>JAMZAV010000545.1:0-600000 GCA_024449915.1 Sweltsa coloradensis
TTACAAAGGAAGGTTGTATCAGTAAGGGTACCTTCAAAAAAATTATTTCACTAGGTATAGCCATTCTTGAGAAACGGTTACATCAAAGTTGATTAATTTAACATAGCTAGTATAGCCACATCCGAATGTCCTTAAGCATTGACTTGTTGGTAAAGGTTTGGTAACCTATAATGGAATACAGGTAGAGATGGGGGTTTTCTTATGCTGCACAAACTATGAGGTGAATTTGTGGGTGAAGCCTATGTCTTGGGCCTATCCAAATTCCCCCGCTTTCATTGCCTCCTTAGTCTGTCCCAAACCACGCAAATCCTAGAGTGCTGTAGTAGTTAGTAGTAGAAGTAGAAGGATGATGATGGGGTGTAGCATTTTGTAGAATCGTAGGCCTAGGCCTATAGCAATTAATGGTTATTGTTATTTCACGAGATTTTTGGGTCCATTAACATGGTTCCCTTCCCTTGTACTACATTGGAATTCAAAACAAAAAATAATGTCAAATATTTACAATCTAGGCCTAAATATTTTTACCAGGACTGGAAGTTTTAGCCACCCCTGGTTCAAACCGTTTTAACCGGCCTGGTCAAAACTCAAATGTTCGGTGATCATCATGGTGGATACACCCACCAAAGTCCTGATGGCTAACAAGTGAAAATCTAAATGTTATACACATATCTTTTCGAATCCACTTTCAAAATTTCCTCCCCGGGGGTTGGGGGGTGGGGGTGGTGGAGCCGTAATAGGCCTAACTTAAGTACCCCCAAATGTGCTTGATTGAATGTTTTTGGCAAATACGACAATGTTTTTTTCTTTTTGTTTCATGTTAGGCCAAGGCCTACACAAGATGGATCATCATGGAGCCTGGACATGAAGCCCGGAGTTTGAAGACTGGGACCTGGAGCCTGGACTACATGTGTTGGAGATCAGTAAAGTAAGACGCATGTTGTGTTGCATTTCCTCAGACCAGCAGGGCGATTCTCTAAGAGCTGCGTTATAACGCCACCGTGTTTTTACAGAATCACCCTGCAGTAGATTACCTACCCAAGCTTACCAATACTATCAACTGTTCACCATAACATGTTTAGATCAGATCAGAACAAGACGAAATTTAAAGGGGGTGTATAAAAAAAATCCCACTGGATATCAGTTTTGTACCAGAGTAGGTAGCCGGATGTCTAACTAATTAATTGTCCTGTCAGACTTATTTAATTTGTTTAATGGTTTGCCACCCACATGAGAAACCCAAGTTTAATGCGATAAGGGTGGGAGAGGGGTAAGGTGTCATATGGAAATGTAAAAGAAAATGAGTCTGTTGGCATTTGCTTCCCAGATGCTAGCCAATGGTTTCTGGCGTTTTAACAATTTCTATGAATTTGTTTATTAGGCCTAATTTATTGTTGGCTTATCTAGTTTATGCCTAAATTTGAAATTAACACTTGCAAATCATTGGATACAATTTTATTGAACGTTACAACTTTTTTACGCCATAAAAAAAGCAAGCAATTTTATGTTTATTTTGTTACTTTCTTTATAGGCCTTCAGTTGATTAATATAATCATTATGATAGTTTGTTTCTTCATTGCACAATATTGCTTCTTTTTTCAAATTTATGCTGTACCTACAGAACGGCAAATTTGCCATATCAGGTGCAATTATTAGGTAGGCTTTAAAAACATGGAATGGAAAATTATTCGATACAACCGGTACGATGTTTTATTAAGGGGCAGCAATTATAAGGAAAGGCTAGATTTAGGTTTCAGGTCACATCAGCGACAAGAACTTCAGTCCTGGATCCCCCCCCCCCCCCACACAAATTGCCTCAAATGTTCGTAAAAGTACTTTTAAAACAAATAACACCCTAGGTCTACCATCCAGCTGACACTTGTTATTTTCGGGGCGTTAATCTGCTAATAACATACTTTTTCCTTACCCGAGGCCGGTCGAATGCAATATTAAAATAATGATTTATTAACTAATAAAAAAAACGAAGTAACCCATTCTTTCACATAATTAATATAGGTAACAGGAAAGTGGAAAGTTATTCCAAACATTCCGCGGTACGATTTTTGATTCCAAGGCGGCATCCATTGTAAGAATAGGATAGACTTTTAGGTTACAGGTAATAAGATCTTCAGTCATGGAGCCAACTATTATAGTAAAATTAGCAGTTTTAGGGCGCTTCAACGGCAACGATTATTCGCGCAGGAGCCAACTATAGATACACAGGGGATGAATACCTCGGATACAGACTTTCCAACACCGGCAAAACAAATACGGTTATGGTTTAATGGTGGTAACATTGGGGCGCTGACAGAGCCAGAGCATATTGCTAAGGATTTCTGGGTTCGAATCCCGTATAAGACATGGGTTTCGCCCATCACAACCACGACAGGCAGTCCTCGGTGACACATAAGGTTGGAGCGTTGGTCAGGAGTCAGGAGCGTCTGACACTAGTGTGAAGCGGGTTCGAATCCCGTATAAGACATGGGTTTTTGTGATCGTCTTACTTACTCCAAAAATACAAATAAATCATTAAGAAATCACTCTCGCGGATCGTTTTGGTACCACTGCTAGAAAATACGAAAACAACAGAACCACGACACACACAGTAGGGAAGACAAAGACGTCGTCAGTAGGCCTCTGGTTGAGGAAAAGACAAGAAGTGTGTCTTAAAACTTTAATTTTTTCATTAATTTTTTGGTTTACTTTTTTTTACTTTATAAAAATAGGATACAGTTTTCAGATAAAGTTAGGGATAGCTTATAGTAATAGGTCTTTATTACCCATGGATAGAATGTATGAAATCCGTAAATTATAATAATTCAATCCAGTTCTAAATACATTATTTTATTAACTACGTTTTTACATTAGAGGTGGGTACAAGGATAATAATTGGCGCGTTGACCCATAGATTAACTTCTACCCCCCGCCCCCCTCCGCCGAAGCATCAAGGACACACCATGCACGCAGTGCAACATCTAAAGGTACGGTGCTTGTAACATGTTGAAGTTATATTGACTATGAATTATATTGAATTATATTATGCCTTATATTGACTTGAATCTGTTTTATGAGAATATAATTTGAAATGACGTACATGATCACCAGTAAGAATTTGTATAATATGGTGATTTGTCGTTTTTTCGTCCTGTACGATTCTTAATATAATAATTAGAAACGTTAATAAAATCAAGATCACGTCTTGAAAACGCGTTCGTAAAAGTGCAAATAGTTTACCAACTAGTACATAGAAGAGAAGAGTGAAGAAGAAGGTAAGTTTAAAGTTTTTGAATATATATCTATGATATTACCACACATTACTACTATGTATTCATTTATCTCATGCAATGCATGCAAGTGCATTGCATAATGATGATTCTGGCGTTGATTCGCGGGTGTTCGCACTGTCCATACCACTGATTGCTATATTTCCTATTAAAAATATCGATCTTTGGTTGGTTATCGATCACTCGTCGATTGCGTCGGGGCCTGCAGGGTTGGCTTGGTCGCTTTGATTTAAAGTCCCCCACTGAAAATCAGTTATATAACTGAGTGGGTAGACTCTAAATAAAAATGTATTTATTTATTTAATGAAAATTTCTAATTGATGATACAAAATAATGATTCATAGGACTATAATAGTCCTGTTAAAATAGCAAAACTAACTCGCTGTAAAACACAATATAATAATAATTACAATTTACAACATGAAAGCGTAGCTAATTATTTTATGTTATAGGTATATTCTAGTTGTCGTTTGTTTTCACTGCTTGTGTTGTGTCATATTCCAATTTTCTTTTCTTTTACAGAAGTGGGGAAGGATCTCTTACCTTGAATAATTCTAGAATCATCTGAAACACTCATATTACAACCTTAAACAAAGTGCTTTAGCCTTGTGTTTACAAGAACTGTATTCGGTACTCTGATGGGTTATATTTGAAGTTTATTCATGTAAATTGCAACTCCTAGCCCGAGCCTGGAATCGAACCCTACACGTGCCTTCCCCACAGCATGAAGCGCACACGAGAATGTTGTTGATTGTTGAATGTTAATGTAGGCCTACTTGATCAAGAAACCAATGGTTCGGCTCGTGAACTTAGATTTTGTGTTAAGTTGATATACAATTTGTTTCTGTTCATATTATACTATAAAGATTAATATTTACCTTTTTTATATTTGATTCATTAATTTATTGCATTTAATATCCTTTTTATTTGTTATCAGAATTATTGTGTTTTAACTTTTAATGCATTGTTGTTGTAATGTTACCTTTTCAAATATTTTCTGAACTGTAGTTCATTGTTGTGTCAGTATGTAATTAGATTTATTTAGTTGTCCTCCTTTGTAAATCAGTTTTTTAAACTGAATAGGATAAACAAATAAAAAAAAAAAAAGAAAACAAATAAAATATAGCTTGCGAACTATACTTACTGGTACCGCAAATTATTTGGAGGCTTCAATGTTATCATCGGTAAAGTAATGTCACAATGTCCGCCTCGGCAGCTGTCTCGGTGTTCTGAAACGCAGTCACCGCGTGTGCTTCAATCATCAGCCAGTAGACATATTGTTTGAGAATGTGTGTCTTTTAATTAATTCCTTCAAACATTCGCATTACCAAATCAAAATCAGCCTTCAAAAACAAATGTCATTCGTATTTACTTGATCCTTCTTTAAAGATTTTAAAAAACAATGTTCATTCTTTGAAAGATTAAATCATTGTAGGTTTTAATTAGTATTTCATTAATGATTATTGATTGTATTTTGTATTCTTTTATTGATGTATTGATGGTTTCTTTAAAGTGCTAATGAAATAATTACATATTAAATTTATTACTTGAACTGTTTATTCTACTTCAAACACGTTAAGTGATATTAACCTGCTACTTTACTTGTACTAGTTTTATGTTTTTTTATAATTTTTATATCTTTGTATTGTTCACTAGTGTGGTTATTTTTTACTTTGTGTAATAATTGTAATTGTATTGTGCTTGGTTCAGCAGAACAAAAGGCCTCATGGCCTTAAGCTTCGCCAAGATATGAAATAAAGACTCTTTATTATTATTATTATTATTATTATTATTATTATATTATTATATATTATTATTTTTATTATTATTATTATATTATTATATTATTATTATTATTATTATTATTATTATTATGATTTTGGGTGACCACAATGCGGATCTTTTATATTGCGGGTTTTATATTGTGCTTCTTATGTTCAATTTAATTTTTTCGAAACTATCTTATAAATTATATATTAACTTTATGTTTAATCATATATTATTGTGTGCCTTATTTATTATTGTACATTGTTAAATCATTGTCTCATGTACCTTTTGCCATCTGAGCTGTTTGTTGTTTTTTTCTAATAAATTTAATTAAGAAGCCCTCACGCACAGGCCGCAAGGCCCATGTGAGGATTCATTTTCTTAGAACTGTTATTTTTGTTGGTACATATTATTGTTTTTTCTTTAAATGTGTTAAATATGTTCTCCTTATATTGTAATGTTTTTGGTGTAAATGAATAAAGCTTATATTGAATCTGAAATCTGAATCTGAAGACTCCGAATCAGTTCTTATGAAGACTTTTCTAATTTGGAGCCATAACGGGGCCATTGAGATTAACAATATTTAGTCAAAATCGAATTTCAATTAATTTTATCAAGAGTACTTGGTTGTAATCAACAAAGCTGATATTTTCGTTGGTTACACTCGGGTTCGATTATTGACAATGTTACCTTTATTTCGAATTCGAGACAAAGGGTCGATAAACGTGTGTTGTTCTTCGCCGAGTGTATGGCCGATTGGGTGAAAAAATAATTTTAGAAAACTGATAAGGGAACTTTGTCAAGATAAATATCCCTACTGTATACATCATTTGATTTTTGTTGTGCTGTTGCTTTTCCTGTGGTGTTTTAATTTTCACGCTTGTGTATATACCAATATCGTTGAAGTAGTATTCTTGTCTTGTAATTAATATAAGTTTTAATTTAGACTTAATACATGCCATATTATGAACGATTTTACCAAGTCTGTCTAATCCATATTCTGTAATGCCACATTACAAGGACAATGATGTCAATTTATATTTATACAAGATTGTATGTAATGTTATTATTAATGATAATAATAATTAATAAAAAATAAAAACATTATTGTTGTTATAAAATTAGCCTACAGATAATTGGTTGGGCCATTTAGCCGCATTGAATCTATTTTATTGTTTTAATATTTCTAGCCCAACTGTATTCGACGTAGCGAAATGTCCAGACCAACTAATTGTATTTGTGGGCGCGAATTGTTATTATTTTAATAAATATATATATTATGTTGTATCGGACCACTTTGTCCGTGAAATGTAATGCAAATGCCGACCTCTAATGGTAATAAAATACTGTTAGCTGGGGGTGCTTGGTTACTCGTGGCTTTCTCCAGACTGTTTGAGTGGAAGTGGGGATTTAGTTTGGGGGGATAGCGAGCGAATCATCGCCACTGCCAGGAAATAGTTCGGTGAGACGGCGGAGATGACGAGGTGGCATGCATAGGCGTTCTTTTATAAGAGTCACAACACCGAAGTTAAGCAGAATCGGGCGTGGTCAGGGGTAGAGTGGGTGACCACTCTGTCCTGAAACTCACGTATACCGCTGGTTAGAGCAGATGGAGGGTTCGAGAGCTAGTGTAGCGGCTTCATTCTCCTCGACGTCTGTTCGGCAGTCTGGGTTAGTGGAGGAACCTAAATGACTGTCAAGGTTACACGTCCTGTCGGATGGGACGTTAAGCCGTTGGTCCCCTTGGTACTTTTCGAAAGGAGTAGGCTACGTGTCAGTACCGGGTTTCCCCCCTCCCTTTGTTCATACTTCATCCTCATCTATGACCACTCATCCGTCTCGATTAGCAAAGTGCATAAATATGAGACTTTAAGCAATATCCAATCACGAGACAGGCATGTACACGGCACGCTCGTAAGCACTCAAATTAAGATGTACAACGCTCTGGAGAAAAATTGAAACTACGTACGAGAATTATAAAAAGCACACGACACATATAATTTTTTGAAGAACAAACATGCAAGAAACAGAATTGCTTCATGAATAAACCCTAGTCCTAGTATTCACCATTGTTAAAAGCGTAAAGTCAACCGACGGGAACAACCTCCTCTTGTTCCCGTTGCGTCGACTTTATGCGTAGCCATGGTGTATAGTAGGGCTTATCACATACATCAATTCTGTTTGTGTATGTTGTTCTGCATAAAAATACCTGTGTCGTGTGTCTTTTAGAAATCTCGTACGTAGTTTCAATTTTTCTCCAGAGCGTTGTACATCTAATTTGAGCGTGCCGTGTACATGTTCTGTCTCGTGAAGACTTAATTTCTGGATTAATTTACACCATACGGGAGTGTTACCCGATCAGTGCAATTGAGAGTATTTTTAGTTGGATTGGGTTGATATGAAAAATTTAAAGACAGCCGAGCCGAGTATTAAAAGCTTGATCGACTATCTCGTCTTGCACGTCCACAACTAATTATACTAGCTCTCGCCCCTGCACGCTTTTAAACACTGGACTCCGCGGGGAATGTTCGAAACCGTACGACGGGAGCAAGCCTTCTCAAGGGCATCACTGAACCACGCCTCTGTTTGTAATGTTATCAAAATAACTAATCAAGTTTCATATCTTATAAATACGCTGAAAATTCACTAAAAATAATTGATTAGAAAAAAAAAGTTAGAAAATTATTTACTTAGTTTTGCGCTTTTTCTCGCATCTCACTTTTTGGTAAGTTTTATAACAAAAATGCCTTACTGTTTGCCAAGCTCGGGCCAACATTTTTTACAATAAATGTTCATTTGAAAAAACGCTCGATCGTCAAATCCAGCTAATTTCACATACAGAACATATACCGCTTTTTGACCTTTAATTTTCATAAAATAAATCTGCATTTTTGGGAGGCTATTCACAAAGGAAAGGATGAGCGCGTGTCTATCAAAGCCGATTTTGAAATTTCAAATAATTGTCTCTTACACAAAATTGGGAAATTACTACAAATTAACAGTTTGGTGTTATATTTACGGTTAGTTAATAAGAAAAGTGAGCAGTATTTGGAAAATGTGCCTTGATACCAACTATAACACATTCTTACGTAACATTTTGGTGCAAACCACAACCCGATAGGACAAACGATAGAGCTTCCAAGTGATCCTGACTTTACCTCTGCGTTCTTCGTCAAGGCCTGGTTTTCTCGAGCTTAGCCAACAGTTTTAGCCATTCTTACTCTCAAATACGTTTTAAGCCCTCCCCCAAAAACATTACCCCCAAAAAATCGCTTCCGGCGGTTGGGTCTATCCATACCCCAAAACCCCATCCTTCCCCCATTGGTATGGCGATTAGCAATCCTGTGCCCCCCCCCCCCCCCCCCCCCCTATTGTAAAATCTGTGCGCACGCCTATGGTGGTATGGTGTGGGGTGATCTGATCGGATCTGATTGCTGGTATTGCTTGAAGATATTTGTCTTACGTTATTTCGTTATAAATAATAAATAAATTGTATTAATTAAGAGTCTACCCACTCAGTTATATAACTGATTTTCAGTGGGGGACAGTAAATCAAAGCGACTAAGCCAACCCTGTAGGCCCCGACGCAATCGACGAGTGAGCGATAACCAACCAAAGATCGATATTTTTAATTGGAAATATAGCAATCAGTGGTATGGACAGTGCGAACACCCGCGCATCAACGCCAGAATCAACAAGGCCGATTCAGAACAACTCTGAATTCATTATGTGCTTCGTTGCTAGGACGGCTCCAAAGTCACCGTTTACAAACGCCTAAAACAAGAATACTTCTGACTTTAACGGGAATCGAACCAGACCTTCTGCATTGGAAGCAGATACGCTAACCACCAGACCAACCGAGTTACACAATGTATTATACACTGTTTGATTGATTTTATCTGGGCCGGGTATGACGTTTGATTCACGAGACGCCAGCAATTGAGTCGAAATTACAAAGGTGTCACTATATAAGCAAAAGCAACCTTGTCACAGAGAAGTAAATAAAGTAATAAAAAATGCACAATCATAGGTTTGCAGGTTGCGAGGGGGTGTGTGGGGGGGGGGGGTGCATTCTTATTTTGGGGGCGCACATATTCCACGCAGCTTCTGAATAAACATTGGTGGTTTGAATTTCAGTTAGGGATTTTTTTAAATTTTATCGAGAAAATTAAGCCTGTTATAGGGTGCAATATGCCCCCTCTTCAGGTGAACTAGGTATATTGCGGATAGGACAATTGTGAAGGGATGTCCAAGGGCTGTTTGAGAGGACTCAATCCCTTGCATTCGCATTACGACTGAGAAAAACCTCAGAAAAACCTTAAGTCAGGATTGCCGGTCTCGGGTCTAGACGGGATTCGAACCCGGGATCTCCCGAATCAAAGTCGAGTGCTAAGCGCTCGAGGCAACACTGTCAGTTCAGTGTGGGATGTCTATAATATAATCAATTGCCTAGTACATATTCGAATGTAGCCCAGTTATTGTCTCGACTAGGAGATTGGACAATCCGAATGTCGAATCCGTCGAATCATAACACATGGCAATGGCATGTCTGTTTTACTCGCTCGAGAACTTGTGAAGATGTGACGCTCACAGGAAATCAGCTAGTGTTTTGTTTCAAGTTCGTATTACAGCTCACTTGAATGCGCAATGTTCGTCGTGTCGAGTAGGAAAGCCCCTAGCCAAATCATTGACATCCAGTGTATGAGCGGCAATAGTCAGCTAGTCTTTTCCCTGATTTTCTCTGTGCTTGCCACACGCCGACACGTCATATGAAAACGGCATTTTGTTTCTAAGCATCGGCTGCACGTGTCTTGCTTGGCGGACAGGCGATGCAAGGTGGCTTGGGGGGGGGGGGGGGGGGGGGGGGTCTTGACTTATGTATAATAGTTTAGCATTGACGTTAGATTTATTTCTTTGTACGTCCGGAACTGTTTGGAACTGTCAGTACATGAAAATGGTCGTTCAGCTGTAAAACAACATGTGTTCGAGTGGTGTTCTGTGTTCAGGCGCGTAGGAACGTTTGGAAAGTTGGGGGAGGGGGAATGGTCGTTCAGCTGTAAAACAACATGTGTTCGAGTGGTGTTCTGTGTTCAGGCGCGTAGGAACGTTTGGAAAGTTGGGGGGGGGGGGGGGGGGAAAATCCATTAGCAGATCTTGTGGGAGGAAGCGGGGGTCTGGGTTGAAGCCCCAGCCACGGAGTCCCTTTCGCTGAAGGCGAAAAAAATGTCAACAAACTACCGTTATTTCGTCATGGGGTAGGCCTACATTCCAAAAAGCTTTTTTGAATATGTTTGGTGCTGGCATCTCCAGCACGTTAAAGCATCTGTAAGCACGATAAAACTTTCGGAAACCGTCGAGCATGAGTATGGCTGTTTCGGGGAGGGCGCGCAATGCCGTTGCCACAGGGGCTGCAAATATATTTTACGCAATTTTTAGGTTAAGTCCGTCATATAAGGAATTTAAGTTATTAAGTAAGTGTAAGTGACTTACCGTTGTTTATTCAAGCGGCTGGCTCAGGTAAAACAACTATAACGCAAGTTTTTTTGGGGGTTTTGTCACTTCAAAGAACGATACATAACAATTTAACTAGGTGATCCGCCATTTTTGATTTTAAAATACCGGGCCCAAATTTTCCCATATGCTGGGAATGCTCACGTTAAAACCGAGCATATTGAGTATGCTGAAAAATGCTCACAAAACCATGTTACGGAACGCCAAGATAGCATATTCAACAGCTTTTGGAATGGGTCAAGCAGCAAATAGCATATTGAACAACTTTCGGAAAAGCAGCCATGTTTTAACTGCTACTGTGTTTGTTTGCACTGCACGATGTTTTACAGCAACTATCTGCGATCTAAAAACTAAAAAACTAGACGTGAAGTGGGCCATTCTAGTAAATTTCTACCAAATTTTTGATGTAATGACGAAGCATACATGCAAAAATATTCGTATTAGCAAGGTGACTGTCGAATTGTATAAGTGTATGTACATATTTACTACGGAAATTCTGGGATATTTTACTCACGTTAGTTTTGCCCCCCCTACCCACCCCCTTGGCCAACATTAGGGGGGGGGAGTGTATTGCAACCCCTTCCCTCTCCCCTGTTCCTACGCCACTGAGCAACATATTGATAGTTTTACGTGTATGTACATATTACTACGGAAATTCTGGGATTCATATTTTACTACGTTAGTTTTGCCCCCCCCCCTACCCCCCCTAACCTACTTTCCTTTTCGGGGGGTCCCTATAACGAAACAAGGGCCATCAAATTCCAACTCGCAACCTCCTCGTGGTTGGCCCGTGATTAGGGGAGTTTTTCTCCCTGAAACTAATGGCGAGCTCTGGGTCGTCGTCGGGGAACTTTCCCCTTCCCTTTGACTACCTCCCCGACGGCGACGACAATGACAACACGGACGGATGATGACAGACGGAGACGACCACGACGTGGGGAACCCCTGCCCTCCCCATAAGCTTATGGCTGGTTCTGACCAGCACAGGCCTGTCCACCCCTTGTACCCCGCGTCATCCCTTACGTCCCTCCCTTCGTCTCGATTAGCCAAGTGCGCAATATCCAATAAATATAACGAAACAAGTGCCTAAAAAAGTTACCATAGAATGTTGAACTGCAGAGTGTTCTGTCGATCAGGCACTCGCCAGGTGTTTCCTCACTGAAAGCACCCCGGCCACGTGCAACACCGACAAGGTGTGTGTTTGTGTTGGAAGCAAAGTGTTCGTATGAAATTGGAAACAAGCGGCACATCAATGACTCGGATCGAGCGCTCGAGAGTCCAGACGCAATGCGATGCGTCATCATTGCAAGAAGCTGCCCTCTACCCGCGGCCATCGACAGTGTGCGCTCGACTCTGATTCGGAAGGTCCCAGGTTCAAATCCCGTCGAGACCGGCTATCCTGACTGAAGGTTTTTCCCGAGGTTTTCCTCAGACGTTAATGCGAATGCAAGGGATTGAGTCCTCTTAAATAGCCCTCGGACATCCCTTCACAATTGTTCTATCCGCAATATACCTAGTTAGTCACCTGAAGAGGGTAACACCGGTTAAATCTAATGTGTATACCCTACAGCGGGCATCCTACAAAAATGTATTTATTTACCCGGGCCGCGATCATACAGGATTTTGATTGGATATTGCATATTTATGCAACTTGGCTAATCGAGACGAAGGGAGGGACGTAAGGGATGACGCGGGGGACAAGGGGTGGACAGTCCTGTGCTGGTCAGAACCAGCCACAAGCGTATGGGGAGGGCAGGGGTTCCCCCACGTCGTGGTCGTCTCCGTCTGTGTCATCATCCGTCCGTGTTGTTATTGTCGTCGCCGTCGGGGAGGTAGTCAAAGGGAAGGGGAAAGTTCCCCGACGACGACCCCATTAGTTTCAGGGAGAAAAACTCCCCTAATCGCGGGCCAAACCACGAGAAGGTTGCGAGTTGGAATTTGATAGGAGTTTCAGAATCAGATAGAATAGAAGCGTTTGAGTAGGGATTACCAAGAGAATTGAGAGAATTCAAGCATCCCTAGGAAAAACTCTCAACTCCTGCAGTCAGGATTGCCGGTGGTAGAGTTCTCACCTTCAACCTCCCTAATCAGAATCTCACGCATTACATACATTTCTACTCGGCCGACTATACAAAAATTTTGCTAATTCTACCATAGTCTACTACTGCCTTGTGGTTAGAGAATCTTTTTTTCTTTTATGAATTGGTCACATAGGGTACAGCATTCTGCCATTTTAGAGTGACCAGTGATGTATGATGATGATATTGAAAAAGGGATGAAGGGAAACCCGGTACCGGCACGTAGCCTACTCCTGTCGAAAAGAGCAGAGGTCAAGGAGAACGAAGCCGTCACACTAGCTTTCGAACCCTCGTCTACTCTAGCCAGCCGTATACGTGTTTCAGGGCAGAGCGTTCACCCACTCTACCCCTGACCACGCCCGAAGGTTGATTAAATTCGGTGTTCGAGTGGGAACCGGTTAAACGACCGCGGCTAAACCGCTGGTTACAATACAGAAGTGCCAGGGTTCGATTCCCGCTTTAGGCAGAAGATTTTACGTTCTGATGTAGACATACGTCCATCAATTCTTGCCTTAGGAATGAACGGTGACTTTGGAGCCGTCCTAGCAACGAGGCACATAATAAAGGTTGTTCCGAATTGCCTTGTTGATTCTGGCGCTGTCCGCGAGTGGAATCGTGTCCAGCTTGACTTGGTGGTTGGCTTGGTCGGCTATACATTTAATGTCCCCAACTGAAAATCAGTTCTGTGACGATGAGGGGTAATATTTTTTACATACTGCTTATACTTTACACTATATTCGCATTCGGTTTACTACTACATTACTAAGTTATTAGTGTGAAGGGAATGTCCAAGTTGGCGAGGACTCAATCCGAGCTTTTGGTACAAACTTTCAGTGTGGATTACCGAGGTGGGATTGCCGACCTCCTTGGAAATGTTGTGTCGGTGTCGATGCCATGCGTCGCGCGGTTTCTGTACGATGCTGCCATCTAGCGGCAAGTGAGGAACTAGGTCCGATACCGACATTTCACTTTGCCGCGCGGGAAAAACTCAAACGTGTGCGTATTAAATACAATACGCAAGGTCCGAGGAGGACAAAGCGCATTGTCTCGACAAGTACAAGCGCATTACGAGACGACTAGCTAATATGTTTCGGTATTAAAAAAGTCAATTACAGTTTGTTGTGCATAGTTCTTCGCCAAACAGCCAAGCGTGTGGCCGGTTGGCTAAAACAAGCTCGAAAACTTACATAGGATCCTGTCCATAATATGGACAATTGTTACGTTATTAATTTATTATTATAATTTCATTATAATCGAGTTACGTGATATCATATTATTGTGTTGTTATATTATGATTTTATTACAGGTATAGCAAACCCATAGTTGTAGACTGTAGATGGCATATTATTAAAGGTAATATTAGTTTTAAAATATATATATATAATAATAAAAAAAATGTATATAAATAAAATATATATAATAAAATAAAATATTAAAGATACATTTGATATTTTGGTCAGTATGCCAATATATCCACACCATACTCATTTAGATGGTGCCTATATTTTCGTGCATGATTTGTAATTCCAATTATGGGGGCGCGTATGGTCACAAAAATGATAAAACTGTTTCTGACGTGAACCTGAAAAGGGCCATGTTAGAGATTTAACAATGAAGGTATCTGACTCTGCATGAGGGTGCATGGTCAGTATGCCTATACATCCTCACCATACTCATTTAGATGGTGCCTATTTTCGTGCATGATTTGTAATCTATGTTTATGTTCCTGTATGTTATTTGAAAAGTACACTAGTACTTTCACGGAGACCCAATAATGTATCAAGCTCTACTAATGGCGAGGAATATAAAAATGTTGTTAAGCCTAACCACAACATTACATTATTTTGACTAAATTTTGACTAAAATTATTTGTGGCAATTGTATACTAGAGGGTACTGTGTACCACATATTTTGTACAAGTTCTTACATTATGTGTTAACAACAATATCTAGCCGAAACATGTTTAATGGCCATGCCCCATTTGATAGCCATAATTATTCTATGTATTAATATTTGGCCTTACTATAGCACAGAATTAATTTGATATATATTTGTGGCAACTACATCATTCTATATTAATGCTGGGGTATGCTAGGGTACCGTGCACCACATATTTTCTACAATTTGATATTTATAATACAAAATTAATATTATACCTTATTACAGCACAAAATTATCTTGACGAAATATATTTCTTGCAAATACATTATATTCTTCTATGTTTATGCTAATGTATGCTGGGTACAGTGTACCACATATTTTCTACAAGTTGTAACATTATTAAACGAGTGAGCGCAGCGAACGGAGTGATCTCCATTCGACTTAAACGGCCCTTATTTTTTTTCTGCGTGCGTGCGTGCGCGCGCGTGTGTGTGTGTGTGTGTGTGTGCGTGTGTGTACGTTGAAAATCAGCCGAATCGCTGAACAGATTGCGCTGAAGTTTTAAACAGACATCCGGTACGAGTTTATTGAGAACTGCTAACAAAATCAGGTAGATCCATTGCGATTTAAATCTACAAGAAATAATAAATTGAAAAATAGGCTTCCAATGTTTAGAAATTATTAAATTATTTTAACGACAATGATTTAGATTTTGAAAATATATTTTTTGTTTGTTATTTACCTGGCTGTGAAATGCCGTGTCCATGCAAGGTCTGTCGAATGTTGCACGTCAAGGTTCCCCCAAATTCAGCTAGTAGATTTAGTAAACCTTGCAATATTTTCACGTATTTCGAACTGGCTATGTTTTCCTTGGTTTTGTCACAGATGTTGGACTACATTGCGTTATATGCATTTCAAAACATGTTTAATAATTTTTAAAATACAATTCAGAAATTACAAAATCTTTCCCGACCAGGGGATTGAACCCACGTCTCCCATATTTCGGCTATAAGGGTGCTTTAGTCAACTCGACTCGGGAAACGCCAAAGTCGTTGTTAGACGAGTGAGCGAGTCATGTGTTGAGTACCCGGGAACATTTGCATTTAAGATTGATAATTCAATTCATATAAATATTAGTTTTTTGAGTTTAGTTGGTATACGGGCGCGTCAACTGTAAGGCCATAATGCGCCTCTCTAGCCTATGATAGGCTAGGTAGGCCTAAGGTAGGGGGAAGAAAAGTAATGTAACCGGGTACTCAACACATGGCTCACTCACTCGTTTAACAACGACTTTGGCGTTTCCCTAGTGTATCATTTAAAAACAATAATATATAGTTATAGCATGTGTAATGGCCAAACCCCATCCACGATTTAAATTGGATTGTTGATAATTCTTTCTATATAACCACTGTTTTACGTATATTTTCAAAAATATGCGTAACACAGTGGTTATATAGTAAGAATGTAAGTTTTCTAGTCTTCTCAGTAACATTAGTTTTATTTTATGCATATACTCACGCTATTGCGATTTTTATAACACATTTTTGGTTGCATTAAACGTACAAAACCAGACGATTTGGAATTCGGAAAACTTACTATAACTTTGACTTGAGAATGAAATATTTTGGTAGTTGTTTTTTGATGAATCCACTTTTATTTTCGTTTGCCGATTCAAAAACTCTTCGGACTGCTGAAGGAAATTATCGTAGAACGCACGATGTTAGAGAAACTATTTTTCAAAATATATTGAAGAAATCATTTTTGCAAGAATGTGTCGTCCCCTAGTTACAGAAAACCTATGTTCTATTACATGTCCCCAAAAATGTGTACAAATAGTCGCAATAGCTGGCTATGATTTAAAAAAATGTTATGTCTTCTCAGATAATCATACTCTGTTGCTTTGTTTTGTGAATATTTAAGAAAGCGGATTTTGGTGGTCGTACAGCCTTAAATTATTCATCAAAGTCACAAATCCCGCTGAGCACATGGACTATAAACTAAAAAAAAAAATATGACACCCTTTGAGAATGTCATGTTGATGTATTCTGAAAATAAGAAATAAAGTAACGACTTATAATCGGCGGCGCTTCTCTAGAATTTTAAGACGTAATATCAGACGATTTCCACTTATATTGATACGAAATATCAATTCTTGTAATGACCTTCACTTCGTAATTTTTTTAAAACAATTTTCCTTTCTTAATTTGAATCGTATAACGGAGCATAGCTCACTTGTCTGTCCGTTTGTCTATCGACTGACAGTCAGTCATGTCTGCCCGTGTGTCACTTCTCACGAATAACAAACTAAACTTGACTTCATATTGACTCGCGTCATTTTGTTGACATTGACCTTCAATAAGGATGGTTTAGAATGCGCCTGGGGGTCAGTGGAGTAAGGCTAGTTCCACCCAAAATAGAATATGTATTAACCCGGCACCTCTACCATCAAGGAGACTTGAATGGTGGACCGAACGATGTTTTATAACGGAAGGTTCTCTCGTTATTGGGATACACCTGTACAGGTTTTAACTCTAGCTAATCTTGATCGGCAATTAGCCGGGAAGTTTGCCACTGAACTTCGTTATGCACGTGAGGCGGAAATGATCGTCTTGGAATACTCTAGGGTTGTTGCACAGTGTCATCAACACTTATCAACACTCGCATTGCTTTGAGCTACTGAGTAGCCACTGATGTATACCGAGTACCTAGTAAAACATTTCAATCTAAAAATCTGAATGTTTCACAGGTCACAGCTGGCGCCTCTAGTAGTTTTCATTGGTTCATCAATAACGGTATTATAGCTCATTTACAAAATAAAACAATGGAAGCAAGCCCAAAATACATTGCGAAGTCAAGAAATATCTTGAAATATTATCCCCCCCCCCCCCTTTTCCCAACGAGGTAGTGGTGGAGGATCACGATATTGCGTCAAATATTTTTTGGAAAAATCTAATAAAAGCTTGAAACGGAAATTTAGCACAAAGTCTCATTGTGTCTTCGAATGGGGCTATCCCCGACCCCGACTCCCTGGGTAATCAGAAGTAAAGACATTCTGTATCTTTGTTGGAGGGGCAATGAAAACACCGCAACCTCAATCGGGGTTCATGTTCGGTGTTTCTCCTGAGATGTGACACATTCCACTTACACAGACAGACAGACAGACAGACAGACAGACAGACAGACAGACAGACATAAATGTATGGCTTTGCACTTTAGGGACCTCCGTTTTGAAAGATGTTTAATTTCGTTGAATTTTTGTTTTTTGTTTGTTTTACCTTTAAATACCTTGTAGCACTTAGCATTGCTGCTCCGTAGAACTTTTTAGTCAACTCGCTCCACGCTACCCCATAAAAAAAAATTGTCAAAAAACTACTGTTTTACCTGTTGTCTTTGGACTTGTTTTGAAACTTGTACGCACGACTTCTAATTTATACGATTTTAAAATATACATTTTGTTTTAAATCGGTTCAGTGACTGGTCCTAAAAATCGAAAATTCGTATTTAGAATACGTTGCGTTTGGGGGATGTGGAGCGAGATAATTTAAAAATAATCCAGGGCCGCACTTATTGCCCCAAAAGTTTGTTACGAAAAATATTCGTAAATATTCTTGTCCAACAAGAGGAGATATTTCGATACCAGTTAGTTAACACGGCGTATTAGTCATCACACGGTATCGCTTGAGGAGCACAAAAATAGATAATAATATTCAAGACTGCCAAACCAAAAATTCCAGTAGGCCTACTAAACCCAACGTTCATCACATTCAGCAACCCAATCATTTACGCTTCATGCATCTAAAATTTCTTATACGGATATAGAATATTTTTTTGCCGGGTGTCCCAGGGGTCTACCCCAGGTGAACGACAGGCAGAACTTATAACAAGAGAGAACTGCCCCCTCAAATTTGTATCATACCAAAAACAAGTAATTGCATATCATCTGCTGTATACACACTACACAGTTGTGTATTAAATTAAAAATATCATTTGCAAAAGGCTTTAAAAGTGTAAAGAGCTATTTAAGTGCAAAACGCTAATTGTGAATTGCTTTTATACTTCCGTATTTGCCTTCCCACTAATGCTGTTGATCGTCAATGTTAGTGCATGGGAATCAAAAGCAGTAGTGCGAATGAAAAATACGGAGGTATAAAAACCTAGAGGTAGAGAGAAATGGTGATAAAAACCCAAATTTCGTCTAAATGGTCAAAAACGTATTAAAAAAAGGGGGAAGCCCTTTAAGTAGTGATGACATCGGTTCCAATAAGTAAGAATCGATCATTGTGACCCAAAAATCTATTCAGAATCGATACCCAAGCAAAAATAAATATTTGTACGCGCCGTTATTTTGGCGGTCTATTTCCGTGGAGCCATACGCGCCGTTATTTTGGCGGTCTATTTCCGTGGAGCCAGTGACGTCACGAAACGATATGTACCGCCCGCTGCGCGCGTAATGTTCGATCTGGACCGTTACCTCCACCAAAATTCGCGAAAATTCTGGACCGGCACCTCCACCATCCCCCCACCTTTTGAGGACTAAAATGTTTAATTTCGCGAGTTAATTCGCGTTTTGACCAGTTTTATACAATTTCTTTTCGTTATTTCGCGCTATACACGAGATTTCTCAAAATTAGCATTTACAAACTGTGGGTTTTCAATCTCTCAATGATGTAATTCGTCGACAATATTACATTTTAGGCAATAAAATGGATGTATAAAAAATTTCGCGAATTTCGTTATCACCATTTTTAACTACCTCTAGTTATTTGCACTAAAAGATAACTTTGTACAGTTTAAGCTTTCTGCCAATGTTTCTTTATTGCAATTCACATCCGTCGGTATACAGCAGAGAAAAGTAATTTCCACTAATTACTTTGGCATGATACAATTCGAGGTGGCAGTTTCTATTGTTAGTCACTCCCACTGGCGAGCGACAGCGACAACTTTAACTAATTGGACGAGCGTAGCGAGCGTAGCGAAGATTCCATTTCACTACACTGGAGAAAAAAATCCGGAATGTTTTATTTTTTTTTGTATTTTTGGCTGAATAAAAAGTGTTCAATAACCATCAAAATCTTTCTTTTTAATCATTATTTTTTTCAAGTATGAAGACATTTTTTAGTAGTATGATATGCCCAACAACTTTTATTGATGATAATTTTAAAAATATAAGAATATTTACTATTTTGAACAAATATTGAGTTTTAAATTTAAAAAATTTATAAATTTTCCTAGAAAGTTTTTTAAAAACTGAAAAAAAGTATGAAACATTTTTTTAAAAGTGTAACATCCAGAAAAGTATATTGTATGATCAAATTTAAATATTTTTTATGCTACTTGAATTGTTGGCGACAATAAAATAAAAAAGTGTGTAGCTAGATCAAATGCACACCCAATTTCATTTTTTCCTGGAATACAAATGTTCTATCTACAATCCAACATTGTTAAAAATCCAATATGAATCAATAAAATTTCATTTTTTTTTATTGGTGGGTCAGACAACCTATTTATGGATAATAAATAATTTGAGATTAATTTTGGTATTACCAATATAAAGTTAAGATATATCAAACTTTCAAATGCTCCTATCTCAAAACTACCCCTAGCGGAGCTAGAACACTTGCATCTGCCGCTGCAATTCCGGCTAAACCGATACTCCAATTGCAAAAACATTTTGTGAAGGCCTTCGAAATCTCTGAACTTAGAACTGCCACGTTTTTGAGCGCAATCGAAAAATTATTTCTCATGAAAATCGCAATTTTGCGATTTTTTCGATTTTTAAAAAATTTCTTCGACAAATAATACCTACATGCTTTGTCCGATTGTGATGATTTTTTCACAGAACCTCATTTTATGAATTAATATATTCGTGTTAAATTTGAGCGCAATCGAAAAAATATTTCTTATAAAAATCGCAATTTTACGATTTTTTCGATTTTAATATTTCTTCGACTTTTACACCTACACGCTGTATTCGATTGAAATGATTTTTCACAGAACCTTAATTTTATGAATTAATATATTCGTGTGAAATTTGAGCGCAATCACAAAATTATTTCTCATGATAATTGCAATTTTACGATTTTTTTTCAATTTGTTCCACTTCTTTGACATGCTTTATCCGATTGTAATAATTTTTTCACTGAATCTTAATTTTATGAATTAATATATTCGTGTGAAATTTGAGCGTAATCGAATAATTATTTCTTATGAAAAACGCAATTTTTCGCTTTTTTCGTTTTTAAACAATTTCGCTCATCAAAACAACGCGCTTGAAAAAGCGTTTGCGAAGCTTCCTAGTAGGTTCAAGCACTGTGCATCATGCCCATCATGTTGTGTTGTTTAACAGAGTTCAATATTATTATGTGAACAATTATAACTATAATAAGTGAATGTTACGGTTATGGTTTTTACCTGGACATGGCGTAAATTGGGGAAAATAATTTTCGGTCCCAGCTTTCTTTAGGTTATGATAGAACATGTGCTCAGCTGTTCTTGGTCAGACTTGTCATCATAATGGTTTTAAATTACTGATAAATAATACAATCCAGTTTAAATCTTATCCGGCCCAATTTGGTAGGGGATTTTTTACTTAAACATTTTTTTAAATGTGGTGTCTGTTTGAAGTTGTAAAATAAAATCCTACTTTTTACTTTTATTTTTATTTTACTTTATTTATTTTAATTCCTTTTTTTATTTAATAATAGTTTTTTTTAAATATTGTCAACACATTCATTCATTATTCATCCAGCCAGCGGTTAAGCCGAGGTAGTTTAACCGGTTCCCACTAGAACACCGATGTTAAGCAAACTCGGGCGTGGTCAGGGGTAGAGGGGTGACCGCTCTGCCCTGAAACTCACGTAAATCGCTAGTTAGAGCAGATGGAGGGTGCGAGAGCTAGTGTAACGGCTTCGTTCTCCTCGACGTCTGCTCGGCAGTCCGGGTTAGTGGAGGAACCTATATGACTGTCAAGGTAACACCGTCCTTTCGGATGGGACGTTAAGCCGTTGGTCCCCTTGGTACTTTTCGAAAGGAGTAGGCTACGTGCCGGTACCAGGTTTCCCCTCCTCCCTTCTTATCGTCTCGAATAGCCAAAGTGCATTAATATGAGACGTTAAGCAATTATATCAATGCAATCAATCAAGTAATTAATCATTTATCCATTCATTCATTCGTCTTTCAACACATTAATTATTGATCATACCATATGTACAAGTTCCATGTCATCCCTCATAAAGCGAATTGTCTCGATTATTGCAAGCGCATTATGAGACGAACCGACAATATTCTTTGTTTAAAAAAATAAAATTTCCGTTTGTTAAACCTTAGTGATGTGTGCCCTTAAACCCTAATAAATACTCGCTCACATGTACACATATACTCATATTCACATTCACATTCACACTCAAATTCACACTCACACTCGCCATCATTTTGAATAACATTTATGTGTGTTATCCATGAGTAATTTTTTGTGATATTTTGTGTTTTTCTAATATTGTGATTATTGAGTTTATTGTTATTATGTGTTTTATATTGTTAAATGTGTTTTGTATATTACTATTATTGTACTGTGTATATTGTCCTGGTGGTAAGACACTTTGTGTTATGGGGCTATGCTCTAATTCTTACCTCCAGCAATGTGATTGTTAACATAATGTCATGTTGGAATAAAATAATAATGAATAATAAGCATTTAGTTCTTCGCTAAATAGTCAAGAGTGTGGCCGGTTGGCTAAAGAAAGCTTTTAAACATACATAGGAAACTTTCTATAGTAAACATGTTGTTACATTATTAATTTATTATTATTATTTCATTTTTATTATAGATCAAGTTACTTGATCATATTATTGTGTGAATTTATTATTTCATTGCAGGTATAGCTAACCCACGGTGTAGACTGTAGATGGCATATTACAGAATAATATGTTATTTTGGTCAGTTGGCCAATACACCAACACCATACACATAATTATAAATGGTGCCTATCTTCGTGCATGATTTGCAATTCCAATTATGGGAGCGCGTATGGTCACAAATATTGACCAAACATAATATAGTTATGGAGTGTTTGAGCTCAATGATAAAACTGTTTCCTGATGTGAACCTGAAAAGGGCCATGTTAGAGAGTAAACAATTAACGTTGAACCTATCTGACTCTGAGGGTGAGCAGACAGAATCAAACTTTGTTTATTTGACCGTATGTAATTCGATAAGTACGCAAGTACTTTATTGGAAACTTTTTAACGAATAAAACCCTATTAATGGCGAGGAATATAGAATTAATGTTAGGCCTAACCACAACATAAAATTATTTTTAAATATTGGTGGCAAATACATTATTCAATTTTTGTATGTTAAGAGGGTACTGTGTGCCAATTATTTTGTACACATTGTTATGTATGAACAATAATATCTTGTTGAAACATGTATATGGCCGTACCCTATCTTATACCCATACTTAGGCCTAATTAATGTATCAAACCCTATTAATGGGTGAGGAACCACATCTTCTTTCTGACACCTTTTGACAGTGTATTTCTATTTTTTAACTCTTTGTTATTTTTAATGTAATATTTTGAATTTCACAAATTTACTTTATATGTCTTGCAACCATGGTATTTATACAAACTTCTTTTTCGTGTTTATTTTGGTTCTCTATTCCGTTCTTTGTATTGTCACCTTCTTATATAATTTATAATTTGTCTACGGTTTAGCCGAGTTAGTTTAACCAGTTCCCACTAGAACACCGAAGTTAAGCAAACTCGGGCGTGGTCAGGGGTAGAGTGGGTGACCGCTCTGCCTGAAACTCACGTATACCGCTGGTTAGAGCAGATGTTGGATTCGATAGCTAGTGTAACGGCTCCGTTCTCTTCGACGTCTGCTTGGCAGTCCGGGTTAGTGGTGGAACCTATACGACTGTCAAGGTTACACCGTCCTCTCGGATGGGACGTTGAGCCGTTGGTCCCCTTGGTACTTTTCGAAAGGAGTAGGCTACATGCCGGTACCGGGTTTCCCCTCCTCCCTTCTGTTCATACTTCATTCTCATCTATCACCACACATCGTCTCGAATATAGTGCATTAAAATGATACGTTAAGCAATATCCAATCCAATCAGTCTGTTGTACCCTACAGTTAAGCCATGTTCAGGCTTTGTGGGTTTTTTGGTTATATACTTGTTAGATTTATTTTTGTAAGTAATATTATTTTTTGTACAATTTTATATGTTGTGTGCATATACATGATAATATGCATGACAGTAAAATTTGTGAAAACACTAAAAAAATATGTAAGGTTTTGTGCTGTATACTTAATCAGCACAAAATTATTTTGTCTTATATTCGTGGCAAATACATTATTCTATATTCATGCTTAGGCATGCTTAGGTACTGTACCACATATTTCCTACGGTTTTATATTTAAAATATAAAATTTATATTAGACCTAACCGTAGCACAAATTAATTATGTTGATGAAATATATTTGTAGCAAATACATTATTTTATATTTATGCTGGGGTATGTTAGGGTACTATGTACGGTACCACATAGTTTCTACAAGTTGTAACATTATGTATAATTTATAAACAATAATATATAGTTAAAATATGTGTAATGGCCATACCCCATCCACGATTTAAATTGGATTGTTGATAATTCTTACTAAATAATCTGCTATTTTATTATTTTTTAATGCGTAAAAAAATGATTATATATTAAGTATGTAAGCTGTTGTCTTCTCAGAAGACCATTACATTTGTTCAATGAATATACTCACGCTATTGCGGCACTTATAACACATTCATACACATTCAAGGCATACATAAAACGTAAAAACTAGACATTTTTGACTTCGGAAAGTTTATTTTTTAGTTATACCTTTGACTTAAGAAAGAAATATTTTGGAATTTGTATTTTGATGTCTTGTTAGTTGCGATACTCTAATCATCTACTATTTTCGTTTGCCCATTCAAAAACTCTTCGGACTGCCAAATGGAAATTATCGTAGAACACAAGACGTTTAGGGTACTATTTTAAATATATATTTAAAAAAGCATTTTCAAAATATATCATCCCCTAGTTAAAGGAAACCTATGTAGTTTTTTATGTCGACAATGATGTGTACAGATAGTCGCAATAGATGGATATGATTGAAATAAAATTAAAAGTTTTAGTCTTTTCAGATATTCTTACTCGGTTACTTATATTTAATGCATAAAGAAAACAGATTTTGGTCCCAAAATTGCAATTCTCGCTGAGCAAATGGACTACAATTTTTTTTAATGACATACCCACTGAGAATGTCATGTGGATCTAGCCTGAAAATGTGAAAATTGTGTGGCTCGTTGGTCTTGTCTCTGCTTCCAATGCAGATGGTCCAGGGTTCGATTCCCTCTAAAGTCAGACGTTTTTTAACTTCTGATTTGGACTCAAGTCCATCAGTTCTTGTCTTAGGAAATTGTAAACGGTGATTTTAGAGCCGTCCTAGCAACGAGGCAAATTTAAAGTTGTTCTGAATCGGCCTTGATGATTCTGACGTTGATCCGCGGGTGCTCGCGCTGTTCATACCACTGATTGCTATATTTCATATTAAAAATAAATAACAAATCTTTGGTTGGTTATCGTTCACTCGTCGATTGCGTCGGGGCCTGCAGGGTTGGCTTGGTCACATTGGTTTACTGTCCCCCACTGAAAATCAGTTGTGTGACTGAGTGGGTAGACTCTAAATACGGATTTATTTATTCATTTATTTATTTAAAGTAACAAACAAAATCGGCGGCGGAAATACTACCGGGCGGTAACGAATTATAGTATTTGTCCCATCTTGATAACCAGTTTTGACCTGCGCTTCAAGAGGAATTTTAAGACGTAATATCAGACGACTTTAGCCTATGTTGATACGAAATATAAATTCTCATAAATCGTTGCGACCTTCAATTCGTAAAAATAATTTTTGTAACAATTTTCCTTTCTTCATTTGAATCGAATCCTGGAGCAAAGATCACTTTTCTGTCCGATAGTCTAGTAAATCTGTCTGCCCGCGAGTGTCACGTCTCACGATAAAAACTAAACATGACCTACTGACTTACGTTATTTTGTTGACATTGCATTTCAACAAAGAAAGATGTAGAATGTTTTTGGTGAGCCTGGGGTTCAGGATGGTGGGGCTTGTTCCACCCAGACTAAAATACTTATTAACCCGGCAGGTCCACCATCAAGGAGACTTGAATGGTGGACAAAACATTGAATAATAACGGAAGGATCTCTCTCTACTTGTCTACTTGGGATACACCCGTACAGGCTAATCTTGATCGGCAATGAACTAGGAAGTTCGCCACTGGAATTCGTTATGCACGTGAGGCGGGAAAAATAGTTTTGAATATTACAAAAATCAAGGGCTCAGCCTATTGTTGTCACAGTGACATAATGACATCATCACTCGCCTCGCTGTGAGCTACTGAGTAGGTACTGACGTGTACTGAGTAGTAAGTACCTAGTAGACAATTTCAATTATAAATCTGAATGTTCCACAGAGCACAGGTGTCTCTCGTAGTTTTAATTGGTTCATCAATAGAAGTATTAGTTCATTTAAAAATTACAACTATGAAAGAAAGCCCACAATTAATTTTGAAGCCGAGAAATGTCTTGAAATATTAACCGAGCTGGTGGGGGTGGATCAGGATATTGGGTAAACTATTTTTGGGCAAAATCGAAGAAATGCTTGAAACAGAAATTTATCACCAAGTCTCACTGTGTCATTTGTTCGGGTGAGGCTATTCCCCCCCCCCCCCCCCCGTCTTAAGTAAAGCGTTCTTTACCTGTAGCCGAAGCAATGCTAACATCGTTACTTTAATCACAGTCATGTTCGGTTTCTCTGAGATGTGCACATCTCTCTCACTCACGTCATCTCTCTCTCTCTTCTCTCTCTCTAGTTCACTCTCTTCTCTCTCTCTCACTCTCTCTCTCTCACTCACTGGTTTCCAGTATCTAGACGGAAAGGAAGAAGCCCATCAGGCTCTTCCTAGTTTATCTTATTCTTTTGTCTCTCATTATATCTTTACGTCATACATTTCCGTCACATTTATGTTCTATTCGTTTCTCGTTTTTGAGAAAATATATCCTTTTAGAAGCTATTTCCTCTCCCCTATCGGTTCAATTATAAATAAATAAATAAATCAATCAATAAATAATTAAATAAATAAAAAAATAACACACACACACAGAAAGACAGACGGAAATTCATGGGTTCACACATAAGGATCTTCGTTCTGAAAAATGTTTAATTTCGTTTAATATTTTTGATTAAAATTCGAAACCAATTCACACTAAAAGCAAATGTTTTACAACTTTTATAGGCCTACAGATCCTTTATCACAATCAATTCACATTTCATAAAGTTTTTCTAAAAGCCCCCTAAACCCGCTAATCTCAAAAATTTATTTCATTCAGGCTAACTAGTTATGAATTTAGAAATTAACAGAAACATTTTTGGGTGCACCAAGACCCGAAAAAAATACGTTGAAGATGGTATTTTTCGAGATAGTTCCCATCAGCAGAAATCTACCATAAGGAATAACATGGGGACGATCTTTATGCCCCGTGACCTTGGAGGATTTTGATCCAATAAAATATTGGACGATATTAAGGTACTCTACAGCCTTATCTGAAAATCCTCTGTTTTGTAATTTGGGCAAGTGGTACGGCCAAAATGTGCTGGTTACTAACAAGGAGTGTTTTTGGAATGCCTATTTTTGTGTGTTTGAGTGTATATTTAAGAGTATTCACGAGACATTCAACGGAACTCGAGCGCTTGGCACATGTTATTTAGATTTCCTAAGTTCACATAACAATTATTAAAACTATGTTAATGTTGTCAGAAATTTCAATCCATGTCGAAGGTTGTTGATAATTTTAACGGTCTAACACAGCGGTTCTCAATCGTTTTTCGGCTGCGACACACATGTTGAGTACGTTCCCGTACGCGACACACCTACGTGGGTGTATCCACATTTCAACGAAATAATATTCAACCAGCTTAAATGAACCTTACTTCATTGTTAAATTTTGCTAATTACAATACCGGTACACAATAGCTTACCAATGTGTGCCAATGTGCAAATGTCACATGCTTTCTCATCAGTGATGGGCTACCTGGGACAGATGTAATCACACAGCTTCTCAATACGAGGGCGAATGGTAGACAAACTGACGCGCATCTCACTATCACCATCAAGGATGTCTCGATCTGTTCTTTGACTTGATTGTTTTTAAAGTTGAGAAAGCTGCCTCGCACAGGTATGAAGTGGAGAAGGGAAGTAAAACACACAGAGGCTTGTTAAGAATTGCAGGGTACTCATTTTGAATTGATCCCAAATTAATAAAGAGAGATCGCTTGAAATCTTGAATTTAGAATTGTATCTAAAGTAAATTCAATCAACTATTCTTTTTGTGGATTGGCCTACGTTAGGTCTGACACGTCGTTTGATGTGTTCACCAGAAACTGCAAATGGAGTGATAACTCATTCTTTTACTTTTGTTGAAAAGGTAGGAAAGTATTTCTTCAAACTCTCATGAAGACATGTCAAGTGTTGTATTATATATCACAACACTTTTTTTTTCTTCCGTAAAACAAGTTTGGTAAGGTACCACCAAAAATGCTTAGCGATATTTACGTTTTCACACACGCGCTCGACCCGGCACCTCCACCAAAATCATGTTTTTTAATACTCAATTTCGAGTAGGGGCCTACCAAATACTCGACTAAACTTGAATTATCAGGTAATCGCTCAACCCTATAGTTGTCACTCACTTTCTATTCACCTCTAGAACTTTGGCGGTATATAGCGTTCATGTTAGTGGCGTACATCAATAGACAACAATAAATAAACAAAATACTTGTGACACACCTCACAACTGATCGCGACACAGTGGTTGAGAACCGCTGGTCTAAAATGTATACATGAAAACAAAAGCATCTTCCGGAACAGAAAAACACGGAAAATTCATTTTGTGGTTCCGAAATATGTTTTTTTGTTTTTTTTCCCCCCATGTTGGACCGTTAAAAATTGGCCAAAGCCTTCAACATGGATTGAACTATGTTGCAACATTAACATGGTTTTAATAATTGTTATGTGAACTGAGGAAATGTAAATAACCTGTGGCAAGAGCTCGAGTTTCGTTGAATGTCTCGTGAATACTCTTAAGCACAGTTTCAAAATCACAATGTTATAAATGGCCATTTTCGATTGGTACGATGCTCTAGTTTCTATGAGGAACAAAAAAGAAGCAGGTTAAAGCCGATTTAAGAAATTTCTCAAAAGGACAATATTCGCAAATTTCTGGATTAAAAAATGAAAAAATGCGTGTAAAATCACAGTTTCAAGAAATAATTTTTAAAATGGTCATTTTAGTGTTATTAAGCCATAGATTTCCAGGTACAAAATTTTTTGGGGGTAATTGTTCTTTAAGCTTATAAAATAAAATAAAATGTAGATGTTGGATGAGCGAAGCGAAAATTTCAATTTCACTGTTCCCCCAAAAAATTTAGCTTGGGTGTCTTTTTTCGTCTGTTTGATCGCCCTCTACCGGGCAAACGGCATATGCGATCTTGATAAAAATTTGAGGGGGCATCGAAATCTCTGAACTTAGACTTGCCACGTTTTAGGGTACAATCGATCAAATATTTCTTATGATTATCGTACTTTTTCGATTTTTATTGAGATATTTTCGTGATATTTGGCAAACGGTTACTTCGATCTTAATGAAACTTTATGGGAACGTTTAAAATCAATAAAATTATATATGTTATGATTTAGGTGAAATTTGAAGAATTATTTCTCATAGAAATCGTACTTTTACGATTTATTTTCAGGTTTTTAATACGATATTTTTGTGACATTTGGGCCGATTCTGACCAAACGGGTGGGGATACAACGTTCATATTTTACATTTTACATTGACAAAGATTATGGTGATGTAGTGCATTTTGAAAGAAAAAGTGAAATACTAAAAAAAAGCTCATCCATCAACTCTACTAGAAAAGCGTTTGCGGAGCGGCCTAGAAGTATAAAATGAGCCGAAACCCAACTCGTCTTTCAATGATTGTGAGGGTGGGAAGATATTGAGAAGCACCGCCCATGATACCTAGATCTCGGCATTCGCGAATGACTGAAACTCTAAAGACAGGATTGCTCGTGGAGGGCATCGATCAGGTGACCTGTCGAACATGAGTCTTGCGCTCAGAGTCTGCGGAAGAGTTCTGTCTATGCTTATTTATTGTTAACAGGCATCGTTATATCTTCTCTTGTATAGACCAAGGATCTTTACCTTGATATACCGGGCAGCACTAAGCATTGCTGTCCTGTATTACTTTTTAATTAACTCCTACGTCTCCAACCCCCACCCCCCCCCCTCCCTCAGCAAACTCACAAAAAAAACAATGCCAAAAAACTTCTGTTTTACATGTTGGCTTTGGCGTTGTTTTAAGATCTGTATGCACTTCTTTTTTATCCGATTTTCAAATATACATTTTGTTTTTAAGTAGGTTTAGTGTCTGGTCCAAAATTCGAAAATACGAATTTACAATATGTTGTGTTTGGGGTGTGTGGAGCGAGTTAATTGAAAAGTAATCCTCGGCCGCACTTAGCATTGCCCAAAAAGTTTGTTAGGAAAAATATTCGTAATATTCGTATTCGTAACATTCATCTACAAGAGGACATCATCCTCATGGCGTAATCGACTTCCGTGTCCTCTTTTAAAATCACACGGTATCGCTTTAGGAGCGAAGAATATACCTTTTGTTGTATGTTTGTATGTTATGGTTATTGGTTTTACGTGGACATGCCTGTAAATTGAGGAAACATAGTTCTCGGTCCCAGGTTTCTTCAGGTGGTAGAACATGTGCTCAGCTGTTCTTGGTCAGACTTGTTATTTTATTTTTTTATTTTTTTTATCGTGGGAAACCTGTTATATGGTGCAATTAGCCCCTCTTCAGGTGAACTAGGTATGTGCGTATAGGAAATTGTGAAGGGATGTCCGAGGGCTGTTTTAGAGGACTCAATCCCTTGCATTCGCCTTAACGACTGAGGAAAACCTCGGAAAAAACCTTCTGTCAGGATTTCCGGTCTCGACGGGATTCGAACCCGGGACCTCCCGAATCAGAGTCGAGGGCTTAGCGCCCGAGCCAACATTGTCGGTACTTGTTATTAGTTAGTTAGTTAGTAAGTTAGTTAGTTCGTTAGTTATTTGGGTTTTAGGGCACACAACAGTAAAGTTATCAGTGCCCATGACTTGTTATTAATAATGATTTTTAATTACTGATAAATAATACAATCCAGTTCAAATCTTATCCGGCCCAATTTGGTAGGGGATTTTTTACTTAAACGAAAATCTTTTTTTTAAATATGGTGTCTTTTATTTGAAGGTGTAAAATTAAATCCTTATTCTTTATTTCTTAAATTATACATGTAACTGTTTGTTTAATTTAAATGAATATACAAATAACCTTGTGGAACACCACAACTAACATTTACAGGGTCAGACAGATAGGCCTACGTTTTTTCACAGCTGTATGGATAATCTAGGTTAGTCATTTGAACGTTTTAAACCCTGTCTGTAAGATATGATTTAAGCAGGTGGTAGGTCTTACCTCTAATCCCATAAAAGCCATATTTGGATAATAGTAGTTTATGGTCTATACAGTCAAAGGCTTTTGATAAGTCACAAAATATACCAAGTAGATTGTCATTGCTTTCAATCCCTTCTGTGATGTGCTTTATGAGTGTTCCAATTGTGGTCATTGTTGATCTATTTTTTTCTGAAAACATTTTGCTTATTTGTCAACAACGATTTATTTTCTAGAAAGGAAGTTAGTCTTACATGAATGATTTTTTCTAGAATTTTTGAAAATACGGGCAATAGTGAAATTGGCCTATAGTTATTTATATCTTGTTTCATTTCAATCTCATTTTTTTTAAAAAGTGGTATTATTTTTGCAATTTTTAGTTTATGGGGGAATATTGATTTATCAAGGCAGTCATTTAATATGTGTGTTAGAACTGGTGCTATACTTCGTATGCATTTTTTAATAATCGTGATTGGAATTTGATCTCATCCACAGGAGTATAGGTTTTTCATTTTTGAAGTTATGTTTATTATGTATGTGTATGCCACAGAAGATTGCAAATAAATTTAAAAAAATTGACTACTGTTTACTCGTGTAAGCTATTATATTTAATTAAAATCAACAAGAAATTAAATATCTACGAGAAAAGTAGTCTGTTTTATGAAAAATAGACCTTTATAACAAGACTTTTATAATTGTCGTACTTTGGATACCCCTTAAAGATACTTATATAATATTTTTAGACCACACTTTTTTATTTGATTTTATGCGTCAATGTTAATACAAATATGGTTTTAACTCACAAACCAGCTGAATATTGATAGCATCTCAACGCCTTGAAGTCAAGCGACGTACATTGCACTTTTGCGCACACAAGTCTACATCAACAGACCAAAACTTTAACTTATGAAAAATACATTTCTGTAGTAGTGTAGGTTAAATAACCTCCACTTTTATCAATAGAAATCTCGATCAAATCAGATAAGTAGTATGTTTCATTTAAAAATAGACCCTTCTAAAACTTTTTTTAACAATTATTGTCATACTTTGGATACCCCTAAAAGCCTTATTTATGACTTTTGTTTCAGGAAAAAAAAGTTGTTGGATTTCCTATTTGAATTTTATTACAAAAATGTATGTAATTTATAAACCAACTAAATATTCATAGCGTTATGACGCCTCGAAGTCAGGCGACGTACATTTTCCACTTGTTACATGAAGTCATTAAACTACGATACATTGTATTGATTTGAGATTGAGGCATACAATAAACTTCAGTGTACTAGTTGTGGTGCTGGATACTTTATTAAAGGGGCTATTAACTTAAAAAAAAATTATTTACCACATGATCTAAAGCACAATACTACACTAAAATGACAGTTAAAAAATTATATCTTGTAACTCCAGAAATTTGCGAAAATTTGTGGTTTAGGATATTTCTTAAATCGGCATAAGCTGTTTCATTTTTGATCCACATAGATACTAGAGCACAGTACAAATCAAAAATGCCCATTTTTACATCGTGTCTTGAAACTGTGCCAAAATATACCCTCAAACACGCAAAAATATGCATTCCAAAATCACACCTCATCTTGAAAATCAGCATACAATCATCATCAATCAATCAGCATGTAATTTCCGATATTGATAAAGCACCATATTGATTAATTTTCTGTAGGGTTTGAGGAATCCAACTATGTACCGCACGTTTATTTAACTCAAGTGAGCCATTTTTTTCCTCTGGCTCAAGGCAAGGCCTAAATCTTCTGAATTCTCTAAAATAATTAACGGTGCATACGTAAAATGTTAAATATTATTCTATCTTTAAAATATTCTACCTTGTTTAAGGTACAGATAATGCCTTTAAACAAATCTATGCCTATCACTAGCTGTCAAAATCAGCAGAATTCAATTGTTTCATTTATGCTTTTTAAAGCCTAGAGCCAGACAATCTCAAACTACAAAATAATTGATTAAATAATAAAAACTAATACAATAAAAAAAGTTTCTATACGACCGAATTCGCCTGGTCTCTAGTTCTCAAAGATCACACATCCCGACATGGAGCCCAAGAAACGAACGCGAGCTATCTGGACCAGGTGATTAGGTGGCATAGGTTCTTCAACAGTGAATTCAGTAATCTGTTAAAGTATCTATGCTACTGAATTCGCCTGGTCTCTAGGTCTCAAAGATCACACATCCCGACACGGAGCCCAAGAAACGAACGTCGAGCTATCTGGACCAGTTGAGACGGTGGCATTGATTGTTGAGTGAGTGCGTGAATGGATGAGTGGGTGAGTGAGCAAGTGAATGAGTGAGTGGGTCAGTGAGTGAGCGAGTAAGTTAGTGAGTGGGTCAGTGAGTGGCTGAAAGAGTGGGTGTGGGAGCCGGTGAGGGAGTGAGTGAATAAGTGGGGAGGAGTTAGTGGGAGGGAGTGAGGATGAGTGATAGTTTGAGTGAGTGGGTGTTGGGTGATGTGAGTGAGTGAGTGGGTGATTGATGGTGAGTTGAGTGCGTTAGTGGTGAGTGGTGAGTGTGTGGGTAGTGAGTAGGTGATGTGGTAGTGAGTGGTGGTTAGTAGGTGAGTGGTGAGTGTTGTGGTGTGAGTGATGAGTGATGAGTATGGGATGATGATTGAGTGAGTGAGTGAGTGACTGTATGAGTGAGTGGGTGTTGAGTTGAGTGAGTAGTTGAGTGTGTGATAGTGAGTGGTGGGTGCCCCATCAGTTTGTCATATAATTCTTCATATTATTAGAAGCAGAGTAGGGGAGTAAGAATAATAACATTATCACTCTTGAAATTATAATTATTACTAGACATTGATTTTTATTTTATATACAAATATTGTGATATTTTTTTTAGTATTAGCAAGCATGCACTAAATGCGCGCTAAATATTGTGAAAAATACAGATTAGGTTCGCTTTTAAGGGGGGCAGCGTGAACTTAGCCCCCCCCCCTTTCCCAGGCAAATATGTCAGTTGCGCCTTAAGTAAGGCGCACTATGTATGTGTCTCTCTCACTCTCTCTATGTATATGTCTAGGCATTTCTGAAAGCACTAAATGCGCACTAAATATTGTGAGAAATGCAGATTTAGTACGTGTTTTTTTTTGTTGGGGGGGGGGGGGGGTGCAGGTTTACGCACCTAGATATTTCTTTCATTTGTTTTTTTTTATAATTTTTTGGTTGCTTTCTTATTTTGTTAAATACTCATCCCTTGAAAATGGAAATATAGTTTTCCAAAAGTAGGGAATTCAAACAATTTTATTATAACGCCTATAATAATATAATAAGAAGTTAAAAATAGCCTCCACCGAAGATTAAGCCTCCCCTAGTAGAAATATTTGGTTGCCAAATGGTTGCCAAGCAGTCACCAACAGGTCACCAACAGAAGCCAAATGGTTGCCAACAGGTCGTTTTTGTGTCAAAAATACTGCATTGCAAAGTTGGTGACTCGTTGGCTGCCTTTGGTGAACGCTTGGCTGTCATATATTCAGTTGAAATTTCGGTTGCGACCTTTGGTATCCACTTGGTCAACCACTTGGCGATAAAAACAAGCCTTGGTGATCTGTTAGTGACCACTTGGCAAACTATTTGGCAACCAAATATTTCTACAAGGGTCTGCTTCCAACCAGATACACTCTTTAAATGTGTCTAAAATAATTCCATCATAAAATGCCGTCTTGTGCCTACAATTTATTATTAAACAGTGGTACACTCTTGTAAAATAGATGAACATGTTAATAAAAAACACCATTTTATCGATTGGAATTATAATTCAGCTGTTTGTGTCATGAAATCAACAATTGTGATAAAAGAAAAATGAATGAAATGAATAAATAAAAAATGACATGCAATGCCAATTGTACTTTTTTGAGCATTTTGTCCATAAATATATATTTTTTTACCTGGAGTATATGCTGACCTAATCCTATGCAACTTTGGTATTTTCCTTGAAGTTTTAAAATACTATTAAATTGACAGATTCTGATCTTCACCAATTTGTCTGGTGCATTTATTAATGTAATTAATTTATGACGTGTTTATATATTCACAATAATGTTGCAGAAATATTTTAAGGCTATGGTCACTAGATTTTTTATATTTTATTTTATTTTATTGTTGAAAGTGTTTCCTTTGTTTAACCTCCTGAAAGATTCTAGAAAAGTATCAAAATATTACAATCCTATTATTTGAATAATAGTGCAATGTTCCAAATACACTATGTCAGAGGGGTTGACCTTGTTTTATTCTTTAATTGTGCTATTACGGCATTGGACATACCATTCAAAGTCTTCACGTCATTCATGTCAAGTTTTTAAAAAGGTTTCCGTCTATGAGTGTGCATCTCCGGTGTCAACGGCAATGTTTGAGTCTGGCTGGTTCTTGTTACTGTTGTTTTTTACAATGATTTCGATTCTGTAATATCATTAATAACAAGAATTGGCTGGACTTGGTCTACTCAATGGGCGGGAGCTGTGGGTGTGACTGTGCGTGACAACTCAAAGGTAACAGTGCCCTATTTGTAAAGTCGATGTGTATTTTAATGCTACCACTACCAAGGTCAGCAAATCTAATACAGAACTTTCTTTTCTAGATTATAACGTTGCGTCCGCCTCAATGGTGAAACTAGAAGTTTGAGTCTGGCTGGTTCTTGTTATTGTTGGTTTTTACAATGATTTCGATTCTGTTAGACCATCAATAACAAGAATTGGCTGGACTTGGTCTACTCAATGGGCGGGAGCTGCGGGTGTGACTGTGCGTGACACCACAAAGGTAACAGAGCCCTATTTGTAAAGTCGATGTGTATTTTAATGCTACCACTACCAAGGTCAGCAAATCTAATACAGAACTTTCTTTTTTAGATTATAACGTTGCTTCCGATGGCCTCAATCAACAGTCACATGCTGGTTTAACTTGTTTTCCTGGTGTCAAGATGAAACTAGAAGTTTGAGTCTGGTTGGTATTTTTTACCATTGGTGACACTCTGTTGTTGTTGTTGTTGTTGTTGTTGTTGTTGTTGTTGTTGTTGTTGTTGTTACCACACGGAGGAACTCTGTGATCTAGCACAAATAATGTTTGCTCGTGTTGGACCGAGAGTGTTGGCCCGACTCTGATTCGGGACGTCCCGAGTTCAAATCCCGACGCAGACCGTCAATCCTGACTGAAGGTTTTTTCCGAGGTTTTCCTCAGTCGTTAATGCGAATGCAAGGGATTGAGTCCTCTTAAACAGCCCTCGGACATCCCTTCACAATATCCTATCCGCAACATACCTATAGTTAGACACCTGAAGAGGGGCATGAATTGCACCCTGGGCAGGCTTCCTACAAAAGTTTTTTTTTTGGTCGTGTTGGTATAGAATATATTTCTCTTTCATACACAAAATATGCGAAATTCCTTATATCGCTCATTCATTCTACCCCCACCACTACAAAGCATCTGCATAAAGATATGGTGTGGGGTATCGACCTCGAGGCCGTGAGGTTATGACAAGATCTCAGGTGTGGATCTATGTCCGATTGTTGGTCAGATGGTATTTATACTCGATGCATTTAGTATTGCGATAAAACAGTATTCTCCAATGACACGTTAAAGTGCACTTTCTCACATTTTTTTGCAAAGGGGCGTGGGGGGATCTCCTCTATCTCTCCCCTTGATACGCAACTGGAGCGGACTAAACAGCCACTGAAGGTCCATGGTTTTGAATGGACTGGAGTATTTGAGGTAATTAACATCATAATGTTATTAGTATAAGAAGTGTAATATGTATGGTGTAAAGATAAGACGATTGAGTGGATTAACGATTTACACTCTGAGAGAATCAAAGAGAGTGGTGTGGTAAGGATGAATCTGGAATGAGGGAATGTGCGATGGAGTACCACCTCAACTACCTAACAGAGGAAGTTGATCAAGATGTTAACTGATCTGGGCCCTAACTTCATTTTTCTTTTCTTGTTATCAGCACGGTATATTAGGTTCCTCATATATAGTATATTAAAAAAAAAATGCTAAAATCATTACAAGGTAGGATAATTAATACCGCTAGGATTATAACCACTAACACTAATACTAAATTGCATACTTATATATGTAACTTTTCACATATCTTTTTCGCTAGTATAATAACTGCAGGGCCCTCATGTTCTAGGCTCATGACAACTAAGTCTTAGGTAAATTAATTAATTGAATGAAATAACAGACCTAAAGTTTAACGTAGTAACTATACAAAAATGTGTAATCCACTCCTATGTTTATCTTACATTAGGCCTACATAATGTTTTTTTAGTGTAGTAAGCTTGCCATCTTGACATTAAAGTACACATTTAAGTTAAAGGTCCCCAGCCAACGAGCATAAAGCTAAGGGGAGCCAATGAATATATGTTATGTACCAAAAAGTTTTTTTTATAATAAACTTACTTACTTTAAAAAAAATGAAAATGACCTAAAGTGTGTATAATAGTGTTTTACACATGTATCCAGATGATATGGTTTTATCAATTAGTGGCTATGATGAACAGGAGATAATTAAATAAACGAGGAACAAGTTAGGATGGACAATTGTATAGCATTAACTAAACTAAACTAAATGTCAGCAAGACAAAGGGAATGTTCATAGCTTGGAAGACAAATTAAAGAGGAATGGAATAGCCCATCAAGGAATCCTATATACAAATAATGATAACTACAATATTGAAATTGTAACAAATCTTAAATATTTAGTTATATAGAAAATTAATCTTGATTTTACGGAACATGTCATTGTTATGATTTTAGAAAATAGGTATTATGATTAGTTTTCTAAAACGTATAAGTGCACAGTAAACTGTCAATGTGAATTAGACTTATTGTTGGGTATTTAATAGTAGAATTAAGCCGTATTTCGAATATGGAGCAACCATCCTCTATCAAGTATGTTAAAATGCTATTGCTAAACTCCAGCGCTAAAAAACAATTAGGAATGAGATGTGTGCTTAGATGTGATCAGGATGTATACCTGTTACAGATATGTTAAAAACACTTGATTGGCGCAATGTAAACGAAACTATATCTATGGTAGTTTTAGTGTTTATTTTAAAGATAAGTAATGGACTCATGTCTGAATACATGAATGACAAGATGGCTAAGGTATGCCAAATTCATAGCTGTAATACAAGGTATACAAAGGAGGTGCCATCGGTTGTGAATCACGCTAAAAATGTGGGTATTTTCACAAGTAAATGTGATAAGTGGGTGAGAGATTCTGATGTGTAGGAGGTTAGGCCTAACTCCTTTCTCAATAAATGTATGTAAGATTATTAAAATTCTCAAAGTGCATTTATAGTTACAATGATGAAATGTTATGTTGTTGTAGGTTACTATGCATAGGTCTATGACCAGTATAATTTTGAACATAGTTTAATCTCACTTATACTGATTTTGTTTGTAATTTTTTAACCTGAATGTTGTATAACAAGGAGAGAGATATTCGGTCCCTGTTTTAGTGAAATGCCTGAAATTAACTATGTAACTGGCTACCTGAGCCATGTAACTAAAAGCATTGCTGCATAACATTACATTACAAACAATTATTGATAACAACTGACTTAAGAGTTAATTTGCAAAGAAATATGCCTAAACTTAAAAATAAATTTGATCATTTCCGATATTGACAAAGTACCATATTGATTAATTTTCTGTAGGGTTTGAGGAATCCAACAATGTACCCCACGTTTATTTAACTCAAGTGAGCCATTTTTTTCCTATGGCTTAAGGCAAGGCCTAAATCTTCTGAATTCTCTAAAATAATTAACGGTGCATACGTAAAATGTTAAATATTATTCTATCTTTGATATTATACTACCTTGTTTAAGGTACAGATAATGCCTTTAAACGAATCTATGCCTATCACTAGCTGTCAAAATCAGCAGAATTCAATTGTTTCATTTATGCTTTTTAAAGCCTAGAGCCAGACAATCTCAAACTACAAAATAATTGTTTAAATAATAAAAACTAATACAATAATAAAAGTTTCTATACGACCGAATTCGCCTGGTCTCTAGTTCTCAAAGATCACACATCCCGACACGGAGTCCAAGAAACGAACGTCGAGCCATCTGGACCAGGTGAGTCGGTGGCATAGGTTCTTCAACAGTGAATTCAGTAATCTGTAGAGGTCTCTATGCCACTGAATTCACTTGGTCTCTAGTCCTCAAAGATCACACATCCCGACACGGAGCCCAAGAAACGAACGTCGAGCTATCTGGACCAGTTGAGACGGTGGCATTGATTTTTGAGTGAGTGTGTGAATGGATGAGTGGGTGAGTGAGCAAGTGAATGAGTGAGTGGGTCAGTGAGTGAGCGAGTAAGTTAGTGAGTGGGTCAGTGAGTGGGTGAAGGAGTGGGTGTGGGAGCGGGTGAGTGAGTGAGTGAATAAGTGGGTGAGTGATTAAGTGAGCGAGTGGGAAGGTCGTGTTTGAGTGGGTGGGTTTTGGGTGAGTGAGTGAGTGAGTGGGAAAGTTAGTAAGTGTTTGAGTGAGTGGGTGTTGGGTGAGTGAGTGAGTGAGTGGGTTAGTGAGTGAGTGGGTGAATGAGTGAGTGAGTGAATGACTGAGTGGGTGAGAGTGTTAATGAATGAGTGATTGGGAGTAAGTGGGTTAGTGAGTAGGTGAGTAAGTGAGTAGGTGATTGAGTGAGTTTGTGAGTGAGTGAAAGATTGAGTGAGTGGGAATGTGATTGTGTGAGTGAGTGACTGTTTGAGTGAGTGGGTGTTGGTTGAGTGAGTAGTTGAGTGTGATAGTGAGTGGTCGGGTGCCCCAATCCATTTGCTCATATAATCTTCTATTATTAGAAGCAGAGTAGAGTAAAAAATACATTATTCACTCTTAAAATTATAATTATTACTAGACATTGATTTTTATTTTATATACAAATATTGTGATATTTTTTTTAGTATTAGCAAGCATGCACTAAATGCGCGCTAAATATTGTGAAAAATACAGATTAAGTTCGCTTTTAAGGGGGGCAGCGTGAACTTAGCCCCCCCCCCCCCTTTCCCAGGCAAATATGTCAGTTGCGCCTTAAGTAAGGCGCACTATGTATGTGTCTCTCTCACTCTCTCTATGTATATGTCACTCTCTCTATGTATATGTCTAGGCATTTCTGAAAGCACTAAATGCGCACTAAATATTGTGAGAAATGCAGATTTAGTACGTGTTTTTTTTTGTTGGGGGGGGGGGGGGGGTGCAGGTTTACGCACCTAGATATTTCTTTCATTTGTTTTTTTTTAATGATTTTTTGGTTGCTTTCTTATTTTGTTAAATACTCATCCCTTGAAAATGGAAATATAGTTTTCCAAAAGTAGGGAATTCAAACAATTTTATTATAACGCCTATAATAATATAAAGCGCTCCATCTTCTCATGTCCACTCTGGCGGCGAACGCTGGAAACGCGCTAGTGAGGATAGAATCTACACATGCTATCCTCGCGCGTAAGAAATTAACTAATTGAGATAAGTATTGTGATGTTCTATCGCGCACACAACAAACAGCACCTACATGGAATCTAGTCTTCAACATCATATTTTAACAGAAACATAATTCATTCCGTGAAAAAATGCATTGGAGACACTGAAAACGTAATCAAACGCCGACTGGTTAACCAACTATACCTACTGTTATTTTGTTAGTTACACATTTCGTACGTTGAATATTATCTGTCCACAATCCACCTACCCACTTGCCATTAGAGTGTATATTTGCTGAAGCCACTTATTGGAAGATAAGTGACTGAACACATGCACTGATTCGTTATTTCGTGTAAGGAATCTACAAGAAATTACGGAAACAAAACACATTCCCTCTCACTTAGGTAATTCAGTGAGATCTTAATAAAGAGTGGTCTTCATATTAATATATTAAATTCATACCTAGTTGATAAGACTAATTCATTTTTGGCTTAAAACAATCAGTAGCCCTAGATTATATCACAATAAATGGGCTAAGTCCAGATTTACAAAACCCAACCTTGGCCGGGGATCGAACCCATGCCTCCCAAAAGACCACCGAGACCGCGGTAGTGAATTGTTGCTGAATTATTGGTGCATTTTGATATTATAATATAGTGAATATCAAATTATTATTAAATCACCACTCCCAGTTATATAGTCCGCGCCCGGCCAGAGGGAGACCATGGGTTCAATTCCTGTTTTTGTTTATGGTATTTATATTGGTATTTTCGTAATCACAATAAAACAATCAAATCCCCTCAAGAGTGGGTGAATAACGTTAAAATATTTAAGTATTGCATTTTAATACCTGGGCTACCATGATTCCGAGAAAATTAAGCACAAGACCATGTTGACTTGTTATTCCCAATGTTCTTTTATATTGGTGTTTTGTCCAGTAATTTTTTATTTTGCATTCTAATAATTTAGGAACGCATAATGTTTATTGTTTACTGCTTTATTGCCTTCACTCTTCACAAAGCTTAAGTGGCTTTATGTTGCTTGAATTGAAACGCTGTGTGCTACTCTAATATTGCATTACATTCCATATTAGGCCTGTTATAGATTATATAACATAACTAAATATTTTGCTTTGATATTAATAAATTTAGTCATTATATTGATATTATTTCAAAGTATGATGGACTCTGTAACGTTGTACTCTGGAATAATACTACGGCCACAAAAATAAGCGGTTTATATCAATGTCTACGTTCACAGGCGCCCGACAGACTATATCCGTAGGTATTTTAATTATAAATGCTGATATAAATCTATATAAATACTAGAAATACTTTTAAATAAATAAATACTAGATTTTGAATTCATAATGAGCCACATGATACCTATTCTATTCCCCCAAAACCTTATATATTTACACTGTGCTTGTGTAGGATCATATGGGTGTTTACAAAGGTATCCTCACTCGGCGGCCATGACGGTGATACGCCCCCGCGACACTAGCGCATTCTCTAGGTGATTTGAGTCCTCTATAATAAGAAGTTAAAAATAGCCTCCACCGAAGATTAAGCCTCCCCTAGTAGAAATATTTGGTTGCCAAATGGTTGCCAAGCAGTCACCAACAGGTCACCAACAGAAGCCAAATGGTTGCCAACAGGTCGTTTTTGTGTCAAAATACTGCATTGTAAAGTTGGTGACTCGTTGGCTGCCTTTTGGTGAACGCTTGGCTGTCATATATTCAGTTGAAATTTCGGTGGCGACCTTTGGTATCCACTTGGTAACCACTTGGCGATAAAAACAAGCCTTGGTGATCTGTTAGTGACCACTTGGCAACCATTTGGCAACCAAATATTTCTACAAGGGTCTGCTTTCCAACCAGATCTACTCTTTAAATGTGTCTAAAATAATTCCATCATATGCCGTCTTGTGCCTACAATTTATTATTAAACAGTGGTACACTCTTGTAAAATAGATGAACATGTTAATAAAAAACACCATTTTATCGATTGGAATTATAATTCAGCTGTTTGTGTCATGAAATCAACAATTGTGATAAAAGAAAAATGAATGAAATGAATAAATAAAAAATGACATGCAATGCCAATTGTACTTTTTTGAGCATTTTGTCCATAAATATATATTTTTTTACCTGGAGTATATGCTGACCTAATCCTATGCAACTTTGGTATTTTCCTTGAAGTTTTAAAATACTATTAAATTGACAGATTCTGATCTTCACCAATTTGTCTGGTGCATTTATTAATGTAATTAATTTATGACGTGTTTATAATATATTCACAATAATGTTGCAGAAATATTTTAAGGCTACGGTCACTAGATTTTTTATATTTATTTTATTTTATTGTTGAAAGTGTTTCCTTTGTTTAACCTCCTGAAAGATTCTAGAAAAGTATCAAAATATTACCGTCCTATTATTTGAATAATAGTGTAATGTTCCAAATACACTATGTCAGAGGGGTTGATCTTGTTTTATTCTTTAATTGTGCTATTACGGCATTGGACATAATATTCAAAGTCTTCACGTCATTCATGTCAAGTTTTTAAAAAGGTTTCCGTCTATGATTGTGCATCTCCGGTGTCAACGGCAATGTTTGAGTCTGGCTGGTTCTTGTACCTGTTGTTTTTTACAATGATTTAGATTCTGTAATATCGTCAACAACAAGAATTGGCTGGACTTGGTCTACTCAATGGGCGGGAGCTGTGGGTGTGACTGTGCGTGACAACACAAAGGTAACAGTGCCCTATTTGTTCAGTCGATGTTTATTTTAATGCTGCCACTACCAAGGTCAGCAAATCTAATACAGAACTTTCTTTTCTAGATTATAACGTTGCGTCCGATGTCCTCAATGGTGAAACTAGAAGTTTGAGTCTGGCTGGTTCTTGTTATTGTTGGTTTTTACAATGATTTCGATTCTGTAATATCATCAACAACAAGAATTGGCTGGACTTGGTCTACTCAATGGGCGGGAGCTGTGGGTGTGACTGTGCGTGACAACACAAAGGTAACAGTGCCCTATTTGTTCAGTTGATGTGTATTTTAATGCTACCTCTACCAAGGTCAGCAAATCTAATACAGACCTTTCTTTTTAGATTATAACGTTGCGTCCGATTGTCATAAATGGTGAAACTAGAAGTTTGAGTCTGGCTGGTTCTTGTTATTGTTGGTTTTTACAATGATTTCGATTCTGTAATATCATCAACAACAAGAATTGGCTGGACTTGGTCTACTCAATGGGCGGGAGCTGTGGGTGTGGCTGTGCGTGACAACACAAAGGTAACAGTGCCCTATTTTTAAAGTCGATGTTTATTTTAGTTTATTTTAATGCTGCCACTACCAAGTTTGGCAAATCTAATACAGAACTTTCTTTTTTAGATTATAACGTTGCATCCGATGGCCTCAATCAACAGTCACATGCTGGTTTAACTTGTTTTCCTGGTGTCAAGATGAAACTAGAAGTTTGAGTCTGGTTGGTATTTTTTACCATTGGTGACACTCTGTTGTTGTTGTTGTTGTTACCACACGGAGGAACTCTGTGATCTAGCACAAATAATGTTTGCTAGTGTTGGACCGAGAGTGTTGGCTCGAGCGTTAAGCGCGCGACTCTGATTCGGGAGGTCCCGAGTTCAAATCCCGACGAGACCGTCAATCCTGACTGAAGGTTTTTTCCGAGGTTTTCCTCAGTCGTTAATGCGAATGCAAGGGATTGAGTCCTCTTAAACAGACCTCGGACATCCCTTCACAATATCCTATCCGCAACATACCTAGTTAGACACCTGGGCCCCGATTCATGTACATTTCTATACCGGTATAAGCCGAGTTAGGTGGTATAAGTGCGGTATAACTCCGAATCCAATTCATGAAGACTTATCTCTCCTCGACCGGGGATAAGAAAATACGTAAACAGATGGCGGACAATTTAAATTTTGCATCTATGTGTAAAACGAGAAAAGTTGTCATTACTCTCATAAAACAAATCAGAAACCGTCCCGGGCCTAGGCCCAGATGTAGAAAATTATTCATAATACAACAGTGTAGGCCTAAAGTTCCATTAGGCTATAGGACTAGATAAAATTAATACTAACATGACGCGCAGGGCTGCCACTTACTTTGCTACTTTTTTGCTACTTTTTTTTGGCTATGCAACTTTTATGCTACTATTTTTTTTTAAATGCAACTATTTGCTACTTTTTTTCCTCTTTCCTAACTTATCTTTTTTAATTAAAAATTAAAAATAGTCTACTTTGTGTAAATAAAGAAAGAAAGGAAGAAAAATAATAAAATAAATAATTTAAAAAAATAATTTGCCTTTGAAGGTCGTGGTGATTTGAAGTTAGTATATCTGCATTGTCAAAAAGTGTTTTTAAATTTGCCGCCCTGTTAGTTATTTAGTTCTGAAGTTGGTAAACCTGCCTCCTGTGCTAGTTTTACACAGTTTGTTGGCAAAACACAAGTTTTCACATCATTCACTTGTTTGTTTCAAAAAGAAGAACCCTTAATCCACGTGTTGTACGATTCACTATATACCAGTTAGTGTTTGCTTTAGTAGTAAAGTTTGTAAACCCGAAACATTAGTGGCAATCGAGGAGCTAGAACAAATGTTCTCTCCAGATAATTTACTTCCTTTTGCAAAAGTCGAAGTATGTGACCAGGCCAGGTTACTGATGAGCAAACTACCAGAAAAAGACAAATTGTCGTTCCTGAGTAAGGCACAAAAGCATTATGTGGCAGCTGCCAAACATCTTTTATTGAAGACACCAATTAAACACAATTGTTTGATCAAAAATTTTCGGTGTCTACAGCCCAAAGAGAGAACCAAATCTAAAAGTGTGATACATATAAAGAATGTAGTTCGGAGCCTTCCTTTAAAAAACATCTCTGCGACTGCTGTGAGCGATGAATGGCGACTCCTGCAGTTGGAAGATATCAAGGTGACGGAAGGCGAGAGAATAGACCATTACTGGTTACGCATCTTTAACATAAAAAATGCCTTTGGCTCAATTAAGTATCCACTTCTTAGAAGTGCAGTTGTAAAGGCAGCACTTTCTCTATCTCACGGAAGTGCTGATGTTGAAAGGGGGTTCTCTAGATCTAAACTTGTGTTGTCAGAGGATAAGACGAGCATGCTTGTGCAAACTTTAAATGCCAAATTAAATGTGCTCGATGGCATGAAAAAATACAATAATTCTGCAACATTAGTTCCCATTTCAAGAGAGCTAATAACCATGGCACAACAGGCACACCAATCATTCATTCTGTATTTGGAAGAAGAAAAACGAAAAGCTTAGAAATTAAACAATGAATGATACAAGGCAGCTCTTTTGCTCAAAGTAAAAGATTGGCAGAATCAAAAAATGTCCTAAAAACAATGGAACAAGAAGCAAAAGAATCAAGAAAGAAAAGAGAAGCTACACAAGAATCAGCAGATAGTTTGCTCAAAGAGGCAAGCAAGAGGTTAAAACTTGCCATTGAGAAGAATGATTTTACAGCAATTCGTATTGCCCACGGCATGATTGAAGGTGCCAGTTCCCTGCGGACTGAAGAAAGGGCACAAGAAAAGGAGCTTTTAAACATTGAAACTAAAATAAGTAAGCGGAAATCTGGTTTAATCTCATCTTTTTTTTCAAAGATGCCCAAGACATCTGATTAGTTGGGGCAAGATTAAATGGTGAAAAAAAGATGAATTTCGTTGAATAAAATTACTATTTTCGAGTTAAAATGGTTAAAAATGTACATATTTCGGTAAAAAATTGCATCTCAAAAGTGACACTTAACCATAATTCAACGTTAGAACCAGTTTAAGAATAATCAATAAACAATAAACAACAATACGACTGGCCTGTCATTTACTTTATTTTGTTACACACTATCCCTCGATTTGTGTTTATTTACGGCATGTACAAGAGATGGTGAAAGTGACTAATCCTATAACATCCCTATCTATATACCCGAATGTAAAATTAATATGACTGCCACATTTTACACCATTTAAAGAGAATAATGATTTCCCTTGTAGACTAGACTCCAATATTATTGAAGTGAAGTCGAATTTTACTGCCACATATTGAAAACGGACCGGTTTTCGGTTATCAACTGACGTCATTTCTAGTATTTAGGCCTCTTACATACATTGTCTTGTGATACTTTTTTGCAACTTTTTAAACATTTATGCTACTATTTATGCTACTTTTTTAAGTATTTTCGGATACTTTTTCTACTTGTTTAATCATGAAAGTCAGTGGCAGCCCTGGACACGTTTGACAAGCACTGGGCCTCTTCTAGCCAACCCTAGGCCAGCACGACCTTGTTCTGACACACATCCCGCACAAATAACTAGTTTTGATTACTAAAAGCCTAATGCAGATAAACAATGGTATGATAGTCCTAGGCTATTCCAAAATTTACGGCAATAATAAGCCATTTCTTTTCTTTTAATGAACTCACGCAATCTCCTGTCACTAAATGAAAATGTAATACAAAAGATGGTGCAAATTTTCAGTGTTCTTTTGCTAATCTGCTGATTTACATGGCTGTGGAATGCAGTGGAAAATAACATTTGTTGTGTTTGTTGTTGGATTGGAAATTTTTGATTGGATGAGAGTTGCCCAGACTTAACCAGTCCTTATCCTGCCATGTCCTGCATTATACCGTCCTTATACCACCTACCCGGGATAAATGTACATGAATCGGGGCCCTGAAGTGGGGCATGAATTGCACCCTGGGCAGGCTTCCTACAAAAGTTTTTTTTTTGCTCGTGTTGGTATAGAATATATTTCTCTTTCATACACAAAATATGCGAAATTCCTTATATCGCTCATTCATTCTACCCCCACCACTACAAAGCATCTGCATAAAGATATGGTGTGGGGTATCGACCTCGAGGCCGTGAGGTTATGACAAGATCTCAGGTGTGGATCTATGTCCGATTGTTGGTCAGATGGTATTTATACTCAATGCATTTAGTATTGCGATAAAACAGTATTCTCCAATGAAACGTTAAAGTGCACTTTCTCACTTTTTTTGCAAAGGGGCGGGGGGGGGGGGGTCTCCTCTATCTCTCCCCTTGATACGCCACTGGAGCGGACTAAACACCCGCTGAAGGTCCATGGTTTTGAATGGACTGGAGTATTTGAAGTAATTAACATCATAATGTTATTAGTGTAAGTGTAATATGCATGGTGTAAAGATAAGACGATTGAGTGGATTAACGATTTACACTATGAGAGAATCAAAGGGAGTGGTGTGGTAAGGATGAATCTGAAATGAGGGAATGTACGAATGGAGTACCACCTCTACTACCTAACAGAGGAAGTTGATCAAGATAACTGATCTAGACCCTAACTTCATTTTTCTTTTCTTGTTATCAGCACGGTATATTAGGTTCCTCATATATAGTATATTAAAAAAAAATGCTAAAATCATTACAAGGTAGGATAATTAATACCGCTAGGGTTATAACCACTAACACTAATACTAAATTGCATACTTATGTATGTAACTTTTCACATATCTTTTTCGCTAGTATAATAACTGCAGGGCCCTCATGTTCTAGGCTCATGACAACTAAGTCTTAGGTAAATTAATTAATTGAATGAAATAACAGACCTAAAGTTTAACGTAGTAACTATACAAAAATGTGTAATCCACTCCTATGTTTATCTTACATTAGGCCTACATAATGTTTTTTTAGTGTAGTAAGCTTGCCATCTTGACATTAAAGTACACATTTAAGTTAAAGGTCCCCAGCCAACGAGCATTAAGCTAAGGGGGGCCAATGAATATATGTTATGTACCAAAAAGTTTTTTTTATAATAAACTTACTTACTTAAAAAAAAATGAAAATGACCTAAAGTGTGTATAATAGTGTTTTACACATGTATCCAGATGATATGGTTTTATCAATTAGTGGCTATGATGAACAGGAGATAATTAAATAAACGAGGAACTATTTAGGATGGACAATTGTATAGCATTAACTAAACTAAACTAAATGTCAGTAAGACAAAGGGAATGTTCATAGCTTATGGAAGACAAATTAAAGAGGAATGGAATAGCCCATCAAGGAATCCTATATACAAATAATGATAACTACAATATTGAAATTGTAACAAATCTAAAATATTTAGTTATTATAGAAAATAATCTTGATTTTACGGAACATGTCATTGTATGATTTTAGAAAATAGGTATTATGATTGGTTTTCTCAAACGTATAAGTGCACAGTAAACTGTCAATGTGAACTAGACTTATTGTAGGGTATTTAATAGTAGTATTAAGCCGTATTTCGAATATGGAGCAACCATCCTCTATCAAGTATGTTAAAATGCTATTGCTAAACTCCAGGCGCTACAAAACAATTAGGAATGAGATGTGTGCTTAGATGTGATCGGGATGTACCTGTTACAGATATGTTAAAAACACTTGATTGGCGCAATGTAAACGAAACTATATCTATGGTAGTTTTAGTGTTTATTTTTAAGATAAGTAATGGACTCATGTCTGAATACATGAATGACAAGATGGCTAAGGTATGCCAAATTCATAGCTGTAATACAAGGTATACGAAGGAGGTGCCTTCGGATGTGAATCACGCTAAAAATGTGGGTATTTTCACAAGTAAATGTGATAAGTGGGTGAGAGATTGTGATGTGTAGGAGGTTAGGCCTAACTCCTTTCTCAATAAATGTATGTAAGATTATTAAAATTCTCAAAGTTCATTTACAGTAACAACGATAAAATGTTATGTTGTAGGTTACTATGCATGGGTCTATGACCAGTATAATTTTTAACATAGTTTAATCTCACTTATACTGATTTTGTTTGTAATTTTTTAACCTGAATGTTGAATAACAAGGAGAGAGATATTCGGTCCCTGTTTTAGTGAAATGCCTGAAATTAACTGTGTAACTGGCTACCTGAGCCATGTAACTAAAAGCATTGCTGCATTACATTACATTACAAACAATTATTGATAACAACTGACTTAAGAGTTAATTTGCAAAGAAATATGCCTAAACTTAAAAATAAATTTGAATTTGCCTATGCTTACTCAATTTCACTCATTTTACATTATGAACACAATCAAAATGTATATAAATATAACTAGTACAAATATATCTTGTATTGTTTATTACACCATAGTTTATTGAGAATTCAAACTTATTTTACTGTTGTTTTTGTTTGTAAATAATTGCCAGTTTATTTTATAGATTGGTCAGTGTTATGACTTGAGCCTGTTGTAAATTAATGTGTATAATTTGCTATACTATGCGTAATATAATTGGATAAATTTCTACTTGACATGTTAATAAAGCATTTTATACAGGAGCAAAAAAAAATGCAATATAATTTCGACCGGTTCGGACATACAGTAGTGGCAGAGGCTGAGAAAACTAAAACGCACGCACTCACAATGTGGTGATGGTTGCAGCTGAACGTTTGGGTATATCATAACCAAATTTTGTATAAACATAAATAAAGTACTTTTATATTGACATCCATAGACACATCACAGACACATCCATAGACATCAGTCCAGAAAGTAAAAATTATTCGTAAAGTGGTGCATGTTCGAGCTACAGACTATGGCTATGGGAAGACTCCCCACGTTGCTGTTACGCAATAGCTTTCAAGCGGTGTTATGCAAAGACACTATGATAAGTCACACGGACACATACGCCAAGATTCAGTCAGTTTGTCTTTTGATGGACATACCAACGTTATGTCTGTATTGAATGATGATTGATTTATTTATCCAAAGACAGTTTCTGACAGTCAGATATATGCAAAACGAACAGAGGCAAAAGTATTGGCAACATCTGATAGGCAGACTTACAGACAGACTGACGTAATGTCTGTATTCAATGATAATCCTTGATTTATTTATCCATCAACAGGTTCTGAAACACACTCTGACAGCAATGATAGACAGACCTACTGAAGAAATGTCTGCACGTACTGCATACTATTACTGATTTATAATCCAATTTGATAAGTCACACGGACACATACGCCAAGATTCAGTCAGTTTGTCTTTTGATGGACATACTTACGTTATGATTGTATTCAATGATAATCCCTGATTTATTTATCCATCAACAGGTTCTGAAACACATTCTGACAGCAATGATGGACAGACCTACTGAAGAAATGTCTGCACGTACTGCATACTATTACTGATTTATCAATCCAATTTGATAAGTCACACGGACACATACGCCAAGATTCAGTCAGTTTGTCTTTTGATGGACATACTTACGTTATGTCTGTATTCAATGATTATCACTGATTTATTTATCCATCAACAGGTTCTGAAACACATTCTGACAGCAATGATGACAGACCTACTGAAGAACATGTCTGCACGTACTGCATACTATTACTGATTTATCAATCCAATTTCAGTGCGTGATAGCCACATACTGACTGCCAATGATAAACAAACAGACTGACTTTGTGTCTGTGCTGTACGATGATCGCCGACATATTATCTATATCTGGTCTCTGACAGACATCCGACACGGACGGACTTTCTGATTCCAAATCGATTAAAGAGTACGTGAGTAGGCCTGTTTGGTATGGAAATGTTCGTATCGGTATCCGGTATTTAAAAAAAATCGGTATTGGCGTCGGTAAACGGTCAAAATTCTTCCGGTTAACCGGATTTTCGGTATTTACTCGATACAACCGTTTATACAGAATAAACTGTGTATCGGGATAAACCGGTTAACCGTATACTCAGTATTTACCGATATACTAGTTTGTACTGAATAACCGGTATAACGGTATTAACCCGATAATCGGTATTTTCCGGTATGCCGGAATAACAGGTCTAATGATATTCACCAGTTTATACCTAAAAACAGGTACGTAAATAACCGATATACCGGTTTATACTGACAATCCGATTGATCGAATTCAATGCGACTAATTGCATAAATCGATTTGCTCCTATAAGCCCTTCTATCTGTAAGTGTAATAAACTATGTTCTCGATTATCAGGGTACTATTATTTTAGCAGGTAACTATTATTCTATTATTTTTGTACATTTTTTATAATACCGGTACACACGATGACGAGGGAGGCCGGCGACTACCTTCAGAACTTGGTAGGGCCAAGGCGTACACCATTTCTACCTCAACGAGATTTAATGTTTAGGTAGTTTTGGTGGACGTCTTGTTCCGACCTTATCTCATCAGACACAGAGGACGGCGAGAGGTTTCTAGAGCCCCAGTGTCTTCGAGAGGACGAGCACAGAGCTACTAGCTACACACGATGACGAGGGAGGCCGGCGACGACCTTCAGAACTTGGTAGGGCCAAGGCGTACACCATTTCTACCTGAACTAGATGTAATGTTTAAGTAGTTTTGGTGGACGTCTTGTTCCGACCTTATCTCATCAGACACAGAGGACGGCGAGAGGTTCTAGAGCCCCAGTGTCTTCGAGAGGACGAGCACAGAGCTACAAGCTACACACGATGACGAGGGAGGCCGGCGACGAACTTCAGAACTTGGTAGGGCCAAGGCGCACACCATTTCTACCTCAACGAGATTTAATGTTGATATAGAAATAGCGTGCTTCTTGTTCCGACCTTATCTCATCAGACACAGAGGACGGCGAGAGATTCTAGAGCCCCAGTGTCTTCGAGAGGACGAGCACAGAGCTACTAGAGCTACACATGATGACGAGGAAGACCGGCGACGACCTTCGGAACTTGGTTGGGCCAAGGCGTTCACCATTTCTACTGAACTAGATGTAATGTTTAAGTAGTTTTGGTGAAAGTCTTGTTCCGACCTTATCTCATCAGACACAGAGGACGGCGAGAGGTTCTAGAGCCCCAGTGTCTTCGAGAGGACGAGCACAGAGCTACAAGCTACACACGATGACGAGGGAGGCCGGCGACGAACTTCAGAACTTGGTAGGGCCAAGGCGTACACCATTTCTACCTGAACTAGATGTAATGTTTAAGTAGTTTTGGTGAACGTCTTGTTCCGACCTTATCTCATCAGACACAGAGGACGGCGAGAGGTTCTAGAGCCCCAGTGTCTTCGAGAGGACGAGCACAGAGCTACTAGCTACACACGATGACGAGGGAGGCTGGCGAGGACCTTCAGAACTTGGTAGGGCCAAGGCGTACACCATTTCTACCTGAACTAGATGTAATGTTTAAGTAGTTTTGGTGAACGTCTTGTTCCGACCTTATCTCATCAGACACAGAGGACAGCGAGAGGTTTTAGAGCCCCAGTGTCTTCGAGAGGACGAGCACAGAGCTACTAGCTACACACGATGACGAGGGAGGCTGGCGAGGACCTTCAGAACTTGGTAGGGCCAAGGCGTACACCATTTCTACCTGAACTAGATGTAATGTTCAGGTTGTTTTGGTGGACGTCTTGTCCCGACCTTATCTCATCAGACACAGAGGACGGCGAGAGGTTCTAGAGCCCCAGTGTCTTCGAGAGGACGAGCACAGAGCTACTAGCTACACACGATGACGAGTCTTCCACTTACAATATACAAAATACCTTTTCAAAATGACTCGCGAACCCCTTGTTGCAAACTGCTTAGATGATATAATGCTTGTGTGGATATACAGAAATGCTTCAACGCTATTGATTCTGACCACGATCATTCCCGACTGAAAGTTTTTCAAGATATCACCCCTCGAGTCGTTATAAGAGAATAAAAACGCTCTTTGTAATTAACCATGGAAATTCCTTCCCATATATCATTGCACTTCACAGTTTTTATCAGCTTTAGAGATAAAGTTGCCGACAAATTGTCAGCAAATATTTGTTTCAAAAATAATTGATGTGATTATTGTTTCTCAATTTTAACAAGTTTGTGTTGCAATAGTCTTCTAATAAACTACTCATTTTCTTTTGGCTTTTAAATCAATGCCCTATGAAGCATCGCAATCACTATCCCAGGATTTTGCCACTAAATACACCTATTGTAAAATTTAAATTAATTTACCACAATAAACATCGTTAAAGTAAGATTAATTATGTTTTCTCTTTTTTGCAGGACATTCGAAAGTTATTGCAAAGAAGTGAGAAATTGAAGAGAAATCCATCTGGGACTAGGATTTCGGTATATCTGTATATCTGAGAGTATATCTGATATGCCACTACTGCATACAAAATAATACTTACATTTCGTGTTATTGTAGCATGAACAACCAATACAACAAAACAAAATTGAATTCAATCAAAATTATTCAAGGCAAACTGTCTAGGGAAGCAAACAGGTTGGTTGCTTAGAACTAAAAGAGTTCATACTCTCAACGAATTCACGACACCCTTGTAGGCCACACACACATTTGGCCGTTAACAAATAGCTGTTCGCTCGGCCAAGAAGCATCCGACGTATATAAAACTTTGCAAAGTTGTCAATAAAGCATACAAGGACAGCCCTTCAGACATAAATTTTCAAAATGTTGTCTTGATCAGCCAGGAGAAAATCAACAACAACGGTAATAATACTCGAGGTATTGATGACGTAGCTCACTACTTTCTTATCACCAGACACTTGTAATGGGTGATAGTATCGCGCACATACAAATAAAATCGGTAATTGGATGTCAACTAACAAAAATAATACTGGTACACTTGGAAAAAAAAACACTTACAAAACACTTTTTTGACCTTATCAAAACAAGCTCCTACTACCCGTTATCGTAGGCATCCACAAATTAGTTAAAAAAATTGCTTGGCCATTGAATTTAGTTCATTACGAGAACTCTAAAAAGTCAATGGCCAAGCCATTTTGTTATGATTTTGAGTTTAAATTTTTTCCATTTTACCACGAAAATGGTTGGCTTGGCGCTCGTCAACAGGCGAAATGATCTAACGCGAAATCAATGCGAAATTAGGGAGAAAGATTGAAAAGCTTCGCTCAACGTCTATATCTCACAGCATTCACAGCCAAAGACTTTCGAATGAGAGCTTGGCTGCCGTTTTTTTTTTTTTTTTTTACAAATTTTTGTATTTGTGGGGGATATTACATCTTTAACTGTTTGTTTCCCATCAAGGCTTGAATGATGGACTTTGAATGATTGAATTTGTTAAGTTGAGAGTTGTTTTAATACTTTTAGGTCGACGGTCTCCCCAAATTCGCCCCCTTGTGTTTTGGGCGCTAGATATTTATGATGATTATGAGCATGCTTAATTTCAAGTTTGTACAAATAACTCCGCCTGAGTAATCACGCGTTTTGATTTTCATTTTGATTTTCCCCGGTCCCTATTGCCCGGTTTTGGTTTTGAAAGCTAAATTGATTGCGTATGAGGGACATCTAAGTGTAAACCAAGTTCCAAATTTCTAAGATTTACAGTTTTCTCTGTATAGCGTCTTATTCATAAAAGTACGAAATTACCTAGCTTTTGATAATTTTGATTTTCTCCGGTACCCGTTACCCAATTTTGCTTTCCATATTCAAAAGTGATTAAGAATGAGAGATATTAAAGTGTATTCCACGTTTGAAACTTCTCAGTTATAGCGTTTTCTTTGAATGATTAATATTTTTAAGTTCAGAGTTGTTTTTTTTTTTACATTTTTGGGCCCACGGTCTCCCCAAATTTAGTCCCTTGTGTTTTGGAGGCTAGATATTCATGATGGTTAAGAGCATGTTTCATTTCAAGTTTGTACAAATTACCACGCTTTAGTAATTACGTGTTTTGATTCTCATCCAAATTTTGATTTTCTCCGGTCCCTGTTACCCGATGTTGGTTTTGAAAGAAAAGGCACTGCGACTGAGGTACATCTTAGTGTGGTCCAGGTTTCAAAGTTCTAAGACGCACCGTTTTATCTGTAGGCTAAATTAATCTCGGCGGAGAATTAGGTAGCTAGCTACTAGCCAGCTAGCCAGCCAGCCGGAAGATTTTCTACGATGTTCAGGCACTTTTTTTAAATCACGAAACGGGTTATCGGATCGGGTTTGATTTTTTTTGTAGGTCATGGACCACATATCAGGTTCTGAGGTACTGAGTTTCAAGATTGTAACTCTTTCGGGGCGGCGTGTGCAGATAGCTGAAAACCCCCCAACTCGAGTAACTGTGTATAGGGCCGCGAGTTCGTCGTCGCCCTAGATATAGCTAGAGCCCTTGATTTACTGATGGTCCTTATTGCAATTTAAAATTCATATTTAAGAGGGGGCGCTGAGCTTGACCCGAATCTAATGTGCGCATTCGGGTGTTGATAATTGCTGCCGAACGGTTGATAATACTATTACTAGGCAAACGCTCAAGTCCCGTCGCGTTGATGGATGAGCTTTTTTGTAAGTTTTTAGTTTGCGTGGGATCTATTTACTTATCAAGTGCCCTTTGAACGCATTGTTGGTGATTGTTGTCAAGTTTCTATTGTTACTTGTAAATTGTCATTATAAACCTAAAAAAACTCATATTAAAACCTTTATTCAATGGATTCTGGCTAACTTTTTTAACTTTTTTCTTTCAAAAAGCAATACATCACCATTACCTTAATGTCCATGTGTAATATGAACGTTGTAGTCCCACCCATTTGGTCAGAATCGGCCCAAATGTCACGAAAATATCGCACTAAAAATCGAAAAAAATCGTAAAAGTACGATATTCATGAGAAATATTTCTTCGATTGTACCCAAAAACGTAGCAAGTCTAAGTTCAGAGATTTCGAAGGTCCCCTCCAATTTTCATCAAGATCACATATGCCGTTTGCCCGGTAGAGAGCGAACAAACAGACAGAGAGGAAAAAACAAAAAAAAAAAAACACCCGAGCTAAATTTTTTGGGGGGTCGGTGAAATTGAAGTCTTCGCTTCGCTCATCCAACTAAATTTTGCATGAATGTTAAGAGCCCGTATCACAGAAACATTTAAGAACCAAAATGCAAACTTTGGCCAAATTTTTAAAGAAAACTATTCACAATATTTGAAGCGTGTGCCCTAAAACCCCACTAACTAACTAACTTACTTGAAGCGGTTAAATTGCATTGTTCAGTTTGGAATTTAACATTTGCTTTGACACATCTTAATTTGAATCATCAATTATTTTAAAACAAAGGTCAAATAAATGTCTTGAAAACTAAAAGAGATGGAACGATGGAACAAAAGGGAATGTTTGAGTTTTTTAAATACCTATTTCCTAATATTCTTATTTTTTAGATTTATTTATTTATTTTATTTATTTATTTAACGTCTATCCTATTCAGTTATAAAAACTGATTTACAAAGGAGGACAACTAAATAAATCTAATTACATAGATGCAGACACAACAATGAACTACATTTAAGTAAATATTTGAAATAGTAATATTACAACAATGCATTAAATACTCAACAAATTTGATAACAAATAAAAAGGATATTAAATGCAATTTATAAATGAATCGAATATATAAAAAAAGGGGGTGGGGAATTAAAAGAAAAGAAAAAAGAAAAGAAAAAGAAAATAAAAGAAAAAAGAAAAAAGGAAAGGAAAAAAAAGAAAAGAAAAAAAAGAAAGAAAGAAAGAAAAAAGAAAAAAAACATTAAAAAAGAAAAACGAAAAGAAAAAACTGATTTATTAGACGATCCCACTCAAACGAATATGAGGTTTGCCAAAAATCAGGAACAGCAAATCAGGGAGTAACCAATCTTTCGCGGAAGAAACCACCGAACGCGAATCTTCATTCTTGTGTTCAACCATCATTCTTGTGTTCAAATCTTGATAACAATTTAGTACAAAAGATCTTGACTTTAATATATAATTATATCAGATATATAATTATTTAAAATTGTTCAAGTCAAAAACTGATCACAGCAATGATACAGGACACCTAACTCAAGTTGCAAGTTCCACCAGTGGGCGGCAACCAGACAATCTAGGCAGAAAAATATCAATTGAAAATACATTGAATACATCAAAATCAAAGCAATAATAAACAAACAAAGAGAACAGCAAAATCATAAATAAGAACATATGAATATAAATTAACATTACATAAACACAGTGACAATGCCCACAAATAAATAGTAAAAATCAATTCTTCTTTGTTCTTCGATTCATTATCATTGCTTCAATTTTACTTTTAAATTGTACTATTCCTAGCTCAGTAAACTGGCTTCTAATATCATAAGAAATTGAATTCCAAAAGGATACTCCTCTGTACAAGAATGACTTTCTTAATGATTCAGAATTTAATTTAGGAACTTTCAAAGAGTTCATTAGAATAGAATTTCTATCACGATCAACAAATTGAAAAATATTGGGTAAAATACCTGAATACATACCTTTCAATACTTTGTATGTATTTACCAGTACGCTATATTTCATTCTTTCCTCAATCGTGAAGCAATCAGATTGTAAATCTTGGCTTATAGGAATTGAATCAAACAGATGGTCAATTCTCTTCTGAAGTACAACATATTCGGTAGAAGGTCTTACTGCCCAAACCACTAAACAATAATCAATAATAGAGTGAATATAAGAATCTACAAGTAACTTTAACATTCTCTCTGTTACAAACCTCTTCATTCTACTTATAATTCCTATTGCTGATGATACTTTATTACATACATATTCATAATGTTTCTTAAAATTTAAATTACAATCTAAGAAAACTCCAAGATATTTAAATTCATATACTCTAGAAATTAGCTTACCATTACAATTCAACGTCAAATGAATATCATTCATGCTCCTATCATTAGCCTTATGAAAAATCATAAAATTTGTTTTACTATAATTAATATCAAGTTCCTGAGTTTTAAACCAATCATCCATCCTCTTTAAAACTTCTTGAAGACGTCTTACGATCTCTTCAACATACACACCTTCTAAATAAAAGACCAAGTCATCAGCATATAAAATATAATTGATTCCTCCCATTATAGTAGATATATCATCTATGTAAAGAATAAATAAAAGGGGTCCTAATATTGATCCTTGTGGTACTCCACAAAATATATTGAATACTTTTGAACTATATTTTGCAAGATTGATAAACATTTTTCTTTTTAAAAAGTAATCCGCTAATATTGATAACAAATAAGGACTTATGTTATACCTGGTTTTTAGTTTTATTAAAAGAGGTAAAAAAGGTACTGAATCAAATGCTTTATTATGGTTGCCTCAAAAAACGAAGCCGAAGTTTGATTGAGTGCAGCGACCTGCTTAACTTCTTTAACAGTAACAGTTTTTTCTGTCTTTCCTATACCAGTAAATGACCTGTCTGGCCATCTGCCTTCTCAAAGACTGCTAATGTTGAGAAATTGAAAGGCCGCCTCTTAGAAAACCAGTCACAAGTTCTCCTGTCATTGATGGTTTGTAAAGATAAAACTTCAAGGGTTGGGTCATTCTAGTCTTAGATGATTGCATCTAATTAAAGGTGGCCAAATAATCGTTTTAGCGTTGACTTGGTTATAGCACAGATAACAGATTGGTTTAAGTTTCGGACCCAAACAAGAACTAAACTACAACAGCTGGGCTAGTAGGACGTAACAAAAACCCAAACACGAAATTAGATTAGATTGGATATTGCTTAACGTCTCATATTTATGCAACTTGGCTAATCGAGACGAAGGGAAATTAGAACAATAATTAAAACCAATAGACAAATAAATACCATATTAGTTAATAGATATGTTAAAAAATAAATTGAAATAAATTAATATGAATCAAATATAGAAACTTGGAAAAGAAAAAAAGAAAACTGTGAATAGAAGAAGAAATTAAAATAAAAAAATAAAGAAATTCGAAATGCGTGTCAGTTAGAATCATTCCTACCTTGGTTCAACACCAGACGGTTTAGCGGAAGATGACAGTTTAGGTGTTCAGTACTTTTCAATCGCCTTTTGGTATTATTACATTGGTAGGCTACTTGTCTTGTATGGATGTCACAGGAAGCAACCTCCCCACCCACCGTACAAAAAGTGTGTTACATTCATGGACGGCTCATTTTGTAAAAATTCTCGCTGGCTAGTCTGGAGACAATTGTTTTGTCTTGATTTTGAACGAATCCCCATTTCTTTTTCTCTTCTTAAACTACAGACATTGGAACTTCCTCTATCAAAGGCCGGACAACAGACAGGCAATTATAGGCTACAAAAATCCTTGCATAAGTAGAATGAAACAACAGCCGCATGATTGTTTCATTCTTTCGCCTGTTTGTGTGTTGTGTGTGTTTATATCAGTCGGGAGGAAAATAAATAAAAACTATGGTAACATTCTTATAATATTCGTGGTTATACATACACACAGACCAAAACTTCCAACCCCCCCACACCCCGTCGGAGTGCGAGCAAGAGAAGACTGCGGAACAAGCGCTCAATAACATGTGCAGGTAGGAGTCTGGAAAACATGATTGTAAATAATTTTAATTTATGTCTATCTTTTATTATACTTACAGAAGGTACATTAATTGTAGGCCCTACAATGATGTATGATTACTATACGTATTAGAATACTCCCATGGAGGACATTCTGTTCTTACCAATTATTTACAATAGATATAAATATAAAGGAGTTAACAATATTTTGCACGCGCTCAGGGGGTGAAAAACAAAAAATAGCTAAAAATATTTTGCACGCGCTCAGGGGGTGTAACACAAATCATTTCTACATTTTAAAAATGTATATGGTGATGGTAAGTTGCTCAAGATACGCAGTTCGCATTATCTTGGGATATGAACCTGATTCTAATTTCTAACCGAGCATGCGGACTGTCAATTACTATTATCACACCCAAACGTTTACTTCGGCGTCGAAGGAGTTGATCTCAGTGAAAATCTCCTTCAATATTAAATGAAGAAATTTTAAATATATTGGACCTTTCATTATACTTGTAACGAGCGAAGGCAGCATACAGTACATTCATCTACAAAATGTATTCTCTTTTGTGATTAAACATTTTTTATTACAAGTAAATGTTATGGATATCTTTTGTTATTAATGAAGTTGTAATTAATAAACTACACATGATTTCCGTATTCACTAAAGATCTGAAGGTTATTTTATATATATATATATTACTAAAATGTGTGGCTGGGACAAAATAAATTCGTTGACACTGTCAGAAGAGAACAACGCACGAAGTGTTACTTAGATGAGAGCAAAGGTTTAGGTGGGAGTTATTGTGTTTTCAGTTCAATCATTCACGCCCAAACTTTGTTTTCGTTTAAGATGTTCATCGCGTCAACTACACGATGGCTTTGAGTACTTCTATATGCGTATGAAGGAAAGTATGTATTTTACTATTTATTTATTATATGACATTATGTCTATAAGTATCTGCATACATTCATCTACAAAATGTATTCTCTTGAGATTAAACATTTGTGAGGACAAGTAAATTTGATGGATAACATTTGTTATAAATGAATTTGTTATTAGCAAACAACAGATGATTTCTGTATTCACTAAATATCTGAAGGTTATTTTGCCGGATATTATGTATGATATGATTTATGAATCCCCTGTTTTAATTGTTTTTAGAACTGATTTATTTTGAGTGTAATGAAGTTTCAGTACAACACTCCAACTCATGCCTGATAACTTTCAGGGTGTCTCAAGTTCTCCACGAGTTTCAAGAATTACCTTCGATAAATAATGGATAAATGAGCTGAAAATCAAGTTGACCATCACTTAAACGTGTGGCTGGGACAAGATAAATTCGTTGACACTATCAGAAGAGAACAACCCACGAAGTGTTACTTAGATGAGAGCAAAGGTTTAGGTGGGAGTTATTGTGTTTTCAGTTCAATCATTCACGCCCAAACCTTTGTTTTCGTTTAAGATGTTCATCGCGTCAACTACAAAATGTCTTCGGGTACTTCAATATGCGTATGAAGGAAAGTATGGTCTTCACTATTTATATATTTATTATGTGACATTATGTTTATAAGTATCTGCATTCAGTACATTTATCTACAAAATGCTTTCTCGTGTGATTAAAAACAACCCTCCCGCTCCCTGTATCCGCCACTGCACGCTGTCGACTTAAACAGCTGAGAAGCATCCAAAATATCATGACGACCCTGAAAAATAGGATTTGCCGGCAATGTAAAGAAACGAATATTTGTTAATGATTTATGATGAAAATTGTAAGTCGCTCTTGTAGAATTTAATAATTCACACGATTAATTATAAACCGAAAGTGGTGGCTCATTTGCAGCGTGCGGTACTCTGATTCGAGATGTCACGAGGTCTCATCCCGCCACCGGCAATCCATACTGAAATTTTTTCCTGTGTTTTCTTCGGTCGTTAATGTGAATGCAAGAAGTTGTGTACTCCTAACGAGCACTCGGGTATTCCCTATACAATTGTTCAAACTATTAAACACCTAGTAAAACAACTGTTGAGGGGTATGCACAGTGGGCATGGCAAGTTTTCCGCGAGTTATTATAAATTGCGAATCTCTAGGTCTATTCCATGAAAATGAACATGTCTCTTATTAAATAAAATCTCCTCTTTCATAAGTCTCATTTCATTTATCTTCATTAAACACCAATATTACAACTGCTATGAACGTAAGGACAGTTATTCGATTATAGACGCATGGAAGTAATGAGAAAGATATAAAATATAATTTAATTCATATGAGACATAAGGCGTTTAAGGTATATTATTCTGGGTATCAACGGTAATATATTCATCCACGTACGCATTCATTAACAACATTTATTAAAAATGAGAATGAAAAATGAATGCCCTTTTGCCAAATATGAAAAAACGCGGGTCGTGACGTCATGTCGCTTAGGCTCATTGGTGTTGGTGAGAATTGGATCTACAGAATCGAAATGGTAATTTGAATACCGCGGGTGGACATGGTGGACCCAATAATTTTTCTGTTCATTAGCATAAGTGAATTTTTTTTTAGTTTTGCGGGTGAATACCACTTTAATATAAAGCAATCAAGTAATATTTTGAAGAGGTGTGCTGATGGCGACATTCTAACTTGATGGATGTAGATTTATTAGCCTCTTTACAATTCAATAGGTGTTCATGATATACATAGAATATTTGAGTTGTTTTTTTCGGGTTGCAGGCATGCATTGTAGCCTGGGAAAGTTTCCAACAGTAAATTATTTAAATTTATTTTAAATTATGTCTCACATTCAACTTTTCTTTTCCAGAAATGAGGAAGGATCTATGTTTCCTCGAATTCAAGAATTCCGATGTTACATAAAATCAGGTACTGCTTAACAAGAACTGTAGTATTCGGTACACTGATGTCTTTCTGAAGAATGTTGTTAACCTGGGCCTGGAATCGAACCCTGGGTGTTTAATAAAAGCGAGATGTGGCCTACCTTACAGGAGCAAGCGTACATGAGAATGTCCCTGAATGAAATCACGTGGCGTGCACAAGTGTTCATTCACAGAAGAACAACTACTAAAATTTGTCAGATAAGTTGACAAATATATTGTAACTGCAGGTATCCCTTAGAGATAACCCTACATGCCAGGCTTGTAACCTTGGCATTGCATTTTTAGGCATTCCAGTACCTAATATCGTAAACTGCAATATAAAAATATTAACGTGACATCTTGTGTTTTTGAAAATGGCGCCACCCTCGCCAGATGGCCTGGGACTCACTTTTCATAAATAAGAGTAATGATAAATTAACTCATTTCACATTATTATTGTTTAAATCAGTGATAGTATAAGAAACGTGAAAGGAACTATGTTCCTTTTGAGGAACGAGGAACATCACAGTTCCTTTTGAGGCAGAAGGTTCCTTTTTTGGGGGAACGTGCCCAAGTCTGACTTTAAGTCCCTTTATTCTAGAACACTTATCTTTCTCGATCTCATTTTGTTTGATTTTTGCTGTCGGATTTGCCGATTTTTGAAGACTTTTTGCCATTTGTTAAGGACACTTTTGGAAGGTCTGTGCAGAAATGTAACTCGTCCGGAAATTTTGCCAAAAAAACTTCGTTGCTTGGCCTATTTTCTGAACCTCAAAAAAACTTCAGTCAGGATGTGCAAAAATTCAGCTTGCCCAGAATTTACGTTCTAAATCGCCTCAAATGGTCCTTCATAGCTTGACCTACTGGGCCTAAGAGATTAATAATTGAAGAAGACTGAGATATACTTCAACCTTGACAGGTTTATAGATAAAGGCATATTCAGTCTGCAAAAATCGAAGTCTATGCTGTTAATGGGTAGAAGAAATTAAAAATGCTTTTCAGACTAATTTGACCATGCTGAATTCAAAAAACAATGTTGGTTAAACCAAAAAGTGCTCCTTTACCTTCAAAACTCAACATTTTGGATATCAAGAAATCGTTTTTTTAATATTTAGTTTTACTGTCGTATGTTTGAACTAATTCGAAAATGCTGAATTCAAAAAACAATGTTTGCAAAACCAAAAATGTCTACTTCATGTTGAAAACTCAAAATTTTGGTTGGAAATTAAGTAATAATAATTTAAAAAAAATTGTTTTACTATGGTAGAAGCAATTAAATGTGAATACTAATTCGCCCATGCTGAATTAATTTTTTTTTTTGCAAAACCAGAAATGACTTTCACTTTCATAACACAAAATTTTGGAAATCGAGAAATCATTTTTTACATTTTGTTTTACTTCGTAGAAGCAATTAATATGCTGTTTATAAACTAATTCGACCATGCTGAATTCAAAAAACAATGTTAGCAAAACCAAAAATTGCTCCTTCACCTTCAAAACTCAAACTTTAAAAATCAAGAAATTATTTTTTGTTTGTTTTACTTTCTACAATTATATATAAGAAAATATTTATAAAAATGAAGTAAATAATAATGATATCTCTAATGAAGAATTATTAAGATCTAAACCAGCCACCTGACAAAGTCTTACGCTAAGAGTATTAATACCTTGTCTTATAGATGTAGGTTCGAATTTTAACTTTGTTTGAAAAAAAGAGTTATTCGCATTTTTGTGCAATATACCTGCATCAAGTCTGTGTCATTCTGTTTTATTATAGTTGAATGCGTTAAAATAATCCATGTGAGATACCAAGAAGTGAGTTATAGACAAACAAACCGTTTTAACCCAACACATTACGTGCGCCGATCAATCTGAATCGTCCATTTCTGGAAAGAGTTGTACCACAATAAAAATTACTTTTATTTAGTTATGAGACTGCATTTGAAATAATATTGAAGTATAGTATTGTATATTATAGTGTAATATATTCAAAAAATCAAGAAAATCTCTTGTTGCGAATCTGTTAATTTCACGAACCATTAATATAATTAGTGGGTAGTATTGAAATATGTATAATATTTATTTTAAGACTTGTAAAGAATTGTAGAATTAACTTTTTTAATCCTATTTCGATCAGTGTTGGCTGCATGTAAAGCATGTAATGTAAAAGATCCAATTCTTATCATGCCTGCATTGATATTCGAACATCCTCGTTCTAGTTCAAAACACTTGCATGCATCAGTGCATGGCATCCTGTGTTTTTACACCCAAACTATTAGTTGAGCAACCAATTTTGCAGCTACAAGAAATAACTTCATTACATCCAACTGGAAAAGAATCTGCATTCATTAGAATATGGATAATATCGCACCCAGTCCCACCCAAATTTGCGTGGTTTATATTTTTGGTGTTCTTACTGGGGGGAAATGAAAATATTATAGCCCATTCTTGGTGTTAAAAATAAAATAATGTAATAACAAAATAACCATAAGCTGTAAAAGTACCTCGGGTTTCTTGATAGTTTTCCATATCATAGTTTGGTATAGTGACTTCTCTTAATATGCCAATGGAGTGCATTGCTTGTTGGAGTAACACGATCTATGCCAATTATATTATGAAAAACTTTTGATATTGCATTATTCATGCGAGCAAACGAGACAACGTATTTCACATCGTTGACTTTTTCTCTGTCTTTTAAAGCATTTACAAATCCTTTTTCCTTTGTCGGAAAGTGTCTGTAAATCGCCGTTTTTCGACGACTGACAGATTAGACAAAGGCTCAAATTGTAACTGTCAGAAAAAAACTGTGCAGTTATAACTCAAGCTCAAACTAGCATAAAAGAAAAAAATAAACTAATTATAATGCTGTAAAGTAATTAACAAATTATTTGTTTAAAATTGAATATCTACTGATTAGGCCTAAATGAAAAGACTACTCATAAATCTCAAATTACATTAATTATCAATTACCATGAACACGCCCTGGAAAATGTTGAAAGAGGCTGACTATATGGACTTGGTTTAGTGTTATCGATACGACGTTACGTGTAAGAAAATCTGGGGCCCTGGATAAGCCAACGAACACCAATGTTTCTGTTCGATGTTGATTGTTACAATGCATCGACAGTGTTTCGCTCGCCTTCAAAATCCAACTCGACACCTTCTCGCGGTTTGGCCCGTGAATAGGGGAGTTTCACTCCCTGAAACTAATGGCGAGCTCTGGGTCGTCGTCGGGGAACCCCTTCCCTTTGACTACCTCCCCGACGGCGACGACAAATACAACACGGACGGATGATGACACAGACGAGACGACACGACGTGGGGGAACCCCTGCCCTCCCCATATGCTTGGGGCGTGTTCTGACCAGCACAGGCCTGTCCACCCCTTGTCCCCCCGCGTCATCCCTTACGTCCCTCCCTTCGTCTCGATTAGCCAAGTTGCATAAATATGAGACGTAAAGCAATATCCAATCCAATCTGATTCGGGAGGTCCCGGGTTCAAATACCGTCGAGACAGGCAATCCCATTGAGATACCATACCAGTCCCTACTCCCATCCGCCGAGCATGGGCCGCCAGCGGCAATTTGAACGAGCAAAGATGTCTTCTGAGTGTGGCATGGCAGCGCGGAATTCAAACTGGTTGTAGTTTTTACGTACTGAACAGTTATTTATCGGCTTCGATACTGATCTTTTTAATGTTGAATCATATAATTTTTTAATGAAAGATTGTAATGTGTTGTTTATTGTTATGAAAGGGACTGTGGCTAAGATTACACTATGTGACAATAATTTCCCTCCCCCCGAGAAAGTAAATAAAAAGATAGTACGCAAAAATTACAGACAGGCCTAGTAGTAGTAGTGTTATTTATTCATTAGCACAACTTGCTATTTTCATTTTTAATACATGGTACATCATGGTATATACATGGTATATTCAAAATACATACAAATGATACAAGTTGACAACACATTAATCTAACAGCCACAATTAATAATATATACAACACACACTTAAGTCACGACATTTCAAATACATTTTCAGTCACAAGCATCACTTTAGAAAATAAACACTCAGCTTATAATCATTGTACCAAAATCAATACACATGTTTTAAACAAGTACTCTCATCTCTAATAAAATTAACGCTATGTTGGTCTAGGCTTACAAAAATGTATGTTTTGTACCTATCCTCTTATTTTTACATTATGTCCCAGAAGGACAATACTTCATTTTGGTTTACACTTAACATTTTGCTTTTTATTATATTACAACATTCCTTTCTAAATTTTGTGTAGTCACCGATACTTTTAATTTCTTGTGGCAATCTATTGAAAATTCGAACACCTCTAATATAAATTGAATTTTGTCCAAATGCACTATTTGACCTTTTCACAAAAATAAGCTTGTTGTTTCTTAAATTATAATTTTGAATTTTTGAATTAATTATTAATTTCCTACACAAGTACTCAAAGCATTGCCACAAAAAATTATATGGAGAAAACATAGGGTATTAAGCAAAATTCTTTGTTTTATCGTCAACCAATGTAATGATTCGCACATCTTGGCTATCGACGTGTCTCTGCTAACTCTTAATATGCTCCTCATTGCTTTGTTTTGTATCTTCTGTATTACATCGATTTCATTTTTATTAAGCATAAAAAGTACAGAACTACAAAAATCTATAAGAGGAGCAACTATAGCTTGATATATTAGAATTTTTGAACTAAGTGGCAAGTTGCCATGTATTCGACGGAATAAACCAACCTTTCTTGCAAATCTTTTAATAATCTGATTTCCATGGGATTTGAAATTTAAATTTTCATCAACAATAATCCCTAAATATTTCAACTGGTCAACGATGTCCACCATTTCATAATCAATAATAATCTGAATCTTCTTAAGTTCTTCTTTTATTTTTTGTTTTATTTTATTCAAACACAAAACCATTGCTTTCGATTTTGAAACATTTATTTTTAACCTGTTTACTCGTAACCATTCTTCAATAAGTTTTAGATCATAGGTTAAGAACATCATAACTTCTTGCAAAGTAGAACCTATACATACTATTAATGCATCATCTGCATAAAGAAAAACTTTGCAATATTTTAATATATTGCCTATATCGTTTATGTACACAATAAACAAAAGGGGCCCTAACACTGTCCCTTGAGGCACCCCAAAATTATTTTCTCTATACGTTGAGGAAAAATTACCAATCTTGACTTTCTGAACTCTAGTCTCCAAATAAGAGACAATCCATTTCAAAGCTTTTCCCTTGATGCCATAACATTCTAGTTTTTAATTAGCCCTTTGGGTTGTGGGAGGGAAGCTTTTGTCGCATAGTGTAATCTTTGCTACAGTGCCTATAATGAGTTAGGACTATAAACAATCCATTACAATGTTTTATTCATAAATTTTATGATTCAACATTAAAAAGATTAGTATCCAAGCCGATAAATATACTGATCAGTACGTAAAAACTACAACCAGTTTGAATTCCGCGCTGCTTGATGCCACGCTCAGAAGACATCTTGGCTCGTTCAAATTGCCTTGAATCCCGGACATGGTGGTGACTCTAGTACTAATGGTATCTCTATGCGAAAATCCTGACTGATGTTTTTTTCGGAGGTTTTCCACAGTCGTTAATGCGAATGCAAGGAATTGAGTCCTCTTAAAAAGCCCACCGACATCCCTTCACAATTGTCCTATTCGCAACATACCTAGTTATACACCAGAAGAGGGACATGAATTGCACCCTGGGCAGGCTTACCACACAAATTATTTAATTATGTTACAATGCGGTCAAATTACAGTCTCCAAATAACCTTGAAGCGTAATATGCCACTCTGTCTACTAGCGGCGTGGCTGAGCATTTCCTGTCACCAACACAACACACTACTCCGCGCACTGCTTATATTAGGCCTTACTTTGAAACAATGAGAGTTTGTTCCATGTTATTAACATAGCACATTAGCGTAGGGCTGCCATGTGTTATAAGCCTAAGATGTAAGTGATTGCATACCTTCAAATCACGTAGACGTAGGTAGTGCAGGTATATCACATAACTAGCTGGTTTTTATAACACGATCCACTGTCAGCAATGAACACTTCCATAAAAAAAAATACACTGCTTATCGCAATGATTAGAGAGTGGACCGCGGAAAGAGGCTAGGTGAGCAAGGCCGAGAGCCAATCAGCGCCGCGGGTTGATGCTGGCGGCACCCGCAGGGGATTAGCGCGACAGAAATCTAGTTGCGCATTGTCTCAGTAAACAATTAAAAACCGGCGATTGGTATGTTGAAACTGGGCCCGATTTGGCAAACGTGTCTACATAGACATAGACAGATTTTGGTAAAATATTTCTATCCCAAATCTTTCCAATTAGGAGATATATTGATGTACAAATTTGTGTACAAAAATTATGCAACAAAAAATGACAAAAAAGTGGCACTAAAGCCCTAGAAACTACATGTGGGCCAAAAGTAGCTTACACTTATTAAACCTGGATATCTATTACGATTTGTGATTTTGTTTCCCAATTTTGCGCTTGTTTATTTTACGAGCAATTAAATATTTTAATAAGTGGTACCAGATTTGGGTTTTTGGTACCCTTTTGGTATTTCTACTCAAAGTAGACTTTGCCAACATTGATAGGTAGACGAAGAAGTATTGCCTTAAGATAAAAAAAAAACATGTTGGCAGCTTCTACCCCAAAAATGTAGTACGATTGACTTCTAGAAGGCTTTTGGAAAAAAATGTCCTCTCTAGTTCTTTCTAATTTACGTGATTTCGATATAGTACTTTGGGTAGAAAAGTGTAAATCTGTTGTTGGGAGCCCCACAACAAAGATACTGCGAAAACAACGACGAGTCGCTCAGCACGTCCCTGGCGCCCCTGCCAGAGGGATCATCATGGCAGAGCAAACGGTTCTTCGTAGCTTGGGGTACTGAGACTGGGAGGTTTATTGAAGAAGACAGAGACAAACTTCAACACTAACAGACTTACACTGTTCTTCCCAATTTACGTGATTTCGATATAGTACTTTGGGTAGAAAAGTGTAAATTTGTTCTTGGGAACAACAAAGATTTAGCGAAACCAACGACGAGTCGCTCAGCATGTCCCTGGCGCCCCTGCCAGAGCGATCATCATGGCAGAGCAAACGGTTCTCCGTAGCTTGGGGTACTGGGCCTTGGAGGTTTATTGAAGAAGACCGAGACAAACTTCTACCCTAACAGGCTTACATTGTTCTTCCCAATTTACGTGATTTCGATATCGTACTTTGGGTAGAAAAGTGTAAATCTGTTGTTGGGAACAACAATTAGATACTGCGAAAACAACGACGAGTCGCTCAGCACGTCCCTGGCGCCCCTGCCAGATGGATCATCATGGCAGAGCAAACGGTTCTTCGTAGCTTGGGGTACTGAGACTGGGAGGTTTATTGAAGAAGACCGAGACAAACTTCAACCCTAACAGGCTTACATTGTTCTTCCCAATTTACGTGATTTCGATATCGTACTTTGGGTAGAAAAGTGTAAATCTGTTGTTGGGACCTAAGATACTGCGAAAACAACGACGAGTCGCTCAGCACGTCCCTGGCGCCCCTGCCAGAGGGATCATCATGGCAGAGCAAACGGTTCCTCGTAGCTTGGGGTACTGGGCCTGGGAGGTTTATTGAAGAAGACCGAGACAAACTTCAACCCTAACAGACTTACACTGTTCTTCCCAATTTACGTGATTTCGATATCGTACTTTGGGTAGAAAAGTGTGAATCTGTTGTTGGGAACAACAAAGATACTGCGAAAACAACGACGAGTCGCTCAGCACGTCCCTGGCGCCCCTGCAGAGGGATCATCATGGCAGAGCAAAACGGTTCTTCGTAGCTTGGGGTACTGGGCCTGGGAGGTTTATTGAAGAAGACCGAGACAAACTTCAACCCTAACAGACTTACACTGTTCTTCCCAATTTACGTGATTTCGATATCGTACTTTGGGTAGAAAAGTGTGAATCTGTTGTTGGGACCTAAGATACTGCGAAAAACAACGACGAGTCGCTCAGCACGTCCCTGGCGCCCTGTCAGAGGGATCATCATGGCAGAGCAAACGGTTCTCCGTAGCTTGGGGTACTGGGCCTGGGAGGTTTATTGAAGAAGACCGAGACAAACTACAACCCTAACAGACTTACACTGTTCTTCCCAATTTACGTGATTTCGATATCGTACTTTGGGTAGAAAAGTGTAAATCTGTTGTTGGGACCTAAGATACTGCGAAAACAACGACGAGTCGCTCAGCACGTCCCTGGCGCCCCTGCCAGAGGGATCATCATGGCAGAGCAAACGGTTCCTCGTAGCTTGGGGTACTGGGCCTGGGAGGTTTATTGAAGAAGACCGAGACAAACTTCAACCCTAACAGACTTACACTGTTCTTCCCAATTTACGTGATTTCGATATAGTACTTTGGGTAGAAAAGTGTAAATCTGTTGTTGGGAACAACAAAGATACTGTGAAAACAACGACGAGTCGCTCAGCACGTCCCTGGCGCCCCTGCCAGAGGGATCATCATGGCAGAGCAAACGGTTCTTCGTAGCTTGGGGTACTGGGCCTGGGAGGTTTATTGAAGAAGACCGAGACAAACTTCAACCCTAACAGACTTACACTGTTCTTCCCAATTTACGTGATTTCGATATCGTACTTTGGGTAGAAAAGTGTGAATCTGTTGTTGGGACCTAAGATACTGCGAAAACAACGACGAGTCGCTCAGCACGTCCCTGGCGCCCCTGCCAGAGGGATCATCATGGCAGAGCAAACGGTTCTCCGAGCTTGGGGTACTGGGCCTGGGAGGTTTATTGAAGAAGACAGAGACAAACTACAACCTTAACAGACTTACACTGTTCTTCCCAATTTACGTGATTTCGATATCGTACTTTGGGTAGAAAAGTGTGAATCTGTTGTTGGGACCTAAGATACTGCGAAAACAACGACGAGTCGCTCAGCACGTCCCTGGCGCCCCTGCCAGAGGGATCATCATGGCAGAGCAAACGGTTCTTCGTAGCTTGGGGTACTGGGCCTGGGAGGTTTATTGAAGAAGACGAGACAAACTTCAACCCTAACAGACTTACACTGTTCTTCCCAATTTACGTGATTTCGATATCGTACTTTGGGTAGAAAAGTGTGAATCTGTTGTTGGGTAGCCCCTACAACAAAGATACTGCGAAAACAACGACGAGTCGCTCAGCACGTCCCTGGCGCCCCTGCCAGAGGGATCATCATGGCAGAGCAAAACGGTTCTTCGTAGCTTGGGGTACTGGCCTGGGGGTTTATTGAAGAAGACCGAGACAAACTTCAACCCTAACAGGACTTACACTGTTCTTCTCAATTTACGTATTTCGATATCGTACTTTGGGTAGAAAAGTGTGAATCTGTTGTTGGGACCTAAGATACTGCGAAAACAACGACGAGTCGCTCAGCAGTCCCTGCGTCCCCTGCCAGAGGATCATCATGGCAGAGCAAACGGTTCTTCGTAGCTTGGGGTACTGGGCCTGGGAGGTTTATTGAAGAAGACAGAGACAAACTACAACCCTAACAGACTTACACTGTTCTTCCCAATTTACGTGATTTCGATATCGTACTTTGGGTAGAAAAGTGTGAATCTGTTGTTGGGACCTAAGATACTGCGAAAACAACGACGAGTCGCTCAGCACGTCCCTGGCGCCCCTGCCAGAGGGATCATCATGGCAGAGCAAACGGTTCTTCGTAGCTTGGGGTACTGAGACTGGGGAGGTTTATGAGAAGACAGAGACAAACTTCAACCCTAACAGGCTACACTGTTCTTCCCAATTTACGTGATTTCGATATCGTACTTTGGGTAGAAAAGTGTGAATCTGTTGTTGGGAACTAAGATACTGCGAAAACAACGACGAGTCGCTCAGCACGTCCCTGGCGCCCCTGCCAGAGGGATCATCATGGCAGAGCAAACGGTTCTTCGTAGCTTGGGGTACTGGGCCTGGGAGGTTTATTGAAGAAGACCGAGACAAACTACAACCCTAACAGACTTACACTGTTCTTCCCAATTTACGTGATTTCGATATCGTACTTTGGGTAGAAAAGTGTAAATCTGTTGTTGGGAACTAAGATACTGCGAAAACAACGACGAGTCGCTCAGCACGTCCCTGGCGCCCCTGCCAGAGGGATCATCATGGCAGAGCAAACGGTTCTTCGTAGCTTGGGGTACTGAGGCTGGGAGGTTTATTGAAGAAGACCGAGACAAACTTCAACCCTAACAGGCTTACACTGTTCTTCCCAATTTACGTGATTTCGATATCGTACTTTGGGTAGAAAAGTGTGAATCTGTTGTTGGGAACTAAGATTCTGCGAAAACAACGACGAGTCGCTCAGCACGTCCCTGGCGCCCCTGCCAGAGGGATCATCATGGCAGAGCAAACGGTTCTTCGTAGCTTGGGGTACTGAGACTGGGAGGTTTATTGAAGAAGACCGAGACAAACTTCAACCCTAACAGACTTACACTGTTCTTCCCAATTTACGTGATTTCGATATCGTACTTTGGGTAGAAAAGTGTAAATCTGTTGTTGGGAACAACAAAGATACTGCGAAAACAACGACGAGTCGCTCAGCACGTCCCTGCGCCCCTGCCAGAGGGATCATCATGGCAGAGCAAACGGTTCTTCGTAGCTTGGGGTACTGGGACTGGGAGGTTTATTGAGAAGACCGAGACAAACTTCAACCCTAACAGACTTACACTGTTCTTCCCAATTTACGTGATTTCGATATCGTACTTTGGGTAGAAAAGTGTAAATCTGTTGTTGGGAACTAAGATACTGCGAAAACAACGACGAGTCGCTCAGCACGTCCCTGGCGCCCCCGCCCGAGGGATCATCATGGCAGAGCAAACGGTTCTCGTAGCTTGGGGTACTGACTGGGAGGTTTATTGAAGAAGACCGAGACAAACTCAACCCTAACAGGCTTACATGTTCTTCCCAATTTACGTGATTTCGATATCGTACTTTGGGTAGAAAAGTGTGAATCTGTTGTTGGGAACTAAGATACTGCGAAAACAACGACGAGTCGCTCAGCACGTCCCTGGCGCCCCTGCCAGAGGGATCATCATGGCAGAGCAAACGGTTCTTCGTAGCTTGGGGTACTGGGCCTGGGAGGTTTATTGAAGAAGACCGAGACAAACTACAACCCTAACAGACTTACACTGTTCTTCCCAATTTACGTGATTTCGATATCGTACTTTGGGTAGAAAAGTGTGAATCTGTTGTTGGGAACAACAAAGATACTGCGAAAACAACGACGAGTCGCTCAGCACGTCCCTGGCGCCCCTGCCAGAGGGATCATCATGGCAGAGCAAACGGTTCTTCGTAGCTTGGGGTACTGGGCCTGGGAGGTTTATTGAAGAAGACCGAGACAAACTACAACCCTAACAGACTTACACTGTTCTTCCCAATTTACGTGATTTCGATATCGTACTTTGGGTAGAAAAGTGTGAATCTGTTGTTGGGAACTAAGATACTGCAAAAACAACGACGAGTCGCTCAGCACGTCCCTGGCGCCCCTGCCAGAGGGATCATCATGGCAGAGCAAACGGTTCTTCTTAGCTTTGGGTACTGTTAAAATAATCCATGTGAGATACCAAGAAGTGAGTTATAGACAAACAAACCGTTTTAACCCAACACATTACGTGCGCCGATCAATCTGAATCGTCCATTTCTGGAAAGAGTTGTACCACAATAAAAATTACTTTTATTTAGTTATGAGACTGCATTTGAAATAATATTGAAGTATAGTATTGTATATTATAGTGTAATATATTCAAAAAATCAAGAAAATCTCTTGTTGCGAATCTGTTAATCTTCACGAACCATTTATATAGTTAGTGGGAAGTATTGAAATATGTATAATATTTTATTTTACAATTATTGTTGAATTAACTTTTTTTTAATCCTATTTCGATCAGTGTTGGCTGCATGTAAAGCATGTAATGTAAAAGATCCAATTCTTATCATGCCTGCATTGATATTTGAACATCCTCGTTCTAGTTCAAAACACTTGCATGCATCAGTGCATGGCATCCCTGTTTTTTTACACCCAAACCTATTAGTTGAGCAACCAATTTTGCAGCTACAAGAATTAACTTCATTACATCCAACTGGAAAAGAATCTGTATTCATTAGAATATGGATAATATCGCACCCAGTCCCACCCAAATTTGCGTGGTTTATATTTTTGGTGTTCTTACTGGGGGAAAATGAGAATATTATAGCACATACTTGGTGTTAAAAATAAAATAATGTAATAACAAAATAACCATAAGCTGTAAAAGTACCTCGGGTTTCTTGATAGTTTTCCATATCATAGTTTGGTATAGTGACTTCTCTTAATATGCCAATGGAGTGCATTGCTTGTTGGAGTAACACGATCTATGCCAATTATATTATGAAAAACTTTTGATATTGCATTATTCATGCGAGCAAACGAGACAACGTATTTCACATCGTTGACTTTTTCTCTGTCTTTTAAAGCATTTACAAATCCTTTTTCCTTTGTCGGAAAGTGTCTGTAAATCGCCGTTTTTCGACGACTGACAGATTAGACAAAGGCTCAAATTGTAACTGTCAGAAAAAAAACTGTGCAGTTATAACTCAAGCTCAAACTAGCATAAAAGAAAAAAATAAACTAATTATAATGCTGTAAAGTAATTAACAAATTATTTGTTTAAAATTGAATATCTACTGATTAGGCCTAAATGAAAAGACTACTCATAAATCTCAAATTACATTAATTATCAATTACCATGAACACGCCCTGGAAAATGTTGAAAGAGGCTGACTATATGGACTTGGTTTAGTGTTATCGATACGACGTTACGTGTAAGAAAATCTGGGGCCCTGGATAAGCCAACGAACACCAATGTTTCTGTTCGATGTTGATTGTTACAATGCATCGACAGTGTCGGCTCGAGAGTTAAGCGCGCGACTCTGATTCGGGAGGTCCCGGGTTCAAATCCCGTCGAGACCGGCAATCCCATTGAGATACCATACTGTTAGTACCTAGAGTCCCTACTCCCATCCGCCGAGCATGGGCCGCCATTGGCAATTTGAACGAGCAAAGATGTCTTCTGAGTGTGGCATGGCAGCGCGGAATTCAAACTGGTTGTAGTTTTTACGTACTGAACAGTTATTTATCGGCTTCGATACTGATCTTTTTAATGTTGAATCATATAATTTTTTAATGAAAGATTGTAATGTGTTGTTTATTATCATGACGGGCACTGTAGCTTAGATTACACTATGTGACAATAACTTTTCTCCCCCGGAGAAAGTAAATAAAAAGATAGTACGCAAAAATTACAGACAGGCCTAGCCCTATGGGTTGGGGGAGGGAAGCTTTTGTCGCATAGTGTAATCTTTGCTACAGTGCCTATAATGAGTTAGGACTATAAACAATCCATTACAATGTTTTATTCATAAATTTTATGATTCAACATTAAAAAGATTAGTATCCAAGCCGATAAATATACTGATCAGTACGTAAAAACTACAACCAGTTTGAATTCCGCGCTGCTTGATGCCACGCTCAGAAGACATCTTGGCTCGTTCAAATTGCCTTGAATCCCGGACATGGTGGTGACTCTAGTACTAATGGTATCTCTATGCGAAAATCCTGACTGATGTTTTTTTCGGAGGTTTTCCACAGTCGTTAATGCGAATGCAAGGAATTGAGTCCTCTTAAAAAGCCCTCGGACATCCCTTCAAAATTGTCCAAAGTCCCAAAATACCTAGTTAGACACCTGAAGAGGGACATGAATTGCACCCTGGGCAGGCTTACCACACAAATTATTTAATTATGTTACAATGCGGTCAAATTACAGTCTCCAAATAACCTTGAAGCGTAATATGCCACTCTGTCTACTAGCGGCGTGGCTGAGCATTTCCTGTCACCAACACAACACACTACTCCGCGCACTGCTTATATTAGGCCTTACTTTGAAACAATGAGAGTTTGTTCCATGTTATTAACATAGCACATTAGCGTAGGGCTGCCATGTGTTATAAGCCTAAGATGTAAGTGATTGCATACCTTCAAATCACGTAGACGTAGGTAGTGCAGGTATATCACATAACTAGCTGGTTTTTATAACACGATCCACTGTCAGCAATGAACACTTCCATAAAAAAAAATACACTGCTTATCGCAATGATTAGAGAGTGGACCGCGGAAAGAGGCTAGGTGAGCAAGGCCGAGAGCCAATCAGCGCCGCGGGTTGATGCTGGCGGCACCCGCAGGGGATAAGCGCGACAGAAATCTAGTTGCGCATTGTCTCAGTAAACAATTAAAAACCGGCGATTGGTATGTTGAAACTGGGCCCGATTTGGCAAACGTGTCTACATAGACATAGACAGATTTTGGTAAAATATTGCTATCCCAAATCTTTCCAATTAGAGAATATATTGATGTACAAATTTGGGTACAAAAATTATGCAACAAAAAATGACAAAAAAGTGGCACTAAAGCCCTAGAAACTACATGTGGGCCAAAAGTAGCTTACACTTATTAAACCTGGATATCTATTACGATTTGTGATTTTGTTTCCCAATTTTGCGCTTGTTTATTTTACGAGCAATTAAATATTTTAATAAGTGGTACCAGATTTGGGTTTTTGGTACCCTTTTGGTATTTCTACTCAAAGTAGACTTTGCCAACATTGATAGGTAGACGAAGAAGTATTGCCTTAAGATAAAAAAAAAACATGTTGGCAGCTTCTACCCCAAAAATGTAGTACGATTGACTTCTAGAAGGCTTTTGGAAAAAAATGTCCTCTCTAGTTCTTTCTAATTTACGTGATTTCGATATAGTACTTTGGGTAGAAAAGTGTAAATCGGTGTTGGGTAGCCCCTACAACAAAGATTCAGCGAAACCAACGACGAGTCGCTCAGCACGTCCCTGGCGCCCCTGCCAGAGGGATCATCATGGCAGAGCAAACGGTTCTTCGTAGCTTGGGGTACTGGGCCTGCCCAACAAGCACAAAATTATTGCCGCTTGTGGTCCATAAGCGGTTTCTGCTGCAAATCCCGATCCATAAGCGATCCGCTTATGGTCCACAGCTCAAAACCAGCAGCTGGTTCAGTGTGAGTGGACCATAAGCGGTCCATAAGCACAAAACCAGCTGCTGGATCAGTGCTTGTGGACCATTAGCGGTCCACATGCACAAAACCAGCTGCTGGATCAGTGCGAGTGGACCATAAGCGGTCCATAAGCACAAAACCAGCTGCTGGATCAGTGTGAGTGGACCATAAGCGGTCCATAAGCACAAAATATAAATAAATATGATTAGTTTGTAAACAGCTGGATTAGTTCACTATATATGACCATTTGTTATAGTTAATATTTTGTCTATCTGGCTACTACTCTTGCTTGTTTTGTGTGTTTATTAATATTATGATTTTTTTGTTTTATTTACCTAATTACGGAAATAGCTGTTTTTTCTCTGAAACGTTTGTCCTTGTTTAAAATAAAGATTTGTTTCCACTTATATGTTTAAAATAGTAGAAAATTGTGTTTTTTACGTAAAAAAATCACGCACAAATTAAACCGACTTTGATAAGTATATTTGTTTGTATAAAATATAAATTGAGCAACATATAAATGAATGCGAGATATATACATTGCTATAAATGAATTGACACTATTTAGTTTACTCCTTCACTACAGGACTGATACTATTTTTGTACTGGTCATATCAAGTACATCTTACACCATCGTAATGAACACGATATTAATCCACGAACGTAGTACGTACGTAAATACTAAATACCCTGAGAAATATATAATAATTTATTAAATTATTATAAAAATCACACACTGAACTATAACCTAGGTTACGAACTTACTAATCACGATATTTCGGAGAGCTCGTCTCCTTTCTCAAGCATCCATGCCGTTCGCCGATGCTTGAGAAAGGAGACGGAGCTCTCGAAATATCGTGATTAATAAGTAAGTTACCCAGGTTATAGTTCAGTGTGTGATTTTTATAATAAATATCCGGGTAAATGAGTGTTACCATATTTAAAAAAATAAACTATGTTCTCATGTTTTCAACTGTAATTATACCTGAAGAAGAACCACTGTTTTATTTGCGTAATGTGAAGACTGCAAACTAATAATCATTAATGTAACTTACTGACATTTTGAATGCTAAACAATTTGTGGAAAGATAAACATAGCCGGGGGGTAGCCCTAATATTGTCAATACTTCAAATTATAATAATTATTTTATCGTGACTATTATAACAGCATGCGCAACAATTATTTTAAATTAATGTATGAGATAAATTGTATTGTCTCCGTTTTATTACTACATCTTTCTTAACTAAGTAAAAAGCAAAACGAAGTTCTAGTTGAAAGGTCATTCAATAAAATAAATCAAACATGGTATATTTTACAAGAAGCGTTTCGTATACATTATTGGTATTAGCAATGCTTTTTGACAATTTCGTTAGTCGAAAGTAAATCTCAATTCGTAGATAAATAATGAATATAATAAACATGGTGACATTCGTCAAGCAGATGTATGCGCGCTTCCTCTACATGAGTTGGATTAGCACGCCAATTCTTCAGTGTCACCGTAGCCGAGTGGTTATGGTACCTACGTTTCAGATCCAGACCAGCAAGACGCCACGCTGCATCGAGTTCGCGTATGGTTGTTGGCGATATATTATAATTTGTACTTAAGTTCCTAATAAAATGACCCTTTACCTTGTTTCTAGTTGGTGATCAGTGGCGTGGCGAACATACCAAATCGGAGCCCAGGCACCGATACCAAAAGGGGTGGGTGGGTGGTCCCCCAGGGACCCACCCACCCCTTACTTTTTAATGAAACATAATATGTTATATACTTTATTATATGACTATTTTAATTGCTAAAATCACACCTACTCAATTGTATGGCTACACAGCTCTTACTTACTTTAGAGGTTTACTAGACTGTTGTAAAAGTTTGTCATGAATCATGATTCAGTAAAAGTGCAGACAACATGCATGATGGATATTCATCCAGGAGCTCTCAACTCAACTAATAACAGGTAGCAATTCAACAATTCTGCTAAATGAATAGACACGTTCGTTATACTATAACTTATTTAATTTGATTGAATAGATTGATTTGAGGAATTTATAAATTAAATACAGCTGTGGTGGCATGGAGGAAGTCTAGAACATTTTCGAGTTTTCTGTTTAAATTTTTAAAGTATACCGTCTTACAATATGAAGGAGGATTATCGACGTCGTGAATGCAATAAGAAGAACATTCTTGAAACTATTTGAATTGAAAGTATTTCCAGTACAATTTTTAGATAAAAATGCATTGATTTCAATGAAATCGAGACAGTAAGTGTGTCTGTAAAAGAATAAAATCCTATCTTTTCTCTTCAAATATTGCAAACAAAGTGTTTCTTCAAAACTCACAGATTTGTACCAAATAACCTTAAATAATCATTTTCCCGGGGCAAGAATGGTGATAATGATATACGAAACGAATTAATAGATAAGCAATAATACATTTTTATATACATTTTGCAATGATTAAAAGCATGCCTCCTCTGTTTGCTACCAGATAGCGTTAGTGTTCTCCGCCTGGGACTGGTAATTTGCTTTTAAAAGAATCTAATTTCCCCTCAAAGCTGCTGGATTTGCTATACAGGCATCCGCTAATGGATCACAGGCGGCTAGCCAGCAGTAGTCCATAGGCGGCTGGCCGGCAGTGGACCATAAGCGGCTAGCCGGCTGTGGTCCATAGGCATCTGGCCGATTGTGGTCCATAGGCGGTTTACCGCTTACGGAAAGCTTCTGGATGTTGTGCCAAAGCCACATGCGGTCCACATGCACAGAACCGACTATGGTCCATAAGCTCCACTGTGGTTCTACTACAGTTGGCCATAAGGTTTCCATAAGTTAGTGCTACTTGGGTGGGAGGTTTATTGAAGAAGACCGAGACAAACTTACACCCTAACAGACTTACACTGTTCTTCCCAATTTACGTGATTTCGATATCGTACTTTGGGTAGAAAAGTGTGAATCTGTTGTTGGCAGTGTTGTGCCAGATAACCAAAAATATTATCTAGATAAAGATAAGATACTCTTCCTAAAAAAGTATCTAGATACAGATAATAGATAATGGACATGAATTATCTAGATATAGATACATATACTGGCAATGTATCTAGAAAATAGATAATAGATACTTAAATACAAAAAATTCGGCTTAGACCCAATCCAATTCGTAATATTTTGTTGATTATTGGATGAGCGAAGCGAAGACTTCAATTTCACTTACTTTTTTTCACTTACGTTAACCATAGAAAAATAGCTCGGGTGTTTTGTTTTACTTTTTTTGTCTGTTTCTTCGCGCTCTACCGGCCAAACGGCATATGCGATCTCAAATTGGAGGGGACCTTCGAAATCTCTGAACTTGACTTGCCACGTTTTCGGGTACAATCGAAGAAATATTTCTCATGAATATCGTACTTTTACAATTTTGTTTCGATTTTTAATGCGATATTTTTGTGATGTTTGGGACGATTCTGACCAAACGGATGGGGCTACAACGTTAATATTTTACATGTACATTAAGATTATAGTGATGTACTGCCTTTTGAAAGCAAAAGTTGCCAAAATTCATAGAAATGAAGGTTTCAATGAAAGCATTTTATAGGTGTATAATTAACAAGTAATATCAATTAATTATAGAAATTAGACAATAATCACCTACAATGCTTACAGAAAGAAGCAAGTCTTTGGGCCTTGAGATATTTTGCATTCTATCGTTATCCCAAGCATACTAGAAACTTACAAAAAGCTCATCTATCAATGCGACTAAAAAAGCGTTCGCGAAGCGGCCTAGTATTCAGTCCCAATTGAAAACAATGGGCATTCTTTGTTACAAAAACCACATGTGAAAAAGCTAACAGATTGAATTGCGATCTAGGTTTTGGCCAATCTTAATCTTCCCATTGAAAATCATGATAAAAAACAAACACTATTTTAGACGACGTGTTAGCATTAATTGATACTTGATTCTGATTTTTTGTATCTGTTATCTAATGTGAAGATTCAGATAATAGATAACAAGAAATATTATCTGAGATAAGATAATAGATACTTTGAAATCATGTTATCTAGATAAGATAATAGATAACACAATGTTATCTAGATGATTATCTAGATACATTATCTAGATAACGGCACAACACTGGTTGTTGGGACCTAAGATACTGCGAAAACAACGACGAGTCGCTCAGCACGTCCCTGGCGCCCCTGCCAGAGGGATCATCATGGCAGAGCAAACGGTTCTTCGTAGCTTGGGGTACTGGGCCTGGGAGGTTTATTGAAGAAGACAGAGACAAACTACAACCCTAACAGACTTACACTGTTCTTCCCAATTTACGTGATTTCGATATCGTACTTTGGGTAGAAAAGTGTAAATCTGTTGTTGGGACCTAAGATACTGCGAAAACAACGACGAGTCGCTCAGCACGTCCCTGGCGCCCCTGCCAGAGGGATCATCATGGCAGAGCAAACGGTTCTTCGTAGCTTGGGGTACTCAGTGTTAGGGAAGGAACTTTTAAAAAGAACGCGTTCTCGTGAACGCGTTCTTTTTTTGTGAACTTTTCAGTGAACTTACTCTTTTTTTAAATGAATGAACTTGAACTTTTAAAAGTTCATTTTGAGAACGAACTTTTTAGTTTTAGAAAGTTCATTTGTAAGTTCTTTCCGTGCGCCGAGCAGCCGTCGACTCGCCGCCGTCGCCGCTTAAAAACAATAACAAATCGTTGTTCATCGTAGTTTTTTTGTTTATTTGGATTAAGGACGCGTCAACCGTTAGGTCATAATGAACCACTCTAGCCTAAGGGGGGGGGGGGGGGAGGAGGGGCCCATGCTGGTCAGAACCAGCCACGGGAAAGGGGAGGAAGGGGGGTTTCTCACGTCGCGGTCGTCATCGTCTTTGTCATAGTTCGTTGTGTCATAGTCATCGTCGTCGGGGAGGTCGTCAAGGGAATGGGGGAAGGTCCCCGACGACGATTGCCAGAGCTCGCCTCTATTTATCGTTTATCGTAGGCCTACGTTGACGCACGTTCAGCTAATTTTGACAACATCACGCACGATTCACGAAGTTAAAACGATGAATACCCAACTATTCGGAAAAAAATCTTGGAAGCCTAAAATGCTAAGTATCTGCATTAATTTTACAAGCTGGTCGACGAGAATGTATTACAAATCATCAACACGATCAAAGACAGCTCAACACTTTCGTCCGACTCAAACTCGCGAGTAGTTTGGTACTCGAACACCCCTAATGTTTTTTCTCGTGTTTTTCTTCAATTTACGCTAGCCTTTAATAAAATAGTGATTTTTTTACAAAAGAACTTTTAAAAGAACTTAGTTCATATTTTAGACGAACTTGAACTTTTCAAAATTTTAGGTTTTAAAAGAACTTGAACTTTTTAAAAGTTCATTATTTGAGCTGTGAACTGAACTTTTAAAAGTTAATTTTAAAAAAGAACTGACCCAACACTGGGGGTGGTACTGGCCCTGGGAGGTTTATTGAAGAAGACCGAGACAAACTACAACCCTAACAGACTTACACTGTTCTTCCCAATTTACGTGATTTCGATATCGTACTTTGGGTAGAAAAGTGTAAATTTGTTCTTGGGAACAACAAAGATACTGCGAAAACAACGACGAGTCGCTCAGCACGTCCCTGGCGCCCCTGCCAGAGGGATCATCATGGCAGAGCAAACGGTTCCTCGTAGCTTGGGGTACTGGGCCTGGGAGGTTTATTGAAGAAGACCGAGACAAACTTCAACCCTAACAGGCTTACACTGTTCTTCCCAATTTACGTGATTTCGATATCGTACTTTGGGTAGAAAAGTGTAAATTTGTTTTTGGGAACAACAAAGATACTACAAAACAACGACGAGTCGCTCAGCACGTCCCTGGCGCCCCTGCCAGAGGGATCATCATGGCAGAGCAAACGGTTCCTCGTAGCTTGGGGTACTGGGCCTGGGAGGTTTATTGAAGAAGACAGAGACAAACTACAACCCTAACAGACTTACACTGTTCTTCCCAATTTACGTGATTTCGATATCGTACTTTGGGTAGAAAAGTGTAAATTTGTTCTTGGGAACAACAAAGATACTGCGAAAACAACGACGAGTCGCTCAGCACGTCCCTGGCGCCCCTGCCAGAGGGATCATCATGGCAGAGCAAACGGTTCCTCGTAGCTTGGGGTACTGAGACTGGGAGGTTTATTGAAGAAGACCGAGACAAACTTCAACCCTAACAGACTTACACTGTTCTTCCCAATTTACGTGATTTCGATATCGTACTTTGGGTAGAAAAGTGTAAATCTGTTGTTGGGAACAACAAAGATACTGCGAAAACAACGACGAGTCGCTCAGCACGTCCCTGGCGCCCCTGCCAGAGGGATCATCATGGCAGAGCAAACGGTTCTTCGTAGCTTGGGGTACTGAGACTGGGAGGTTTATTGAAGAAGACCGAGACAAACTACAACCCTAACAGACTTACACTGTTCTTCCCAATTTACGTGATTTCGATATCGTACTTTGGGTAGAAAAGTGTAAATTTGTTCTTGGGAACAACAAAGATACTGCGAAAACAACGACGAGTCGCTCAGCACGTCCCTGGCGCCCCTGCCAGAGGGATCATCATGGCAGAGCAAACGGTTCTTCGTAGCTTGGGGTACTGGGCCTGGGAGGTTTATTGAAGAAGACAGAGACAAACTTCAACCCTAACAGGCTTACACTGTTCTTCCCAATTTACGTGATTTCGATATCGTACTTTGGGTAGAAAAGTGTAAATCTGTTGTTGGGACCTAAGATACTGCGAAAACAACGACGAGTCGCTCAGCACGTCCCTGGCGCCCCTGCCAGAGGGATCATCATGGCAGAGCAAACGGTTCTTCGTAGCTTGGGGTACTGAGACTGGGAGGTTTATTGAAGAAGACCGAGACAAACTTCAACCCTAACAGACTTACACTGTTCTTCCCAATTTACGTGATTTCGATATCGTACTTTGGGTAGAAAAGTGTAAATCTGTTGTTGGGACCTAAGATACTGCGAAAACAACGACGAGTCGCTCAGCATGTCCCTGGTGCCCCTGTCAGAGGGATCAGCATGGCAGAGGAAAGGCATCGCGTCTCCTGCTGTCCCCGTTTTACATTCTAAAGGGTCTTTTTACTAATATGCAACATTGATTTATAAAATTCTTCTTAAACTACTGCATATTAAATCATCTATGTTATTGAATATACGTTAATATAAAGTTCATACACAAGACGCATCTTCTGTATTAGCTCAACACATAATGCAGTCTATAACAATATTATGTTTAAAACTCAACAACCAATTAAGAGTTTACAAAAGTGTATTGTTATTGCTCCGAGTTTTTGACCTCTTGGACTTCTTTACTTGTCTTATCATGAGCATACAATAATAAACACACAATTAGCATGTTGTGTTTTGTTTCAGATAGCTGACGTCATAGCAGTATAGCATGATAAACAACAATCTGAATATCCTTTATTTTCCTGTTTTTAAATAATACGTGCACAGGAAGAGATTCCAGCCAGGTAACATAATTTGATTTAAATGATTTTTATATTTATATTTTGGACAATGGGGGGCTTAAATCCAGCAGTGGCAGAACCAGAAATTCGCAACATGGTGTCATTTTGTAATGGTCGCATTTAGGGCGAACTCTAAGATGTTTGCCCCCATATTTTCAAATCAATTACAAGGAATTTCTTTCCAAATCAGTGTTTTTTAGAGCAAGTATTCTTGAAAACTGTTCCTATTAATAAAGTCAATAAAGTTATAGGGATCGGCCAATTGAAGGAAATTTACTTCTTTGCATATTGTACAAGTCAACTGGCAAATAAATTATCTTATCCTATGTTATCTTAATGCTCTTCATTGCATGCGCAACAGCAGCTCGGCCGTGAGATCGGACGATATTATGTTATTATTATTATTTATTTTAGAAACTGTACAAATAATCGAACATTAAGGTGCACAACCTCATAGAAAGTTAGAAAATGGTCCATGAGGCCCCTGTCACAAAGTGTCTAACTTACTTTGCTTAGTTATACCTCTTAAAACCACATTATAAAATACAATAGAAATAAATCAACAAATAATATAAAATTAGATAGTAAAGGGTGAACAAATGACAGTAAACAATGGCTAGTAAAGGGTAAACAATGGTGGTATGTTACAAATAATATAAAATGAGATAGTGAAAGGGTGAACAAATGATAGTGAACAATTGATAGTAAAGGGTGTACAAATAATTGTGAACAATAATTTGATTACTTCCAGCATGTCATTACTTGATTGATGCGTTCTCATTAAGAAATTTGGAAACGGTTCCTAATATCAATATTGAAATGTCTGAAAGTCTTCACGTCAGCCGGTAGAGTATTCCATAACGATGCAGAACGACAGTAGAATCCCTTTTGATATGATGAAGTTCGTGCACGAGGAGGGATGGTCAAAGTTCCTGGGTTATGTCTACGAGGTTTATTGTCTAGACTCTAGAGTGATACGATGAAATGGATTCAAATCTGCAGAATCAGTGATTTGTTGTCGAAGGAACTTCACATCAGCTTCTTTGCAGAAATTTTCAATGGAAAGAAGGTCGCAAGCATGTAGCCTTTGCGTCGCACTGTCTGAATAAAAACTCGATTTGTGTAAAATAGCCTTTTTGGCACGGTTTTGAATTACCTCTAGCTTCGTAAAGTTAGCTCTAGTAGTCGGATTCCAAGCAGGGATACCATAAGTGATGATAGGCCGAATCAGAGTTAGATTAGCAGTCCGAATTGTACGAGGTTTCGAGCCGTTTAAGTTTCTTGTTACAAATCCCCAAAAATATATGTCCCCGCCGCTTAGGATTTGTTAGGAGATAGTGAGGCCAGGGCCAACTTTTCTGTGAGGCCCTTTTCGTTTATTCCAATATAAGCAAAAGCCCTGACAATCTAGCGAAAACTCCGGCTTAAGCATATTACAATGGCACATGTTTTAAAAGTATAATATAGAGTACCGTAACTAGAAAAAATTCTTGCAGTGAGCGCTGTGTGATAGGCTTTTTCGCCGAGAGCAAAATAAATTTTTAATATACATACTGTTATTTCGCGATATTTTGACTAAAACACTGTGATAACTGTTGGTTTGTGAATGGTAGGTATATGTTAAGTCGATTTTGGGGGTACATTTTCAATTCGATTATCCAAGTATATTACTTTCATTAGCCTAAATTGAACTATGTTATGCAACGAGAGAAGGAGTTTTCAAATAACTTCAATATTAAAAGCTCCAAAACTGTTTTTCAAAAATTTTATATTGGGATTCTAAAAACGATGTAGCTTTAACAGAAACTATTTACGATACAAAAAATGACAAGGCCGCGATGCCAACATTCATGCGATCAGCACACTCCCCCACAGCCCCCTAGACTGACCATGGCATTCAACAATGCGCCTATACCTTCGTGCGAATGTGCGAGTACTCTCATCTCTCTCTGCTGCATGGAGACGCGTTCTCTTTCTATTTTTTCGCAGCAGACAAGGCAACACTGCAATTACAGATACTTTTTAAACTCGCTCTCATTTAAATTTGGTACAAGTTGTTGACAATCTTTCGACTGTTATACGTAGTGAAAACATGAAGTGTTCTCGTCGTGTGTTTGAAATGTCTTATTTTGGTCTCAGTCGGGAGATACGGTAGAGTAAAGTTCGAAGATGGGTTATTTTCCTATGCCTTGTGACTAGGGTTGCCATTCGTCCCGCTTTCGGCGGGACAGTCCCGATATCCAACTTTAAGTCCCGCGTCCCGCCAGTACACCCAGCGGGACACAATTGTCCCGCTTTGTAAAAAAATTGTCAAAGTCCAATGTACAATATCAGATATATGCAGTCCAAAACGTGCAAAGCTATCAACAGCAACCTATAGGCCACGGGCGTACCGTAATCGTCTTACTATCTATCTTCTTCTCATCGGAACGTTTTGTCCGTGAGTGGTAATGTAAATGCCGGCCTCTGATGGCCATAAATTACGGTTTGATGGGGGTGCCTGATGATGAGAACGCGGAGTCGTGGATTTTTTCCAGACTGTATGATTGGGAAGGGGGGGGGGTTATATTTGGGGAATAGCGGATCATCCCCCAGATAATAGTACAGTATGATGTGGGTGGGGGCAAAAATAAGTTTACAGTAGGAACGGTAATTTAAGCACGCTGGAAGCAGAATTAATGATCAAGACAAATTTTCCAGAAAATTGTGAAGGGTTTCGCAAGTCTCTAAAGTCACCTAAAAGAAAACATATTTTGGAACAAACGAAATCATCAGTAAAGTACAAATCTAACTAAACTAATCTGGTCTTATCTAAGTCCTCCAATAATAGTTCCTACTTGTATTCATTTCTAATGTCAGATATATTTTGCATATATTTTAGAAGTGAAGTACTAAGTTTACAATTATAATTACAATTAGTTCAATAAAACAAGTATGATTCAAGTATAACAAACACGTATTAAATTGTTAACTTGTTGAATCCGTTATTTACTCCACAGTCCCAACTTCCCAAGACCCAAAAATTATTTATAAAAAAGTGTCATTAGTGTTCCAAATTCCAATGCATTTTTGTTGGTTTTCTGTTTTTGCACTGCAAAAACTGCAATATTTCGTTACTGCATTCAGTCCAGCATTTTTATCTAAAACGCTCAAAATGCACTCTAAAAACGTAGTTTTTAAAAATTTCGCCTGCGGCGCTGTAGTTGGGGGGAGCCCCCCCAAACCCCCCGTTCTTTTTTTCCTGAAAAGATTTGTCCCGCCGCCTTCAGTTTAAATTATGGCAACCCTACTTGTGACCAAGTGTGATCCCAAATTTCTCCCGCACACGCAACTTAGGTTCCTTATTCGGTCACTAAAGAAAACAGTGTCATTACTCTATACTGCGACAGTGCCTGACTATAGAGGAGCTCCCCATCAAGGATGGAGTAGAGGTGTGCTACACATAAAAATCCGGACCATTTTAATATTATAAAATATATGGCCTGTTTTGCACACAGATATATAACCTGAAATGCACTTTCAAACTTGATGTAACAATATTTAAATATGATTTTTCAAACAGAAATATACTTTTTGGTTATGTTTGCTTCAATAAAAATGTGAACATACGTAAAATGTATAGCATGCGCGTAACTCCAAAGTGTTATTGTTAAATTTCCCCGCCAAAATATATACAAGGCAAAAGTACACTTGATATCGCCAACAAGTAACATTAGTTATAACAATCCACAAATATAAACAACAATCCCATATAATAATCAGAAAATGTTATTAATTAGAAACTATTTCCACTCGCTCAACTACAATATCCTAAAAAAGACACCCTCCCCCGTAAGCAGTGTTGAATTCAGGCATGCATGCAAAGACCCTTGTTGAGACTACCGCCCCCCACTTAAATAATTTCTAATGTAAGATTAGAAATTAATTTGGGTATAATTTGATGGAAATAACAAAAAAAAAAATCCTGGAGATAACTTGAAAATTATTTGCAAAACACATTAGGTCGTTGTTGAAATAGCAAGTGTCACTGTCAATAATTATTGGTGCAATAAACACCGCTGCTGCTTTAGATGAGAGAAGAGGCAGTTTACTTGGGTCAAAGTAAGGTGGGGTGAGGTTGGGCAAAATATTGGCGAGCGGAAATGAACTTTATGAACATGTAGCTAACAACTTATAAGAATACTAGAAGTGATCATGCACCAAGGCTCATTATTGCATACAGTGAGTAAAGGAAGATATGCCCCTAAATTAGTTGATGAAACTATTGGCAAAGCAAATCGATTTTGTCTTCGTCTGATGTGTAAATTTCTACCGAGCGATTTATTGTATATTGTGTATACACTTCTAGTTATTGTGTACTTTAAGACATATTTCATTTTATTCTACTTCATTTTTTAAATGTTTAAGTTTACCGTTTATGCCTATTCTTATACTTATTGTATCATCGGTGGCATGAGCTTGATGTGAAGTGGATCGACAAGTGCTCATATATACATTATTGTAGTGATTTGTGTCGTAGTGAAAATGGCATATGAACCTCGTTCTAAGTTAGCTTTAAAATGTCTAAAAGTACATTATTGTCGTTTTTTTTTGTTAAACCAAAAAATAGAGTACCGACTTTCAGTGAACCTTTGTTATTTAACGTCTTAAGTTTGAATCGATTTGACAACAAACGGAATGTAGTTATCTAGGTGGGCACGTATACAAAATTATAATTCATACCTTGTCTCCTGCGCAAATTATAAGAAAACGCATTTTTTTTACGAACTCTCTCCAATGCCCCATATCCCCACCCCCCTCTCAGATAGTAATATTTTTGCCCTTGTCTTACCCCCTTACTTTGTAAACGCCCCCCCTTGCAAAAAGTCCTGAATTCAACACTGTCCGTAAGTCAGGGCTAGCTCTGCCCTCATCATAGGCTTATTATAATAAGTGAAACACAATTTTTGAATGAGATAATGCAGCTTCACGAGTCACGACCATAAAACAAAGGTATGAAGCAAATAAAGGCTTTTATTTCATAGTTTGAAAAAATTGATGTACCAAGCATATGAAATGAAAAAAAAAATTCGTTATTTTAATAACCAAATTGTTCCCCAAAACGGCGAGATAGCAAAAATCGATGCCACAATACAACATTCAATTGACGTCACCAAAAGCTGTTCAGAACTATAGATAGAAATGATGTAAAACCTCCCAGAAGAACCGTTTTTTACTGAGTTATAATCGGGACTGAACGATAATCGGCGACCCCACCCCCTTCCTCCCTTAAAAAATTGCCGCCCCCCCCCCCTACTTTCAAAGCGTTCCTACCTAGGTCCCTACGCACCTGCGGCTATGGTTAATCGCAAGATAAACAGTTTGATAAGATAAGAGAAAAATTTCCTGAATTGAAATCAATGTTTTATTTTTCGCATTTTTCGCGTTTTGACCTCTCGTAATGAATTTCCAGACTAATTCTTGGCCACCAGTTATCAAAAGAAAGATGTTGATATTTCCAACCGTTCAGCCACAATCGTTAACACTTGAGATTGCGTATTTTAGTTGGGACAAGCTCAGCGCCCAGTCAGATTTGCTCATCATTCCTATTTTAGTCTACCCACTCAGTCATATAACTGATTCAGTGGGGGACAGCCGGACAGTAAACCAAAGCGACCAAGCCAACCTTGTAGGACCCGAAGCAATTGACAAGTGAGTGTGACGATCGATATTTTTAAATAGGAAATAAAGCAATCTGTAGTATGGACAGTGCGAACACCCGCGGATCAACGCCAGAATCAACAAGGTCGATTCAGACCAAGTTTGATTTTATTATGTGTCTCGTTGCAAGGACGGCTCCAAAGTCACCGTTTACAAATTTCTAAGTTTAGAACTGATGGACTTAAGTCCAAATCAGAAGTTTAAAAACTTCTGCCTATAGCGGGAATCGAACCCTGGACCCACTGCATTGGAAGCAGAGACGCTAACCACAAGACCAACGAGCCACACTAACGCAATTAACTAACGTAAGAGTATCGTTATTGCGTTAGCAAATATGTTTGTAAGCAATAATGTTTTTATTTCATTCTATTGTGGGAAGCCTGCCCTTGGCTTCCACCCTGTGATACTTCCGTGCGACTTTTATATGCCCAGTTATGTGGACGAGGAGAATGTCTGGGAAGACACCGGCAAAAAATTGAGGGAAACCTCGGAAAAATCTTTCATTTAGGATTGCCGGTCTCGACGAGATTTGAACCCGGGACTTCCTGAATCAGAGTCGCGCGAACTTTTCCGAATGTGACAAAGTAACATCATGTGAACTGAAATAAAAATCGTCGTTTATATCATCGTGTTGATTTCCACTGCCTCCTTGATATTGCTTGTGGCAACGAGGAGCCACGAGCAACATCTAGGAGGCAGTGTTAGAATTAGTTAGTTAGTTAATGTTGTTTTAGGGCACTCAACAATAGAGTTATCAGTGCCCATTTCAAGTGTATTGGAATCTTACAAATTTTCATTTTCCATAATTGTGGTTTACCACCTTGTTTTTTTCCCTCCAAAGGGAGGAACGTAAGGGAAGACGCGGGGTTTAATGGGAAGGAGTGAGGATGTTGGATAGGATGGGTTTACCTGGGTGGGAACGGAGGAGTGCTCGTTGCAGAGATGGCCGGCAAGTATGGAGAAGAAAAAAGTGAAAGAAGAAAATAAATATGAGTAAGGCTGTGTGAATGAAGAAAGGTGTGATAAAAAGTTGCGCGAGAGCTCTCTCTGCAACACGCACCCCAACCGGCCAGAGCTCGCCCTTAGTTTTGGGGAATACACTACTCCCCTACTCACAGGCCAAACCACGAGAAGGTAGCGAGTTGGACTTTGAAGTGTTGATGTCGGTCTAAGTAGTCACGATCTCGGAAAATTTTAATAATATTTAAACCTCTTGACGAAACCCAAATGATTCACATTAAGTTATTAAAATATGTCAATTATCTTTAAAGCTTGCCACGAGAACAGAAGACTGTGGCCTGTGGGTTCGTGCCCCAGACGGGCAAACTTTTATGAGAATTTTATGAATTGCTACTATTCAATATAATGTATGCGTTAGTTTAATGGACTTCATATCTCAATTACTACAATTCCCATACTCAATAATTCAATTAAAATATTAATTAGTAAAAAAACATATTTTAATTAGTGGATATTAATAAACATCAAAGTTACTACAAATTTAATTGCACATACATAATTCAGATTTATTCAATCAAAGTTTCAGCAACGATGCGTTTATTTATTGCCTTTCAGAGACCCGCCCTTAATTCGACCATTCGAAAATATCACTCACTAAAGCCCCCCCCACCCCGCAAATTAGTGGATTTGCCACTGCTGGATTTGAGCTCCGCCAATGTGAAAACTCTAGTGACGCCCCTGAGTGGCTCGTTACTGTTAGAACACACCCTTTGATTAATATTGAAATAAAACTAACTCCCTTTTAAAAATATAGGCCTTTCTTCCTATCCGGGTTTAGGGGGTCCTGCAAGGCTCTTTTTGGATTTCGACACTTTCTACTGATTTTGATATGTTAAAATAAGTTTCGTTAAAATGAAATAAATAAATAAACAAACAAACACAATACTTTGTTAGGTAGCAAAGTTCCCCAACAAACCTCACTTTTCCTTAGCCTGGGCTAAGTCAGGGGGGACTGGGAAATGGTGAAAAGAAAAACACAACGCTGTAATGGATGTCATGTTTATATTTAATTTGTAGAACTCATTAAATTCTAAATTGCAGATCACAAACACGAATAAATACAGTTTATACGTGTGATACAATACATAGCAGAGAAGAATGCAACAACTGTACCAGTATAACATAGTAGACCTTGCAGTGAGTGCACTATAACATATTATTATTACAATGATGAAATGCAAACCAGTAGAAAAATATTATTTTCCATTTCTTTACGCCCTGACACAGCACAGTACATACTAATAAATACAGTGTACTATGAACGAAACTCATCTGGGCCGTGTCTGTTCTGATGTCATAGTCTGCTGATCTCTCGCACATGTCAAACCACCAACCAGATTTACACGATGGGTTGCTAGGAGAGTTAGTGACCTTGACATTCCAACCTCACATGCCTACTTCGTGTGGACTGAGTTTTCCATTGAAATTTGTCATAATATTATCGTGTTAAGTTAATTTGACAGTTATGTGAAACTCTATTGTTTCAACTTTATCTTCAATCAAGTTTAATGCACCATTAAACATAGCTTGATAACTCGTTTATCAACAATATTTAGTGTTTTTCTAGTGCACAACTCAATTCTAAACTAATATGACAGTAAAAACACTGCATGCTGTGAAAATATTAGTACTAATAGTTTTAAAGGTACCAAAAAATACTCCCATTGATGTAATTGATTATAACTAATTATTATTATCTTCGCGAAAGGAAATAATATAGTGTTGTTTATTGCAAGCTGAAAGAATCTATTTTTACAGTGACTACAGCTATATAAAGAATCCACAAGCTTTTGGCATAAAAATTATGTTAAAGCAAATTCAATATCCAATATCTGAAGTATAATACAGGTGATTATCAGCATCCAAATATTCAAACAATACACAATATATTTAAAAAAACTAAAACAAGGAGAACTATCTACTTTCCAGTTTTATAAAATACAACATATTGAACACAATTCAAAGGCATATGCTTGGGTATTTTATATTATTGCAGTTTCTGAAATTATCTCATTTGGCTTATTTAGACATCATATCTAGTCGGCAAATAGACAATGTAAAAACAAGTAAACACATGCTTTGCTCTTTTCCCTTGCTGTTGAGCTTACAAAACCAGAAGTGTATTTCTTATGGATCACTTCAATACACTTCTGATACACAGGCAATTTATCTTCACAAATAATCTTGGGATATAATATGTTTTTCAATGGAAAGTGACATAAAGTATAGAAATCTTCTTACAAAAAGATAACGTTCACGCCCAGTGGGAGGTAGTTTTGTCTAAGAACCAAGATTTCTTTGGTATGAATAAAATAATTCGTTACATGACTTTCTTGCTCTGAGTTGGGAGAAGCAGAAATGGAAATAAATTTTACAGATGTACATACTACAAAACGTAGGGGAGAAAATCATTGGAAAATCTAGTCTAACTTCCTATAATACAATGATATCGTAATATAAACTCAATGGCATAAATAAAGTAAATTGTGGATTTTATTGTTTTCAAATCCCAATTTTGAGCCACAGAGGAATTTTTATCTACCTACTAAATGACATTTTACAACAATGAAAATTTTACATTTAAATAAAAGAGGAATGTAATTAAGCCACAATCTGGATTAAAAACATCAATTATTCGTAATCTTAACCAATGGGCTCAATGTGATTTCAAGCAAGTGCACTACATGTTCAACGCCCATAGATACAAATTTCTGATGAACATTGATCCAGCAGGACCAAAAGAACACGTTATTACATTTCTAGTTGGATTACAATGATTGTGTGGCCTCACACGCTACATCAAGTGGTGGACGGCAACACACAACTACACGAGTCGTATCAATAGCTCATTAAAAACCTTCTCTGCATCACGACGTCACCAACAATTAAACAAGACTTAATATTGAAATGTAATATCATTAATGCTTTGCATAGCAGAGATGGTTCAAGTAAATGGTTGCAATATTCTAGCTATACATGCGAAAAAGAGACCATATAAAATATAAGTTACTACAAAAACACTTAAAGTGGATGGGTGTTAGTATAAGATTTTTATTAGGCGATGTATAAAACGTTTACAGTCCCCATTGATAAGTGTTTAAGAAGAAAATATTGATACATCTAAAAATACAAGCTCAAAAAGCAAGGGTTGTACAGGACAAATACGCCACCATCGACCAAAGTACCGATTAACCGACATATTGATGTAAACATGAATATGACATTGTTTTGATCAATAATCAAGCACTCAACAAAGCCTTGATTTGATCAGCAAGTCATCAACATCAAGTTCTAAAACAATTAACAATAATTTCAAAAAACTAATACAAAGAGGGCTATCTACATTCAATATACATAATAAGATACAAAAAAATTTAACACAATACAAAGGCAATACAAACTACAAAGGCATACTTAAGTATGGTATATATATTGAAGTAACAATTTTAACTTCACCAATATTTTAATTTTAGTAGGTAATATACCGTATCTGTTGTAGGTCTACGCAATACATTTATTTTTTCTCAAATGCCCCCCTTTTAGTTTATTTGGCCATCGTTCAGCAAGAATAGACATGTAAAAACAAGTGAACATGTGCTTTGCTGATTCTCTTGACTTTAAGCTTGCAAAAACAAAAGTGCATTTCTTATGGAGCACTTTCTCACATAGTCAGATACACATAAGCATGCTGAAGCAGTCATGCTGGAAATAAATTTTACATTTTTATACTATAAAACACAAGGGGAGAAATCTTCTAAAATATTGGGTCTATCTTCCGATATTGGACACCTAACTGTGCAATATCATATTCTCTAAATAATTATGGTGTTATAGTTAAAATCATGTTGGTCAATAAAAAAACGTGGATTTTAAATGGTGCACATAGATTCCAATTTTGAGTCACAGTGAATTATTATCTACCTAGGCTACCAAATAACATTTTACAAAAATTACATAAATATGAACATTTAACGAACAGTTGAATTGTAAGAGGAACATAAACATGAGATTATAATAAGTGTGCATAAGAAATGTATTTGCCTCACTCAGGATGGAAAACGCACTATGGACATAGTGTGATTACAACTAAGAGCTCTCCGATCAGTAATTGCGTCTTGTTTAACAAATAACACATCTCACTCGTAAAGATACCAATTCTTTTAAGCATTGATCCAGCAGGGCCAAAGGAGTCGTTATTACATATGAAGTTGGATTGCAACAGTGTCGTGTGGCTTACAAGCTACATAAAGTGGTGGACTGCAAATCTCACCGCTTAGTCGTATCCATCCAGTCAAATGTTCTGCTCCACGACGTCATAAATGGGTAATGTAATAAAAAGTAACTGCTCAAGAGATAATACGAGTACACTGTACATTGTTGCATCAAGTACCCTAAAATACATGGAATAATAGTGTGAATTATAATAACATAGTCCTTACCACAAAATAACTGAAAGCAAGTGCTCCACAAAGTTTAAAAGGGAAAACCAAAACACAAGCACAATAAGTTAAAAACTTGTGCAGGGCTAACAAGGCGTCAGTATAATAAGAATGAAATTGTTTTGATCAATAATCAAGCACTCAACAAAGCCTTGATTTGATCAGCAAGGTCGTTTCTTTCTGCTTTTACAATAGTTGCCCGACACACCAAACTGCAACTTTGAAGAAACTTGCTGACAGACTTTTGCTTCAGCAGCACACAGTTGGAAGTTTGAAAATCCTCTTCAACACTTTCAATGTCGGTACAAAGATTTTTTAGATATGTTAATGTTTTATCATTGTCAGAAAAGAAATTTAATTCAAACTTGAACCTGTCCTTGTGCTCTGGGAGGCCGATGAACCTGACGACCGCCCGGAACTCTCCCGTGGCCTGGCAGAACCTGCGGTGTAGGGTGAACACTTGGTTGTGAGCCCCCAGGACATTAGGTGCTCGAGGTCGCCCCGATGGGGGGTGGGGGAACATGGGGTAGGTCTTCCACGTTGGCAGGGTGCGGAGGTCGTGTGCGAAAGCATTGTGTTAGGACGACCCTCCACCGAAAGATTGATCAAAAGGCAGCTGTATTTTGCGATTAGGGAGCCCGAGGCGTGCATCTCAACCCAAAAGTGGCATAGCAGCAGGCAGTCGAGCCCAAGGTGGGGTTTCTTGTAATTTTGGTTTTCCAAGGCAAGGTTCCGCCTTTGATGAACCCTCCTGGCAAAGGGGCAAACTGTAACGAGGCTTGGTAACGGCAAGTGTTGAAAAGGGCTGTGCCGTTCAAACACTGTTTTAGGGGCTTACAATTTCTTGAAACATACGGGAACCCAAAAGTTTTCATAAGCATCTCCCCCAATCAGTAAAGCGCCTCTTGCCACCAGGCCTGCTTCAAGGTGATCCCATTCAACCGGGACTTTTGGTGAAATATTATTTTTGGGGTTAAACCCAAAAATTAAAGAAAGTTGGTACAAATGCTACTGTTTAACAAAAGCCCGATGATTTTGGCAGTGATTTGCCGCGCGGGTTTTTCCCTTTCTAACCCTTCACCAGTTTCTCCTCGCCACAGACCCACATCACCTTGGCAGTCAATAGGGCCGTGGGGTATCCCCCCTGCAATAACTTTGGTGACGGGGGTTTTTTTCCCCAAGGCCATTCATTGAGTGGGATGGTCCGTACCCATACCCCCAGCCCAAACGCCCTGATTCGTTAAAACCCAAAAAACCCCAGACTGTCCATCTGCTGGGGGGCCCACAGTGTGGAGGCTCCCCAAAAAGGGCCGCTCCCGGTGATGGCTCGATATTTGTGTGAAGCGGGATACACTTTTAATTTTTCCCTAACCAAGCTACCATATTCATTTTTCCCGGGACATTAAGATAGCCTGAGATACAGAGAGAAGAGCGACCCCATTACCCCATAAATTTTAACAAAGGCCCCCCAAAGGGTTTGGCACAACGATGAAAGAGGTTGTTGTTGATATGTCAGACCCAGTTTTCCACAGTTTTCCGCCAGTCCCCCACACCCCGCCTGTGTCGAAGGGCCACCGTTGGCTAGACCCAGCTGCCACCTTTTTAATGGGCGGCAACCGGGCCTAGGACTGGGGGGGGTTCTTATTAGTGGTCCGAGGGCCAGCTGACCTAGCTATAGGGAACCAAATTTTTAAGGCGGGAAGGAAAATTTGGGTTTTCTCTGGGCTCACGCCCTAAGAATTAGCATGGTACGAAAAGTAAATCGCCGTATCTTTTGACTCTGCAAAAGAAATTAAAACCCCTAACATCACAAGATGCATAATTTTTTTAAAAAAGATGATGGCATTTACTTTGCTCGATGACGCTTCCTAAATTCAAACATTATGAGTTTAATGGACCCATGTTTGCGCGCTGTCGCAAATGTACTTGACTGAGCGGCAACCTAAGCGAGACGCAGCCACGTTTTTGTGCAGCTGTGGCATCCTCGCATACCACGCGCCGTCCATGGTTGCTAAATGTACTTTTCATTCAAGATTTTGTTGGCACATTAAAGGATATTTTATTAGTAATGTATAATCTAGTGCAACCCAGTGACCTCACAGTAGCCACAAAGCAAGTCGGATACCAAATGTTATGCTGATGCCACGGACAAAATGTTTTTACGTGCTTTTTCATTGAGCAGTTTGGAAGGTTTGGCAACAGTGTAAATGTAGAGTTCACTTCGACTCAAAACAAATGTCATTAATATTTGTATAGAGAAAGAGTTATGTATATCCACGCAAAGAGGAAAGATTATATGTTTCTTACAGTATGAATATAATTCCGGCCCGTGGTGGGGTTCTCGCGCTATCGCTTACGAAACATTTAGCAGGGTTAATCGCCATACCCGCTGACCGGAGAGAACCAGACAACGCCCACTTAGGTTCCCTATTACTCCCACACGAATAAATTTCTCCTTTATCCGTGAGAAACATCGTGAATTGATCCCCACAAGCCGCCTGAGTCACTTTTACGGTGGCGAGGGGGCGTGTATGAGGACTTGGCGTAGCGACGGGTGCTACCCCCGGGTTTCTCCTCCATCCGTTGTACGTTTTCTTCCCGAAGATAAACACCTTACCGGAGTCGCAGACAACGGCAGAGTGGTCGCTGCCGAAAAGCCACCAGCTTGCACGGTCTCACCCGAGAAGTACGACTCAATGCTCGGACCAGCAGGTAGACCTGCACCCAATGCCAGGATGCCAGGCTCAGTTATGAGGAGGGTCGACTTGTTACCTTTGTCAGCCATCCTGGAAGAAAACAGCTTGTATAAATACAATGCAAGGGGATAAAACCATGTGGACTTTACGCTATGACTTATACTAGTATTACAGTCTTACTACCTCACAAATGCCCGGTATAAAAATAAAAATCGTGAAAACACGTCTTTGCATCGGTGTTTGGATTTTTATTTGGATTGGTTGAGAAGTACACAAGGTAGGCCTAATATTCTCATGTGTACCAGTACGTACAAAACGTTATTAGAAGAGGAAGCGCAGCGACAGTCTTACAACGGAACTCGAACGGGGCTTTCTTGGTCTGTTTGTATGTATTGTATGTGCGATAAAAACGGCTGAACCACAGAACACAATGCACTGAAATTTAAAACAGATAAACGTTTTAACGCTTCAGGGAGTCAATATTTTGTTAAAATCAACCCCCCTGGTCCTGAAGTTGATCCATTAGAATACATTAAAGAAACAGTTATTGAAATTATAGACACCCTTTTGGTTAATATAGCTCCTCACGATATGATTGGTATGACCATACGCAATACAGAAAACAATTTAGATAAACCGATCGGTATTAGCTTCAGAAGAAAAAAACAAATTGACTGTAATTATTTTTGCCGTTATTTCAAAAGTCACGCAATCGAATGCCCGGTTCCTATTGACAGATAATCTCGAAATTCAGGTCGATCACGTCAGAATGTTGAATGGGAATGGAGGTATCAAAACCAAAGGTAGAGCCATTGCTAGTATAAGTCATTTAAAAAGAAGCATTGTCACTGTAAAAACTGAACGCAATTGTCTCGCCAAAGCTCTAATAATCGCTATGGCACATGTAGATAAAGACCCTAATTACAAATCTTATCGTGATGGACGGAAACTGGACATAAAAGTAAACGAACTTCTCGAAAAATCAAATATTAATCTCGAATTGGGCGGGGGAATACGCGAACTTGAACAATTTCAGGCATACCTTAAAGATTATAAAATTACTGTATTTAGTGGTTTAAAAGCGGAAAACATATGGTTTCAAGGAAAACTAGTCACGCTAGAAAATCTTTACCTACTCTACGACTCTGTTAATAATCATTTTAATGTAATTGTTAATCTGACTGGGGCATTCGGTACAAGGTTTGTTTGCAAGGGGTGTTTTAAAACGGGACAGAGTGGCTCTAGGCATACTTGCGATGAGACTTGTTCTGGCTGTCTATCAGCACCTCCATGTACGTCGGGCAAAGAGCGTAGCTATTGCGATATATGCCGCTGCTACTTCCGTAGTGATAAGTACTATAAAAAACATTTAGAAACCGTTTTTGGTAAAACCACTAAAAAATCTGCATGCCAAATTAGACGTAATTGTGCAACTTGCGATATGTTTATTCACAAAAATCACGAGTGTTTCAAAGTATTTTGCACAGTATGCCGGAAAAATTGCATTCCTGGTCACCAGTGCTTTATCCAGCCATTACGCCCTTACGTAGCTAAAGACAACTTTATGTTTGTATTCTACGACATAGAATCGACACAAGACACTCAGATTGGAGATACCGAATCGTATTTACATAAACCTAATCTTCTCGTCGCTCAAACAGCCTGTAGCTTATGCCTAGAGAAAGACGACCTTACCGACTGCCCCAAGTGTGTGGTCAGGGAGAAAATATTCTGGGAGAACCCAATCGCCAAATTTTTTTTACTTTTTATGTGAAACCAGGCCGGGTATCGAACATATCTATTGTCTTGCCCACTATGCTAAAGGTTATGATTCGCACTTTCTACTCGAGCATTGTGTAACAAAGAACTACCTACCCACGCTTATCAAGGATGGACATAAGATATTGATTTTAAAGGTAGAACATATTACTTTTCTCGAAAGTCTAAATTTTATCCCCATGCCATTAAAAAATTTTACTAAAACTTCAATCTAAATACCAAAAAGGCTGGTACCCCCATCTTTTTAACGTTCTAGAAATCTAAATTATGTGGGACCCAATACCGCCACCCTACTATTTTGGGGAAGATTATAGAGTAGTGCAAATCGTAGTGAATTCGAATTATGTTATGAAAGCCAGCTAGGAAAATTGTACGATAATAAATTAGAATTAGAGGCCTACTGCGTGGCAGATGTAAGTCTGCTACGCCTGGGCGCCCTATTATTTCGAAAATTATTTATTGAAACAGGTAATGTGGACCCTTTTCGCGAAAGCCTTACTATTTCGTCTGCTTCTTCAAAGGTTTTCCGTCGTAATTTTATGCAAAAAGACTCGATAGCTATCATACCACCATGCGGATATAGACTAGCTGATAAGCAATCAGCTCAAGCTATAAAAGGGGTTGATTTAAAACGGAAGAAAAGAGTCAAATAAAAATCATGCATGCATCCAATGGTAGGGAAAAACGTTTACCCGAGTTTCCTCAATACAAAGTCGATGGTTATTGTGAAGAAAGTCGGCTAGTCTTTGAATTTCTAGGTTGTGTATGGCATGGGTGTCTCTGTCAGATGAACCGTGATAGGACAATTGTCGATCACAAATGAGACACTAGCCGATCGTTTTGAGCAGACTATGGCGCGTATAGAGGCAATAGCCAATGCTGGCTACACAGTGGAGATTATGTGGGAGTGTCAGTTTAAAGCTATTCTCGATAAGCATCCTGTTTTAAATGCTAGGCTTTCTAATCACCCACTCGTAAGTCAGCAAGCTATTCAGTTTCGAGACGCTCTCTACGGGGGCCGCACGGAAGCGTTAAAATTAAAATTTATGTCGTTAAAGAAGGCGAAAAAATAATCTACATTGACATCAACTCTTTGTACCCCTACATATTCAAGACGGGCATCCTGCCTCTAGGGCATCCCACGCATATCTATGTAGGGGATGAATGCCCACCCGTAGAGCAACTCTTAAAAATGAATGGATTTCTGAAAGCCACATTGGTTCCTCCGCGAAAACTCTATCACCCGGTCTTACCTTTTAAGGCACATTCAAAACTATTGTTTGTCTTATGCAATGCATGCCCAATGACCTTAAATCAGACAGATACGTGTACACATAGTGACTGCGAAAGAGCCATGACCGGAACTTGGATAATGGGAGAAGTAATTGAAGCAGTTGCCCAAGGCTATACAATTGTTAAAACTTTTGAATTTATAGCCTATGACGTCACTCAATTTGACGGCGTTTTAGGAGGCTTGTTTGTTGCCTATATTAACTGTTTTTTAAAACTAAAACAGGAGGCGTCAGGTTATCCAGAGTGGGTGAAAACAGAGGCTGATAAGACACAATACATTGACGATTACGAGACCACTGAAGGCATTAAATTAGATAGAGCTAATTATCGCTAAAAACCCAGGCAAGCGTCAGTAAGCCAAGACAAAATTTGAAAGTACTCTGGGGTCGCTATGCCTACGGGGCAACAAAAGCCAAACATTCATGACTAGAAAAACCGAAAGAGCTCTTCAAGTTTCTAGCCACCCAAGGGATTGTAGTTGAAGACTTGATATTCCCGAACCAGGATATGGTATGGATAACATGGAAATATACAGACGAATGTATCCCTCTTGAAAAATCAGTGAACGTTGCCCTAGCTGCCTACGTGACAACGGGGGCACGGCTTGAACTCTATCGTTATCTAAAACTAGTGGGCAGGTCGGCACTATACTGTGACACAGACTCTTTGATATATGTTCAACGCCCAGACGACACTTTTCACGTACCGATAGGAGACCATCTTGGAGACATGACAAACGAATTAGAGTCCTAGGGCCCCAGACGCCTACATTAGTAAATTTTTATAGTGGGGGGTCTAAAAACTATTGCTTATACTGTAACAAACACGACGACTGGAAAAGACGAGACTGTATGCAAAGTGCGGGGGGTTTATTTTAAAAATTTGAAAATTCTAAAAAGATTAATTTTAATTCGATAAAAAAACGCTATTCTAGAACCGGACACGCCCCCCATAATGTTACACACCCTAAAAAAATTAAACGTAAAAAAATGGGCGTAATCGTTTCAGAGCCCGAGACAAAACGTTACTCTGTTGTTTTCAACAAGAGACAGAGATTGACTGATAATGATTCTCTGCCGTACGGATTTGGATAAATAAAACCATATAGCTTTTTTTTGTCAGTCTGGCTATGTCTTTCGAGGGTCAATAGCTGCTTTATAGCAAAAGAAAAACGTTTGTTCCATCTCACTGTAGAAGAATTGAAATTTCTACCAAGAGCTTTTTAATTGCGTTCGCCCCGACGATATAGCTTTGTATGGAATAAGCTACCACAGTCTCTCCCAAGAAGACCCACTCATGATTGGTTTTCAACGTTGTGCTCTACATTATAATCGCGGGAGAACTCAAATGATGGCCAGGCACCTAGAAAAAATCAGTGTCGTTTGTTTTATAAAACAGGGTGTACTTATTTAATTCGGGTCAGTAGGGTTACGTTTACCGCCAGTGTTGTACCATCCGTTTACTTCGGTAATTAGTGGGGCTAGTTTTATGGTAAGACTACGTTTTTCAATTTGTTTGATTCAAAATCTTGACACTTTGTGTAACGTTTCAAAATTTCAAAACATTCTCTGGTGTTTAGGAGAGCTGGGGGCAGCCCCATCTGAATTAAAAAAACATGTAACGTTTTATCAAGGCATTCCTTTATTTTAAAAACGAAAAACGGTAAACAAAAACTGGGTAATCTTGATGACCTTATGCATGAATCTTACAGTAAAAAGGTGCGAGCTTTTCACTAAAAATTCGCATCATAGAAACATTTCGGTGATTCTTATTACACAGAATTTATTTCACCAAGGCTCTGGCTCGAGAGACATTTCGTTAAATACAAAATATCTGGGTTTTTTTCAAAAAAACCCCCCGGGGTAAAACTCAAATAGCCTATCCGCTCGTCAAATCCTACCTGAGAACTGGCGTAGTCTGCATCAAGCTTTTGTGGATGCAACTAAACACCCACACGGTTACCCGTTTTTTGATCTGTGTCAGAATACAAACGATCTTACCCTTTTGTCGGGCCCAAGTAACACTCTGTCAATCATCAAACTGAAAGACACAGGTTTTTATTGAGGCCTCCCGCCTTCTTTGTTGAAAACTAATGTAAAACGCAACCATTCCAAATCTTCATGTAGGAGCAAATTAGTGGACACACATTTACAATAAAAGGGGACGTTCTCAAATACAGGCTGGTACAGATTCCAAAAAGGTCCATGTTGTTTGGAACTGTTTAATTACGGGTCAAGATGGACAGGCCATTACAGGTAATGGGCATTATTTACATTTGTATTGTGCACAAAACCACGGGTTCCCTTTTACTTGGATGATAGACAGAGTGTTACTTGGGTCGACACAAGGTATAGTACGCTTTAGAACCAATATATTTGATACACCCAGTGTGGTTTATTCTAATATACCCCACGGCAATGAAACGGCTCAAGTCACATAAACACTCTCTTTACGTTTTAAAAAATGCTAGTACTAAGCTAAGAAAAGCCATTTTGCAGTCGGGCGACGACGAATTAATTAAAACTATTATAGAGTGCGTTGTCAATACATAAAACGGGAATCATAAGATTTCGACTCAAGTAAAACAGAAACTCTGCAAATATAAAAACTGTTTTCGAAAACTAACCAATCCTAAACTGGCACTAAAGAGAAAACGTAAAATAATTATTCAGAAAGGAGGTTTTTTGATTCCACTTTTAGGTAGTATCTTATCAGGTGTTATAGGAAGCTTAATAAATAGACAATGACAGATTTGCGGAAAATGTTTTAATGTCTCCCAAACTATACGATAGATTACATGACGAAAGGAGGTAGGCGAGAATAAGCTGGCTCGTAAAATGCAGATAGCATTAAAAAGAAAACAAAAAAATTACAACACTCTGACCAAATTTAGAAGATACCAGCAACCCTATTTAAAAGCTTTGCAAAAGAAACGCGAGCCCATTGTGGTTCCACTTTTTGAACCTAAACAACAACAACAACAACAACAACAACAACAACAACAACAACAACAACAAAACAACAACAACAAGAACGTCCACGTTTCAAAACCAGGCGTAAAGCTGAACGTGGTGCAAGGCCTGGTGTGTTTGAACCAGAGGCGGGTAATCAACAGGAAGTTGATAATTTCACCACATCTCAGTTCGGCCCGATAGCCGGTAATTTTCTGTCCCCATATTTCAACAAGCGGCATACAATTGATAACGTGTATGGTATTCACCGCGACGACGCTGGAAATTTTAAAATTGGCGATGAACCAGTCACTGTAGATAATAATCAAATTATTATAGGAGAAACACCATTCGATGGTACCCCGGGGCTTTGGGAACTACTTACAAGAAAAAAGAATCTTAATTATAACCAAATTAACCAAACCGATCTTGATAATTATAAGAAAATCCTAGTTCAGTCCAAGGCGCATGTAGACAAATGGGGTAAAATAAAATCTAGCCACAGTGAAAAATGTATGAAAGTTGTCTCTCGTCTATTTCCGGCTAAAAAAATCCAGAATGGGGCGACCGTCGATTTTAGCAAACTTTTATAATTTAAGACATCCGGCGGGGTAAAGCTCCCCCGTAGATAAAATTAAACTAGCCAGTGGTATTTCACGCCCCCGTATTTAAAATGGTTAGAAGCTCAAGAAACCTACACCCTTTCATAAGCCTATTAGAAAACATTTTCCCCGGAATCCTTATGATTCAATCACCAACATTGGCGGGAAATTTTATGAGGGCGATCTCTCTGATTCTGTTTTCTAGCTAAATACAATGACGGTTTCAAGTTTTTATTAACCATAATCGATGTATTCTCAAAGTATGTGTGGATTCTGCCTTTAAAAAAAAAGCAGGGTAAAACTATAGCCCAGGCTCTCGAGAAAAGTGTTAAAAAAAACGAAATGTTTGATTTTTAGACAGATAAGGGAACCCCAGTTTCTAAATCATACCGTACAGAGTTATTGAAACGCTATGGGGTTGAATACAGGACCTCTAATGACCAGAGTAAAATGCGGGGGAGTGGAGCGTGTTCAGAGAACCCTGAAAATGCGCATTTTTAAAAATTTTTCACATAAAAATACGTTTCGTTATATAGACGTACTCGACGACTTGGTCCCGGGGTACAATGACTTGTTTATTCAACAATCGGAATGGTCCTTCAAAAGTGACACCTCGCGATATAAAAACTATCTGGTATCGCATGAATAAAAAAGTTATTAAAAAAGGTAGTGTCAAGTTTAGCGTGGGTGACTATGTACGTATAGGTAGACATAAACATGTTTTTGTCAAAGGATATGCTGAAAACTTTACCACGGAAATTTTCAAAATTGTTAAAGTAATTCCTAGATCCCCCCAACCTGTGTATGAACTTGCTGATTTAAATAATGAGCCAATACACGGTAAATTCTACAACTTTGAACTAGTGCGAGTTCAAACTAGGTGAATTAAAAATTGAAAAAGTTTTTAAAAACAAGACGTAAAGCAGGGAGACTTGAACATTTTGTCAAATGGCATGGGTATAACGCACGTTTTAATTCGTGGATTAATGCATCTAATGTACGACGTATCTAAATCATATTATCTTTTATACAGATGGATTCATTCAAGAGCACCTTTAACATCTGTCGCCCGACTCCGCATAGGAAAATTTCGGCACTCACTCCATTAAAAATATATGAAGTTCAAAAACTGGCGAGAGTGGAGACGCAGTACGGCGTTTCTATCAAGGCGACTTTGAACGACGCTGCAGACGCGAGTCTACCCTTCTACATACATTTACCTAAGCGTTATAATGACGTTGTATCGGATGAGATGCTAGGTCGAGTCAACGCACATAGTGAGACTTTGTGTCTGCGCTATGAGGGGATTGCCCCTGATAATTCATTCATCCTTAGATTATTGTAAAAACTTTTTTAACATTAGCAAACATGGCACCACTCAGGCCTTTTAAAATATACGCTGCAGAGAAACTGTAGATGCACCTATGCCACAGACTCTAGTCTGCCATATTTACCTAAATGACGTTGTGTCAGATGAGATGTTAGGACGTGTGAATAAGCATCGTGAGACTTTGTGTCTACGTTATGCGGGCCCAGACAATTCATTCATGCTTAGATTATTGTAAAAACTTTACAAGCCAAAATACTATTGTAAAAAATTTCTATTTCGACAGATGAACGCCCTTCAAATCGATGAGCCACTCCTCTTTAAGGAGTTGACATGGCTTGAACCATTCAGACGCTATGAAATACTAAATATGGAGAAAATACAGTCATGCAGGCAAAATACGCATAATGTTAGAGGGAGACGATTATGATTTCTATGTATACATACCAGCAATGTTTATAAGGGGTATACTAAAAGAGTATATTAAATGTGTTAATACCCGAGATTACAAATTTAAAGCTACAGTATGAGGGGTTATTCCCTGACGGTTCTCCTCTATTCGTATGGTTTAACGGCCGCGCCGCTTAGGCCCCCGGTGCTTTGTTTTAAATAAATAATACTTATAAAAATCCGTACATTTTTTTCTAAACCCTCACTTGTGTTCCTCACCGAGATGGATAGAGAGTTTTATGTGACGCTACCTTCGACAGTTCAAAGAGTTTCTACCCTAATAATGTATTATCCAGCTTTACCACAAAGTTAGCAAGACCCCTTAACCTTGAAACTAAGTACCTAGTAGGGCTTTGCCGAGCTAACTTATCCTCAGGGCTTTGATACGCTAGAAAAAGGAGGTGACTGCAATCAAGATGAGTTAACTGCTAATTAACTAGTTTCTCGTGTTGGCCGTATCGTATTTCCTGTGAAGATTACAAGTCATTTGAAGATCTTTATACAACAATACGAAACTCGGTACAAGATCCGTTAAACAAGAGCAATTACTAACGAGTTCAATTATTATATTTTACGCGACCAATACGATATTTTTTTCTATAAAGAAAAGTAAAATAGTTTGTCGTCCCTAATACGGCTCCTATCAAAGGTAGGTACGTAAAGTATAGCTATAGTCAGGAGGGGCCCGAAGCCTGTCGACCTGAAAATAGAAAATTTCCCCTGCCAAATTTACTATGGTTTAGATTCCCTGGTATCAGCTATTCGCGATAGGATACCGACAATTGAAGGATTAGTGGCGGCAAATGAACTTATCAGAAAACTTGTTGCCAGTGATTTACAATCGGCGCATTTACAGCCTAGAAAACGCTTACCAAGTGTATCAAACGACACTGAGCCCGTGTATGTGTATACAGACATTATAGAGCCTCAGTTAGTGGGTGATACTTTGGTGCGTAATTTAAGAGTCATACAGTTTCCATCTTTCCAGGGTCAGCATATATTTCAGCCAATATATTATTTCCCAGTAGAGAAGACTTTTTATAGAGAGTATAGTATAGTTTAAGAACAAAAATTTGGTTAATCTCGTCAAGTTTGACGCTTCCCCTATTCGACGATAGTTATGTTAATTTTGTAAAGGTTTAAATACAAATGTTTTGTTATTTTTTTATTATATGACCTAGAGCGATGGAGGGTGTAGGGCCAATCATAGGGCCTCCTATAAAGTGCAGGTGGAAGTGGTATAGGAAGCTATCTAGGGGGTTGTTTAGAATTTATAAGACCATTGTTTTATTTAAAGGGGGTTAAATCAGTGGGGGGGAGACATTAAAGACGGCAGGGAATGTGTTGACAGACATTTCTTTGAAAAAACCAGAGGAGAAAAGGTAATATTGTTAAAAAAAATATGTACAACAGACTGGGTGAAAGACATATGCAGCAGGGAGGAGGGCTGTTGAAACGCCAAACGTAGCACTATTTTATTAAAAAGAAAGCTTTAAAAAAAAAAAGCCTCAGTCTTCTCCAGACGTCGTCGACGCGTCAAGCCTGTTTGCGCGAGAAACGGGACATTTTCGATAATCATGTTGTGTAATAAGTCAGAACTCGATTTATTCACTGAAAGACCACTCCAGAATGACATACGGGGAATTGCTAGTGGTTTGGGCAGTAAGACCTTTACTGAGTATGTTGTACTCCAGAAGAGAATTGACATCTATTTGATTCATTTTCCCCTTTAACCAAGATTTGCAGTCTGATTGTTTCACGATTGAGGAGAGGATGAAGTATAGCGTGCTGGTAAATACATACAAAGTATTGAAAGGTATGTTTTTAGGTATTCTACCCAATATTTTTAAAATTGCTGAGCGAGATAGAAATTCTACTTTAATAAACTCATGGAAGTTCCTAGATTAAATTCTGAAGCATTTAGAAAGTCATTTATGTACAGAGGCATATCCTATTGGAATTCAATTTCTTATGATATTAGAAGCCAGTTTACTGATCTAGGAATTGTACAATTTAAAAGTAAAATTGAAGCAATGATAATGAATCAAAGAGCAAAAAATGATTTTTACTATTTATTTGTAGGTTATTGTCTGTGTGTTTGTGTAATGTTAATTTACCTTCATAAGCTCTTATAATTGATTTTGCTTTTCTCTTTGTTTGTTCATTATTGCTTTGATTATGATAAAACAATGTATTTTCAACTATATTTTTCTGCCTAGATTGTCTGGTTGCCGCCCACTGATGGAGCTTGCAACTTGATTTAGGTGTCCTGTATCATTGCTGTGATCAGTTTGGACATGAAATTTTTTAAATAATTATATATCTGATATAATATATATATGAGTCAAGATTTGAACACAAAAATGAAGATTGAAACCCAAGAATAAAGATTTCGCGTTCGGTGGTTTCTTCCGCGAAAGTTTGATTATACTACCTGATTTGCTGTTCCTGATTTTTGGCAAACCTCATATTCGTTTGAGTGGGATCGTCTATAATAAATCAGTTTTTTTCGTTTCGTTTTTTTTTTTTTTTTTTTTTTTTTTTTTTTCTTTTCTTTTCTTTTCTTTTCAACCTCCACCCTTTTTTATATATGATTCATTCATTAAATGCATATAATATCATTCAATTTGTTACCAAAATTCTTGTGTTAAATGCATTGTGTTGTAATGCTACTATTTCAAATATTTACGAAAATGTAATTATTGTTGTTTCTGCATCTATGTAATTAGATTTATTTAGTTGTCCTCCTTTGTAAATCAGTTTTTATAACTGAATAGGATAGACGTTAAATAAATAAATAAAAAAATAAAAATAAAAAATAGAGTTGTTGGCTATAAAACCACTACTACTTTAGATAATGCCAGTCAGCTACAATTTTTTGCCCCGCCGACCCTGAAAATTTTCGTGATTTAGCTTCTGTCTATTTATGGTTAAAATTTAAAGAGTTGAAATCGTCAGGCGAGGACTTTACCGCCCCCGACACGAACCAACCTGGGTGTGTCAACTATTTGCTTAATTCTCTGTTTAGTGAAGTAAACATTTCACTCAACGAAACTTCAATCACCAAAAACGCTGACAATTATCCATATAGGGCGTACATTGAAGCAATATTAAACTATTCTGAAGACACAGCCAAGACGCATCTTGCGAATGCATTTTTTTTTTTGGATACGTACGATGCCTCGGGGCTTCTTAGTGCCACAGATAGCAACACAGGTTTTAAAAAACGCGCTGCCCTTACGGCAAACAGTAGGACAGTAGAAATCATAGGGCGTATTCACGTTGACCTATTTAATTCGTCAAAACTAATGTTAAACAATGTTTCTATGCGCGTAAAACTAAACAGATCAAGCCCTGAATTTTATATGTTTTCAAAGACAGCCACACCTACGGGTAAAATACGTATTCTAGATGCCACCTTGTTTGTGAAGCAGGTGGAAGTAAACACAGATCTTTCCCTTGAAATTGAAAAAACACTTTTAAAAGAGTGGGCCAATTATAAATTTTCACAGATCGAAGAAAAAAAATTTACTATAGGGGCTGGAGCGAGTTCAGTTAATCTCCCTTATCTAATAAATGGTCGATACCTAAATACATTTTTTTTCGGCCTTGTAAAGAAGAAGTTTTGTGGGTAGTGTCACCAGCAATCCTTTTTCAGTTCAGCATGCTGCCCTGTTGAATATCGCAGTTTTTGTAAACGGGGTGCCCGTTTAATGACCGATACGTTGATTTTCGTCATATCGAATCAACTGCTTTAGCATATACCCCTTATTTAGGGCCGGGCGCAATCATCAAAATCATGCACATTAATCACGAAAGGTTTTTTTACCACGGTAACCTTATTTGCAAATGACAACCCCAGATAGTCCCGGAATAGAGTCCCTTCAAGCATTCCACAAATTTGGAACAGTAGTATTGAATTACGGTTCGCGCCGGACTTTCTGCCGCTTTAAGGATGTTTATGCCGGTATGACGAAAACCTACTATCGACGATAAGAAAAACGTTTCATTAAAAAATGAATTTCTCCAAAAAAAAAAGCTTTTTGCATTTAAGCCTTAAAGGGGGTTTTAGCAGAGACGACTCCCTAGATTTTTAAATTACCCGCCTCTTCGTAATCAATTACTGCCCATACACGCGGGATCCCACGGGATACAATCCCCTTTCAGGGGGCGGATATGGAAGTTCTTCGTTTCATATGGATACCCCCCCTACATCAGGGACCTGGTCACCTTTTTCGACGCCCACTCCTACCGATGGACATACAAACCAAACGTCAAAAAGGCTTCTACCCCAAAACGTATGCGGCCTTTACTCGTGTCTCATGTCAAGCAGCGGCAAACATCACTCTTGGAGGCATTCACCAACTATTTGGGCCAGCGACTTTTGTCCAATGTCGTTAGTGAAAAAAATGTTTCGCAAACGTTTGGACCAGAAAAACCATGGACTTTGAGCAAATAGTGTTCCACAAATTGATATATTATCAAAACTTACAATGACGTGCGTCTTCACGCCAACATCCATCATGGCCGTCGGGGTGTTTTTTTGAATACGTTATCGATAGAAGGAGTTTGGGTTTTAAAAAAGGAACTAGCTATTGGGGTCAAGATTGCAAAGACAGGGTGGTTTCTTTTCAAAAGCCCCCCCCCGAAGAAGATTGTCGACTTTTAAACGCTTTTTTTTAAACTGAATTCAGGGCAGATGGGTATAGATTATGCTGAGCTACCTGTTATTCTCGAAGAAGCCTAGCCAAAAGGGGCCCATTTATCATACAACGATAAAAATGCGTTTAACTGTCGCGAATCACTGGTTTAACCTTCATAGATATGGGGAAAAAGTCTGTTCATGTCCCCTTATTGACATATTCATTTTCCGAGCGTTTTTTGCCCCTTCCCCTGTCATGGGCTGACTGACAGATCATGCGCTCTACGCACGCCATAATTGGCAAGGGGTTTAACCTTTGACCATTTACGAAACAAACGCACCTCCCCCAGGAGCGTAGGGAAGACAACCGAGTAAAAAATCCCAGCACAACTAGGTCAAGCCCTCATTAAAGCAGGACTCTCAGCTGATAAAAAACCCCGCGGTGAGCTCTTCCCCATGGACTTTCAATTTCCAGGGCGTCAACAAGAAGGCCCAAGGGCGGGGGTTTGCACACCCAAAAACCCAAAAACCCCGCCCCCGCTTGAAAAGTTTGCTACAACGCATTTTTTTTTTTAAACGATAAACTTTCTGTTACGCTGCTGTATCCATCTATCCTGAAAAAGAATTTTAAACCCCGTTTGGGAGATTGGCCATAAACGGAACCAACATACTTTTTACGCAGCGATTTGGGGGGGCTAGCCGCCAAGTATGAAATGGAGACTACACCCCGGGGACCTCGTACATCAACGGTCGTTCATAAAAATGGAAAAGTATATCTTACCATAAAATCAGATAAAAAGGGGTATACGTCTGCCTGAGGAAGGGGTAAAATCTGAAGAGATATATTGTGTGTATTAAAACCCGCCAGAATTGAAATATGAAATGAAATTTTGAAGTGTTAAAAAATTTAACGAGGCAATGAACCTAATACTTTTTAACCACAGATGCTACAGCAGTTTTGATTATGAATATTTTTTCGATAATTTTAAAGCATATGATTTCTTACCATCCAATTTTTTTACGGTTCTGAAAATTGTTAGTCAGTTTCATTAACTTTTTATAAACAGTAATAAAACTATGTACTCTTTATTCTGTTTGTTGTTTTTCCACCCACTCCCTCTCTTATCCCTATAAACAGAATCTTGTTTATTTTCTTTCGTTGTAAATAAACACTCCAAGATAAAGCACTACTGTTCTAATAGCATTTATTCCTCTCGTATTCGGCGGTAAGCAAAACTATAGTAAAAACAGAAAAAAAAAATAAATAAAAATAAAAAAAAAAATAATAATAATAATCTTTTTATTTGAAAAGAAACAAGATTGTTTTTTGGAAAATTTTTCTGGGCACCCGATACCGTGAGCATTAAATCAACATAACAGTTTTCAATCCTACTATCCAGACATAACCCGTTTTTAAAAGATCAAAAGCAAAGTCATTTTAGCCCATATATTGAACAAAAGGGGAAAAGGGGTAATCCCAAATGAAAATAACCCCCGGGGTCCTCGTCCCCAAAATCCTCAAAGCCCCCAGCGCCCTCAAAAACCTCAGCGCCCCCAACGCCCCCAACGCCTCAGCGCCCTCCCGACCTCAAGCCCCCTCCCCCCCCAAAACCCCCATCGTCCTCAACCACGATGCCCCAGTAAGCAGAGACGGGAGGGGGGGATTGCTCGGGAAAGAAGAAACCCGGGGTTTAACCCGACCAACTCGGCATCATTTGGGATGGCTTTCCCGAGCCCGTGGATCAATGGCAATGGACCATAAAAAAAAATAAATTTAAATAAATGATGAAAAAATAAATAGTGTCTTTCTTTCCTTCCTCTCCTGTTAATCCACCCCATAAAAAAAAAAAAAATAATAAAAAAAAGGGGTTGTAAGCTGCCTAGACCGGGGAAAGCCTTATTATTTAAAGAATGTTTTAAAATGAAAATTAAAAAAATTTGCGAAAAAAAAAAGCTTAGCTAATTAAGGTTTTCTTTAGCTTACCTGACGTTAAGCCGCTTGGCTCCCGTGCTTGGGGACGTCGAAAGGGGGGGATGAAAGGTAACTAAAATACGGGGGGACGATTAGAGGAAGGGGGTAATAGGGGTATTCTAAAACTAGGCCTAGGATTGGGGGAGCGCTGGGGGTGCGGGGTTTTGGGTAGTAGGGGTGCGGGTGGGGAGGTGTTGGCCGTGGCTTGGATAGTGGTGCTGGTGTTTGGGGGTTGGGTAGTGGTGTGGTTAGTGTGTGTCTGGATGGGCTGGTGGGGTTGTGTCTAATGCTAGGGTAGTTTTTAGGGGTGCTGCCCGTCGAGATAGTGGCTGGGGGGGGTTGGTCTAATAATAGGGGTGATGGGGGGCGGCTGACTGGGGAAAGGGGGGGCATGAAGGAAGGGTTGCTCTGGGTTTTAATATTGGGGTAAAAACGAGAGATTGGGGAAAGGTACGGGTAGTGATATTAAAGTAGGAGTCCTCCTGTGGTACTGGGACGTAGGGGGACGGAGTGGTGTGTTAAGGTTCTAGAAAGGGGATTTATCTGAGGGGTCTAAAAGGGGGGGGGGCATGGAGGGGTAGGTAAGGGTTTGATTAGTATGCGTTGAGAATGCTGGAAGTCGAGATACGTTGATGTTGGTTGTGGGTTTAAGGAGGTTCTAAAAAGGGGGTCGTGGGGGCTAGGGAAGGGTTGATAGTATTAGCGTTAGTGTAGAAGTTGATGTGGAGATGGTCGCGTTGTTTGAGTCTCTAAACGGTGGGAAGTAGGAGGGCTTTGTAAGGGGCTCTTAAGTTGACGTCGTGACGTGGAAAACTAATGGGGGCCGGACGGTCTCGTCTGTGGGGGTCTGAATGTCTCTAATAAATTGGGCTTTGGATGGGATTGAAGGTGAGCGTGGATGTCTAGGGGGGTTTGGGGGTTTGGAGGGGATGGCGGAAATAATAGGGGGCTCACCCTAAGGGGGTTGGGGGTGTGGTATCCCGGGCATCCTGTCTCGTAGGGGGGGGTAGTTGCTGGGTAGTGTGTCTAGTGTTGGGGTCTTTTTGTATGGGTTTTATGTGTAGGTGTTTGGGGCCATGTCTATCGGAGCTGTTAGGGCCTGGACTCCTAGGCTGGGTGGGTTTGGGGGAACGACGGCTGAAGATGACGTTGGACTTGTGGGGTTTTGGGCAGGGGGGGGGAGGGTTTCATATTTTAAAAAAAAAGGCCGGGCCCGTAGCGGTAAAGCTAAAATAGACTGTTGACGTGGGGGTGTTGGAGGCTGGGAAAAAAGGTGCTGGGGGTTTCGTGAGGGAGACTACGTACCCTGTTTTTCCATCCCCTCGCTGGTATCTTATGGTCGGGAGCGATGATGATGAAGTACTACCGCGTTTTTTCACTATCAAAAGCCCATACCGGTTCCCCCCCCCAAAATTTTAAGGGAGTAGCAGTAATCAGTTTCCCGGGTTTTGTTACTGGGCATCCGGAAGGCAGCCAACTCTAGCCCCAAACCCCTCAACTAAACTTAAATATTTAAAAATAAATGGTTTTGTAAAAAAATAAAATACAAATGCTTTGGCTAAAAAAGTATCCCCCGGTGGGGAAAAGAACCCAGAACCTTAGTCGTACGCCTCCCCCCCTTCCTTAAACTCCATTTTCTAATTAATAAAAATAAACTAAGGGTGGCAGATTTTCAAAGGGGATTTAAATAAAATTATTTAAATATATGTATGTGTTTTTTCCTTTTAAACCCCCCTATTTTTATCAAACCCCGGACGCCCAACGCCGCGGGAGCCAAAAAGGGTGTTTAAACCCTTAGGAGAAGAAGGGCTGCTAATTTTTTAGGGGCGGGAGACCCTTTAAAAAAAATGGCAGTTAAACCCTTTTTGGTAGAGGAAAAAAAAATTTTTGGAAAAAAAAAGGGAACAAAAATTGGTGGAAAGATGGGTTGGACAAGCGAAGCAGCCCGATCAAAACATTTTTAGAAAAACCCTAGGGGTGGGGGTGGGGGGGGATTTAGAAAAAAAAAAAAAAAAATGGAGGTTAAACCCCTTTTGGTTTGAGCACCGAAATTTTTGAAAAGAGGCTATCGATGAGCAAGATCTCCGATCGAAAAAATTTTCGAAAATTTTTTAGGGGGTGGGCCTGAGGGTCGATGCGGCTTACGGGATATAATACTACTAACAGAGTAGAGTAGGCCTAATGGAACCACGTGCGAGATGAAACAGACTCTGCTTGTACCTTCAGAATCTCACACCGCACGTCCAACAACAGGTGGTATAACTATAAAAGTTACGTGTCTTACCAGTTTCTTGTTGTCGCGTCCCCGATGAGAATATGTCGCCTCTCGGTGCAACAGAGTAGAGTAGGCCTAGTAGAACCACGTGCGAGATGAAACAGACTTGGCTTGTACCTTCAGAATCTCACACCACACGTCCAACAACAGGGGGTATAACCCGACAGATACGCTACGGTACCAAGCACACGGTAGTAGAGGCTGCTATAGACTGGAGCTCGCTGCACAGTGTACGTGTCACCGCTTACTTGAACACACTCACTGCAGTTCTCGAACTCTCTCCAGGAAACGCGATAAGCGAGATCGACGGTGAATCAGCTGAGGTCGGCAACAACACACAGCCTGCTCGCTCACAGGGCCGGTTCTAGGCGTATGCGACGTAAGCGGGTGCTGCTTAGGGCGGAACATTCCTAGTGCATTGACGCTCCTACACTTAGTATCATTTGTAACCGATTTCTCATGTTGACAGAAATACCACTGTTTCTGAATCCTAAATTATATTTTTTATAGTATAACAAAAATGTCACATTCAACACTAGTCCAAACATGAGATGACGTTCCATTATGAATCTACACTCCCGTCTTGTCACCTCTCGATCGCAAAAGGCGGCCAAAAGACTCAAACAGATCATCAAAGCTCAGACTTCAACATTCTCGGTAGTTTGAAAATTGATTGAAATGCTACACATTACGGGAGAAGGACCATCAAATTCCAACTCGCAACCTTCTCGTGGTTTGGCCCGTGATTAGGGGAGTTTTTCTCCCTGAAACTAATGGCGAGCTCTGGGTCGTCGTCGGGGAACTTTCCCTTCCCTTTGACTACCTCCCCGACGGCGACGACAATGACAACACGGACGGATGATGACACAGACGGAGACGACCACGACGTGGGGGAACCCCTGCCCACCCCATATGCTTGTGGCTGGTTCTGACCAGCACAGGCCTGTCCACCCCTGTCCCCCCGCGTCATCTTTTACGTCCCCCCCCCTTTGTCTCGATTAGCCAAGTTGCATGAATATGAGACGTTAAGCAATATCAAAAAAAAAAGTACAGGAGTAAAAACTTCTTTCTGAACTAGAGCCCATAGGAGGGGGGGGGGGGGGGTGGCTACCACTCGCCACCCTCGTGTAGTCCACTGTCCAGCACGGGGCAGCCTCGCGCCCCTATCACTGTAGTTATAGAATTCTACCAATGTCACAGCACAGGGAATAATATAATTTTAAAACACAACAATCATCATCTAAAACCTTTTTTTTTAAATGGACGTACGATTTTAGCAAATTTCTGTTCGTTCAGCTGATTGGCATCAGAATTGTTTGGAATTTTGCACAAATGTGAAGAAAGTGCAACTGTAGGGCTTCAAAGTCGAATTTTTCGACTAATTGATTATTTAGGAAAACGCCACAAAAATACATTGATTTTTACAATTTTTAAATTTATGATTTTCTTGAATTGTTTCTGATTGACAAACAAACAATATTGATAATCGACGACCGCGGGGCTGTCCATGTTTGTATTGTTTTGTATTTTATTTGCAACTGTTAAATTATATTTGTGATATCATTGGATGAGCGAAGCGAAGACTTAAATTTCACTGACCCCCCAAAAAATTAGCTCGGTGTTTTTTTTTTGTTTGATTTTCTGTCTGTTTGTTAACTCTCTACCAGGCAAACGGCATATCCGATCTTGATGAAAATTAGAAGGGACCTACGAAATCTCTAAACTTAGAGGTGTATTGTTTTTTGGGTACAATCGAAGAAATATTTCTCATGAATATCGTACTTTTACAATTTTTTTTATTTTAGTGCGATATTTTTCGTGACATTTAGGCCGATTTTGACCAAACGGGTGATGCTATAACGTTCATACTATACATATACATTAAGGTTATGGTTATGTAATACCTTTTGAAAGAAAAAGTTGAAAAAGTTAGCCAGAATTTATAGAAATAAAGCTTTTAATATAAGTTTTTTTGATTTTTTGTGCGATATTTTCGTGCTATTTGGGTCAATTCTGACCAACGGGAGGGGCTACAACGTTCATATTATACATGGACATTGAGGTTATGGTGATGTAGTACCTTTTGTAAGAAAAAGTTGAAAAGGCAGCCAGAATCTATAGAAATAAAGCTTTTAATATGTTTTTTTTGATTTTTTGTGCTATACTTTCGTTCCATTTGGGTCAATTCTGACCAAACGGGTGGGGCTACAACTTTCATATTTTATTTAATTTTAATTTTTATCGTGGGAAACCTGTTATAGGGTGCAATTAGCCTCTCTTCAGGTGAACTAGGTATGTGCGGATAGGAAATTGTAAAGAGTTGTACGAGGGCTGTTTAAGAGGACTCAATCCCTTGAATTCGCATTGTCGCCTGAGGAAAACCTCGTGAAAGTCAGGATTGCCGTTCTCGACGGGATTCGAACCCGGGACCTCCCGAATCAGAGTAGAGCGCTTAGCGCCCGAGCCAACACTGTCGGTTTCATATTATACATGGACATTTAGGTTATAGTAATATAGTACATTTTGAAAGAAAAAGTTGAAAAAGCTAGTCAGGATCCATCGAAATAAAGCATTTAATATAAGTTTTTTACGGTTAATAATAATAACAACAAGAAACAATAGAAACTTGACAACAATCACCTACAATGCGTAGGCAGCAAAACAAAGCACTTGCAAAAGTAAATATATCTCATGCAAAAAATTAAAAAGCTCATCCATCAACGCGACTAAAAAAAGCGTTTGCGAAGCTTCCCATGTAAGTATGAGCATTGTAACATAAGCTTTGTCAGTTTTCTTAAGGCTAATATAAAATATAAAATATAAAATATACATTGAGCTAGAGTGCAGAGTACTAGATATAAGCTATGCTAATTATAAATAGCTAATTATAAATTTATTATACATTTGTACAGGGAAGTTATTGATATGTCTGTGTTTTAACAATAATTTAGGTTTACATTGGTAATTTTACAGTCGGCCTTATAGGCCTCGTCATACTTATATTTTATTTGGCCCACACCTAGGAACTTAATAATAGATTGAAACTAATAACCAATTTTGTGTTGTCAAGGGCACCTTTAAGCCATCACCTTATAGGCTTCTATATTAAAATAACACTCTTCTATTTGGTAGTTTCTCAGTTTTCTTGTAAATAAAACCAGGTTGTGGCATTTTTTTATATCGTCTGGAAGGTAGTTGAACAAGATCTTTCCTTCACGGACAGGAGCTTTATCAATGATCTTTAGTTTAGTTGATGTCATGTGTACGTTCCGTGTGTTGAACTGATGTGCGTCCGAGTTTTTCAAGGAGGTATCATGAAGGTGTTCACGCACGTACAATATAGCTGCATAAATGTACTTGGAAGGGACAGTGACGATTTCTAGGGATTTAAAGTGTTCTTTACATGATTGTGTTATGTTAAGATTTAAAATATACCGAATTGCTCTCTTTTGAAGCCTGAAGATTTTTAGTGATTTTTTTTGCTGCTATTTCCCCATATTGCTATTCCATAATTTATATATGATTCAATAAGTGCATGATAATATGCAGATACATAACTAGGCAAAATTGATATTAAATTTGAAAAAGAAAAATGTATTTATGTCTAGTCATACTCAGGAAACATTTAAGTGGTTTTTAGTGGGGGTGGCAGATTCAAGTTTGATTTCATCATCATCATCATTATCCATCACAGTTTCCTGCTTCTGGCAGGGTCAGCTTGGGTTTAGCAACCAATTATTTCCACTTCTTTTTATCCCCCCACAATCGTACTTCTTCCACAACTTCCCAGCTCTCTCTTCTTGCCTTCAAATCTCCTGCTATGATGTCCATTTATCTCTTTCTTGGTCTACCCCATCTTTTTCTTCCTTCTTCAATCCTTCTTTCATACATTTTCTTAGGCATCCTATTTTCCCCCATTCGTTTCATATGTCCATTCCATACCATCTCAACCTTGTCCTTCCTATCCTGTCACTTAACTTCTGTACACCTAGAATTTCTCTAATGTCCGTGTTTCTTATTCTATCTCTTCTCGTCTTGCCCACTGTGCTCCTCAGGAATCTCATCTCTGCCGCCTGCATCTGACTCTCCTCCCGATCTACCATTGTCCAGGTTTCTGCTGCATAAGTAAGGATCGGTATGAAATAGGTTTTATAGTGTCATCTTACACTGAATTGGTATTTCCCTATCCCACACCAGGCTTTTCACATACTGGTAGAAGTGACTGGCCTTTTGTATTCTGATGTTAATCTCCTTTTTAATCTTTCCACTTGCCATTACTTCACTTCCTAGATAACTAAAACTATCCACCACTATCAGGGTTTTTCCTCCAATGTTTATCTGTGCTTGATAATTCCCTGTGTCCCCTTCTCCTGGCATAGTTACAACTCTAAGGTTACAACCCTTACTTTGAACCACGCTAAGTTTGATTTATCAAGTCCAATTTGTAACAACCTTATAATTTATGATGTGCCTCATTGTTGTGACGGCTCCAAAGTCACCGTTTACACATTCATAAGTCAAAAATTGATGGATTTAAAGTCAATTTCACAAGTTAAAAAATTATGTGTATGGAGGTGTTTGAACACTGATCCTTCTCCATTGATAGCAGATACTGTAACGACAGGACCAATGAGCCACGTTGTCACCTCAGAACTTATTTGTGCCATATCCGCTTTTACCAAAGTGGAGAAAATGAGGTTTGAATGTTTGATTCACCGCCAAACCGTGATTTATGGTTGAATTTGAGAAATTTTTGTTGCAATATTCTAACAATAATAAATATTATTGATTTAAAATGTACAACATTATTTTTACCCGCAGGGTATACGTAATAGACCGAGAGCCAGTGACAGTTTCTATTGCCTCATAAGGTACATATGTTTTGACCTTTGGAGTAGAAGCGGAAATTCAAGTCATTTTCAAAAATGCCCGTCTTACGAGTCAACGCGGGGGCGTTTACCCGTCAGACGCCCCCAAAGTGGGCGCCAAAAAGGGTCAAATCTGCCCCTATTAAGTATACATGATTGAAACATATACGAAACTTCATAAAATAAGTTAGCCCAAATAAGAATATCACTCGTACAAGGAGCTGCGTTGGGCCGTTGACCCGTCAGACGCCCCCAAAGTGGGCCCCAAAAAAGTCAACTCTGCCCTCATAAGGTATACATGATTCAAACACACGTCATTTTATAGAAAAAGTTACCAGGAAAACGAATATTACTCGTCAGACGAGCTGCGTTGGGTCTTTGACCCGTTAAGTAACCCCCGAAGGGGCCCTCAAAAAGGTCGATTTTGTCCCCATAGGGTAAACATAATTCAAACATACGTCTTTTTATAGTCAGTTACCAAGAAATCGACTATCATTCGTCAGATGGGTTGCGTCTTGCGTTGGGGCTTTGACCCGTTAGGTTACCTCCAAAGTGGGCCCTCAAAGATGTCAAATCTGCCTTTAAGACTGTTTGCCAAGCTCGGGCCAACTTTTTTTACAATGTTAAATGCCCACGTAAAAGCATGCTTGATCGTCAAATCCCTCTAATTTCACATACAGAACGTACCACTTTTTTACCTTTAATTTTCAGCCAAAAAATCTGTATCTTTGGGAGGCTGTTCAGAAAGGATGAGCGTATGTCGCTATCAAAGCACATTTTGAGATTTCAAATAATTATCTCCTACACAAAATCGGTAAATTTCTATAAATTAACAGTGGTGTCATATTTACGGTCATTTAATAAGAAAAGTGAGCAATATTTGGAAAATGTGCCTAAATACCCCCTATTACACATTCTTACTTAACATTTTGATGCAAAGCACAGCCCGATAGGACCACCGATAGAGCTTCCAAGTGATCCAGAAGCCAGACTTTACCTCTGCGCTCTGCGTCAAAGCCTGGTTTTCTCGAGCTTGCCCCAGAGCATGGCTCTGCTAATCGTAAAAGGCGATTCAAGAGAAAAAGTCCACCTCGCAAACATCAGCTAGTAAGATGGGTAGTATATTACTCCCCGAATCTATAGAGACGAGCTCTGGCAATCGTCGTTGGAGACCTTGCCCCCTTCCCTTGACTAGTTCTCCGACGACGATGACAATGACATAACGAACGATGACAAAGACGATGACGACCGCGACGTGAGAAACCCCCTTTCCTCCCCTTAGTTGTGGCTGGTTCTGCCCCTAGGTGAGAGTGGTGTATTATGACCTAACGGTTGACACGTTCTTAATCCAAATAATCCAAAAAGTCTTAAGGTATACATAACACACATAACAAAAACTTGTAGAAATACAGCCAAACCTTACACACTCAAAAGAAATGAGATCTAAAAAAAGGGTCAAGCTCATCTACCCTTCCACATTTGCGCATTCTTAATTCATAAACGTACAGTGTCCCATAACAGCATCCTCGAAAAGCTTGGCAAAATAGAATTTGCGATTATTAATTTAAACGTAATAGTTCATCCAGATTCTTTTTTCTAATTAATTTAAACGTAAACATGCAAATTTTTGGCATTTTTGGTATTTATGTAGGCCAATATTATATTTATATATAATATATAATGTCATATTTAATATGTTAAACCTTGGTTTTATTGTAGGCGACAATGACGCTGTTAAATATGTTCCATGGACAGAAATTTTTAAAAAAATGCCATTATGTATTTGTAGAGATGTTAAATACAGACCAAGATGGTTCCTCTATGATCTGTCCCCTTCGTCACTTGATGAGATTATGCAATGCTATTTAGAAGGAGAGAATTTCGATGAGGATGATGTTGACATAGATGTTTCGGAAGCAGCGTACAGTGATAACAAATGTGGTAAAAAGTTTGATATTTGAAGTTAATTATACCAAACCAATTTATATATCCTAATCTTCAATTGTTTGTAACTTATAAACACTATTTGCATGATTCAACACATTAAAATTCTTACTTATGATATGATGATGATTACTTCTGAAGATTACTATGATAAAAAGTTCAAACATACTGTGATAACGAATGTATGGAAGTTTTGATGTTTGGAGTTAATTATGACTTACCAATTTATATATTCTAACCCTCAATTGTTTGTAACTTATAAAAACTATTTGCATGATTCAACACATATTAAAGATTATTGCTTAATAGGTTATCATATGATGATAATTACTTACGTAACTTATGATGACTATGATCTCATTACTTATTTCATAAAAGTAAATGATTGTCAATGATTATCTTGTATCGTTATACAATATGCAAAAGTTTAAGCTAATCTGTGATTTAAAAGTCAGAAACCGTCATAGTATCATGCAACAAGTAGTAAATTAAACACAACTCTTCATTGGTAAAAAAAAAAAATTACAACACTCTTTACAGTTTACACCCTAACATACTATACATACACCATTATTATTTAAATAATTACCATAAGACGAAGTATAACATGTCTTCCTGATTTATTCATCGATCTAGATATTCCCAAAAAATAAAAAAGTAATAGTTGTAGGGCTCAATGACCCAAAATATGCATAAACATCATGACTTCATATTATCGCCACGAATCTGATTAAATCCAACATAATTTCGTAAGTATTCCAGACAAAACATTTTTTAACTTTTTTTTTTTTGGGGGGGGGGGGGAAATAGCGGGTAAGGGCCTAACACAGCCAGTCTGACAAGAGATATTCTTTTCCGAGGTAAATTTTTCTATAAAACGCCGTATTTGATATGATCATTTTAGCGTTCAGTGACTAAATTTAGCGCCCAATTCCGGGGCCGTCTGACGGGTCAAAGCCGCAACGCAGATCGTCTGACGACTAATATTAGTCCTCCTGGTATTTTTAACTTTAAAATGACGTATGTTTGAATCATGAATACCTTATGAGGGAAGATTTGACCTTTTTTGGCCCATCTTCGGGGGCGTTCGACGGATCAAAGCCCCAACGCGGGAGCCCGTCAGACGAGTGATATTCGTTTTCCTGGTAACTGGCTCTATAAAAAGACGTATGTTTGAAGGGGCAGACTTGACCATTTTGGGGGTCCACTTTGGGGGTTATTTAACAGGTCAAAGCCCTTACGCAGCTCGTCTGACGAGTGATATTCGTTTTCCTGGTACCCTTTCTATAAAATGACGTATGTTTGAATCATTCATACCTTATGAAGGCATAGCTCACTTTAGGGGTTACCCATCGGGTGAAAGCCCCAACGCAGCATGTCTGACGAGTGATATTCGTGTTTCTGTTAATTGTCACTATAAAATGACATATGTTTGAATCATATATACCTTATGAGGGCAGAGTTGACTTTTTTGGGGCCCACTTTGGGGGCGTCTGATGGGTCAACGGCCCAACGCAGCTCCTTGTACGAGTGATATTCTTATTTGGGCTAACTTATTTTATGAAGTTTCGTATATGTTTCAATCATGTATACTTAATAGGGGCAGATTTGACCCTTTTTGGGGCCCACTTTGGATGCGTCTGACGGGTAAACGCCCCCGCTTTGACTCGTAAGACGCGCATTTAAAAAAAAAATAACTTGAATTTCCGCTTCTATTCCAATGGTCAAAACATATGTACCTTATGAGGCAATAGAAACTGTCACTGGCTCTCCGTCTATAATATAAGCACTTCCATTTGGATATGGCACAACGATTTTCAACTTAATGGATAACTTAATTAAAAATTGTGTGCCATATCCACTGATTTCATTTTAAGTGGAGATAAGTTTGTGGAATAGAGAATAACACCAACCATTAATGTTCTTAACTACTAGGAAGCTTCGCAAACGCTTTTTCAGCGGCGTTGTTGGATGAGCGTAATTTTTTTTAAACGAAAACGAGCGTAAAATTGCGATTTTCATGAGAAATAATTTTTCGATTGCGCTCAAATTTCACACCAATATATATTAATTCTTAAAATTAAGGTTCTGTATAAAAAATCGTTACAATCGGATAAAGCATGTATGATGTAGGTGTTATTAAGTCGAAATGTAAAATAAAAAATAAAAAAACGTAAAATTGCGATTTTCATCAAAATATATTTTTTGATTGCGCTAAAATTTCACACGAATATTTTAATTCATAAAATTAAGGTTACGTGCAAAAATCATTACAATCAGATAAAGCATGTAGGCGTCATAAGTCAAAGAATGTTTTAAAAAATCGAAAAATCGTAAGATTGTGATTTTCATGAAACATTATTTTTCGATTGCGCTCAAAATTCACACGAATATATTAATTTACAAAATTAAGGTTCTTTGAAAAAATCATTACAATCGGATAAAGCATGTAGGTGTTATAAGTCGAAGAAAGTTTAAAAAAATCGAAAAAATCGTAAAATTTATATTTTCACGAGAAATAATTTTTCGATTGCGCTCGAATTTCACACGAATATATAAATTCATAAAATTAAGGTTCTGTGAAAAAATCATTACATTCGGATAAAGCATGTAGGTGTTGTTATAGTCGAAGAAATTCTTAAATTTTTTTATTGCGCTCAAAAACGTGGCAGTTCTTGGTTCTGAATTTTTTTATTGCGCTCAAAAACGTGGCAGTTCTTGGTTCTGAGGTTTCAAAGGCCTCCATAAAATTTCATCGCAATTGGAGTATCGGTTAAGCCGGAATCGTGCTAACAGACGCACAATAATACAAACAGAAAGAAGAAGAAAAAAATTAATTCCGGATTTTTTTCTCCAGTGTAGTGAAATGGAATCTTCGCTTCGCTCGCTACGCTCATCCAATTATGATTGAATTATTGTGGGGTTTAAATAAATAATTATTTCAATGAAGACTCAAATAGAAAAAATTAAATATTTTATTAATTACCGGGTATGCTTGAATTTAAGCAATTTTGGCTGCAATTATCTTCAAATGGTTAGATGAAAGGTATTTCATATTTTTTAATCGTAGGGCATGCGTAATTTATCACTTACTATTGAAAAAGAACAAAATTTCATCAAACTAGATAATTGGTTCAGTACTTATTTGTGCCATATCCACTTGTTAGTATATGCAAATTGGATATGGCACAAATAAGCACTAAGATATGGTGTCATCTGATGGATATGGAACAAACTGACATTGTTAAAACACTGCTTAAGCTTAAATATTTGACTATATTATTATTTTATTAGCAACAATAAGCACTAACAATAACTCTAAAACATCTAACTCCAAAAAAGCAAAAAGTGGATATGGCACAAATAAGTTCTGAGGTGACGATGTTTCTTGTTTATTGCTTTGGCCATCTGCTATCAATCAAAATATTTATACAAAAAAGTAATTTTGAATGAAATACAGGCGCTTGCACCTCGGACATGGGGTAGGCCCTACACCCTATAATGGTGGCTTCTAAAATCCAAAGTGGTTGTTTCATTCTCAGGAAGCTCAAGCAGCTACAGTTCATCCCCACATATATAGCTACTTAAGGTTGATTTATCGGCCTAATTAAAATGTTCCTAAATATAAGTTTATCAAAACTAAGGACAGTTTATCAATTGCAATTGGGCTGTGCACTGCCACTTTCTCACACTTTAAGTGTCACCGTAGTACCAGCCCAAGGTCCCCTAGATCTCCGCTAGCCTTCACTTGCGGAGAAGATACAGGGGACCTGTACATAGGATACCATGGTACTAACATAGACTCATGCGTACCAGCAGTCTAGATGATTCACGCTGCCGTGCCAAAGAACTACGCGGACGCGGCGCAGCCATAGAATCCTATAATGGCTAGACTACAGTCAGCGGCCACTTCCGGACAATTGAAGCCATTGAAGGGAGTGCATGTTAATAGATGGAGCGTTACGAAAAAATATTTTTAAGATGGCCGCAGTTGCAGGTGACATACGACTTAACACCAAATTTTTACTAATTCCAGCAAACTGCACGTTTTGTTGTCAATACCATCTGCACAGCAACATATAACAATCGTAATACTTTTCATTAAAAGTTAATTAACGCAAACCGCATCTAATGGTGGATACGCTCAATTGTACTGCGCTGTGCGGAGGTATTGGGACTGCGTACCTAGCTACAAGTTAAGATATCTATGGCGTCATTCGTCACGGCCTACAGTATGAGTCATAGGAATCATAGCAGCTAGCTCCTACTATGGTGGCGGGACCTACAAAATTTACACAGCCAACTATGACATCACGGACGACATAATGTTTTCATTTATGTGTGGCTCGTTGGTCTTTTGTTAAATTCTGCTTCCATGCAAAGGTCCAGTTCGATTCCGCTAAAGTCTGAAATTTTAACTTCTGATTGGCTGAGTCCATCAGTCCTTGTCTTACAAATTTGTAAACGGTGACTTTGGAGTCGTCCTATCAACGAGGAACATAATAAATTTAAAGTTGTTCTGAATCGGCCTTGTTGATTCTGCCGTTGATCCGCGGGTGTTCGCACTGTCCATACCACTGATTGCTATAATTTCAATTAAAAAAAAATCGACCTTTGGTTGGTTGTCGCTTACTCGTCGATTGCGTGGGGGCCTACAGTGTTGGCTTGGTCGCTTTGGTTTATTGTCCCCCACTAAAAATCAGTTATAAATAAATAAATAAATTAATTAATTAATTAATTAATTAAAAAATAAATAAATTTATTTATTATCGATTATCAAAATGGCAATGTCATGATCGAATCGATATCACCAACAAAGCCTCCGACCTTTAAGAATAATTAACCTATAATGAACCTCAAGTGTGACAAGTCTCATTCAAAACAGTAAAATCGCGTTCCGTTTTCTGCCTCGCTGTTTTCAATGTCATGTGTTTGGTTTTTACGATTGTCGATCTTTTAAATAAGCGCGTTTCACGTAGTGCTCAACTATGCTTCTACTTTCTAGATAGCGATACTAGTCGTATTTAAACAAGGTCGACAAAATCGACGCTGGCTCTTCACGCGATGATTTCAACATTGTCGATATTATTGACGTTGGTACTTATCGGGTTAAGGTCTTGGAATATTTATTTCAGTTACAATAATATAGGATGAAATGTTAAAAGGTCTCCTGAAAAGTAGCTTAAAGTAACAGTTTATTGTAAACTATCTGGATATTCATGGAACAATCAACGTGTGATATGTACACTTATTTTATTAAGCTATTATAATTATAATTATTACTTTACATTATTATAATATAAATAATCATTCATCATCATCATATATCAGTAAATAGCATCTGTTTAACATCATCAATCTTGAAAGATTAAAGGATCGGCACGCTGCCTCATTAGCGTCATCCTGAAATGCAGAATATACATAGCTGCATTAATATACAGTACGGTACCTAAAAAACGTTTAGAATGTTAATAACCTAATACAAAATGTTGACAATATTTGTTTCTGATTGTGTGCAGCGAAGAATGTTAAGAGGATTGATACTGTTAGTAATTCAAGAGAACCAACAGCTTACCCGGAGTAAACATTTTCGGCATATTACTCCTTCAACGAATATTTACTAGGTAACCTAGGATAATCAAGGTTATGAAATTGTAATTCATGACTGTGATCATGATTATTCAACTCTACTGAAACTGAACTTCATGACCATAATTTTTGTCTTTTTATATCATAATAAGTTATAATATAATAATAAGTTTTACTGTTTTCTGTATTTCATGACCTTTGTCTGTACATCTGCAAATGCCTTTCTCAAAATGTAGATACAATGACAACCTTTTTAAGCATAAGCCCGCTTTAAGGACATAGTTAATGATTCATAGCAGTTGTCGTAAAAGTTTGCCCCGACTGGGGGTCGAACCCAGAACCTCCGGTTTACGTCATTTTATTTGTGTCATGGAAGTCAACAGTCACAACAACTAGCAGTTTAGTAAAGGTTTGTTCTGTTGTCCCGGTAGCTCAATTGGTAGAGCTATGGCACGTTTAGCTGGAGGTTCTGGGTTCGAACCCCATTCGGGGCAAACTTTTACGACAACTGCTATGAATCAATAAAATTGTTTTATTAATAGATCCATTTAAGTAATTTACCTATTCATAGATACTTTTAAAATGTTACTTACATTTCATCATGTTGTTCTTTAAATATATCGAATAAGTTTGTGAACTCCTCAATTTGTTCTGATTGAATCTGCAAAACATATTCAGTAAGATAACATATTATGCTGTACGAAAGGAATCAGGTGAAAATCGTCTGGATTTTTTTATCGTTTGGAATGTTATCTGTTGATTGTACCACAATTCCAAAGTTTTATTTTTAAATTTAGGCAAACGTATCACTCAATTATTTGAAAATTTTTGTTAATATTAATCATTGTTAAAGAGGTAAGTTAGTATCGAAATTTGTGTGAAGCAAAAAATTAAAATCCAAAAATTTCAAAACTTAATTTTTCTTTATAAAAATATTGCCCCAGTAAAAAAAAATATAACTTTCAAAAGAAAACAGTAAATGAAAATTTAGAAAAATCTTACCTCAAGCTTCTTATATGCAAAAAAACAAATACAAACATTATATTTTATTTTTTATTTTATTACTTTTGTTTGGCCTAGTGAAGCAGAAGAAGACGAAGCAGAAGATGAGGGAGAAGAAGAAGAGCTATCACAAGCGGAAGTTAAATTGGCACTGAAGGAAATTAAAAATGTGAAGGCACCCGGGGTGGATGAAGTAGTTGAAGATATGATTAAAGCAGCAGGAAATGAAGGGGAATACTGGATTATAAGAGTACTATTGACAGTGTTGTGCCAGATAACCAAAAATATTATCTAGATAAAGATAAGATACTCTTCCTAAAAAAAGTATCTAGATACAGATAATAGATAATGGACATGAATTGTATCTAGATAAAGATACATAAAATCGGCTTAAAGACCCAATTCAATTTTCCGTAATACGTTTCAGGGTTCTAGTCTAGGTCATGCCTTCTTTAACCAATGGTAACAGGGAAGGATAGTAAATTTTGACTGAAGTGTTTGGGATATTATTTTTTTAAATGGGCCTTTTTAAAGCTAAGTTTGCTATTAAAATATTAACGATATTGAACTTTCAGAAAGTTCATGCTTGTTAGCTTGTAGGCGGAATTTTGAAAAGTTCAAGTTAATCTAGAATAATACAATCTAAGCTTACGTTCGTATAAGTTATTTTAAAAGATCAAATAAAAAATAACCTTTTCCCAGGTCAAGTTAAACGAAGACATTGCAAAGGGGAAGACAAACTTTTTGGATAAGCGAAGACCAATAATTTCTCTGACCCCCCAAAAAATTAGCTAGTGTGTTTTTTTTGTTTGTTTTTCTGTCTGTTTGTTCGCTCTCTACCGGGCAAACGGCATATATGCGATCTTGATGAAAATTGGAGGGAACCTTTGAAATCTCTGAACTTAGGCTTGCCACGTTTTTGGGTACAATCGAAGAAATATTTCTCATGAATTGTTCTTTTACGATTTTTTTCGATTTTTAATGCGATATTTTCGTGATATTTGGCTCGCGACCGGGCAAAGCAGCTACTCCGATCTTGATGAAACTTTATGGGAACGTTTGAAATCCTTACAATTATATATATATTATGATGTTAGGGACATTTAAAGAAACATTTCACATAGAAATTGTACTTCTACGATTTTTCCCAGATTTTTAATACGATATTTTCGTGATGTTTGGGACGATTCTGACCAAACGGATGGGGCTACAACGTTCATATTTTACATGTACCTTAAGATTATAGTGATGTACTGCCTTTTGAAAGAAAAAGTTGAAAAATTTGCCAAAATTCATAGAAATAAAGGTTTTAATAAAAGCCTTTTATAGGTGTATAATTAACAAGTAATATCAAATGTATATAGAAACTTGACAATAATCGCCTACAATGCTTACAGAAGCAAGTCTTTTGGCCTCGAGATATTTTGCATTCTATTGTTATCCAACGCATACTAAAAACTTACAAAAAGTTCATCTACCAATGCGACTAAAAAAAGTGTTCGCGAAGCGGCCTAGTATTCATTAAGTCCCAATTGAAAACAATGGTCATTCTTTGCTTACAAAAAGCATATGTGAAAAAACTAACAGATTGAAGAATTGCGATTAAGGTTTTGGCCAATCTAAATCTTTCCATTGAAAATCATGATAAAAAACAAACACTATTTTAGACGTCGTGTTAGCATTTAGCTATTAATAGTAATTCTGATTTTTTGTATCTGTTATCTAATGTGAAGATTCAGATAATAGATAACCAGAAATATTATCTGAGATAAGATAATAGATACATTAAAATCTTATTACTAGATAGATAGATACACAATGTTATTAGAGATTATCAATTACATTATTAGAGATTACTAGATACACATCTAGCTAACGGCACACACTGACTATGGACGCAGCCTGAAAAAACAACAGTTCCAAAGGATTGGAAAGGTATTATTGTACACAATTTTAAAAGGTGACAACAGAAACAGTGTGGTTATTATAGAGGTGCACCATACTTTGCAATGTGCCAAGCCTGATGAGAAAAGTGCTAGAAAAGAGATGAAAGGATAGTTGGAAATAGTTAAAAAAAATAAATAAAATTGTTATTTAGAGGTCATCTACTCCAATCCAGTTAGTATAAATAGATTTTCAGTAGGGGACTTTAAGTCAAAGGGGACAAGCCAGCCTGAGGGAGGAGCTACATGGTTTTAGAAGTGGACGGTCAACCGTGGACCTGATTTTCTCAATAAGACAACTCATGAAAAGAAAAAGGGAAAGAGAAAAGAGGGAGGAGGTATGGATAGTTTTTCTGGATCTTACAAAGGCGTATGATAGATAGAATGCTCAGAGAGAGAGTTTGGGAATGCCTCCGAAAAAAGAAGATTGAAATAAGATTGGTGGAAAGAGGACAGAGTATGTATGTGAAGAATGTGAGTTGCGTGGAAACTAAGGATGACAGAACGGATTGGTTTGAAGTCAAGACAACTCAGACAAGGGAGTGTACTGTCACCGATGCTCTTCAATATAGTACTCGACGAGATATTGAGGAAAGTGGAGAGAGATTAGATGGACCGGAGTCGTCCAGAACCTTAATATATGCTGACGATATACTCATATGGAGGAAGTCATGGGATGACGTAGAACACAAAGTAGTGAAATGGAATGAATGTACGGTAGAATTTAGACTAGATATAAGTATTGACAAGAGTGAAGTGATAGTTATGGGAAGAAGAAGAGGTCTAGGAATAGGAAAAAGATTGTACTTAGAAGAGAAGAAGTAGAGACACAGATGTTTAAATACCTGGGCAGCATAATCTCCAAAGATGGAAAAATAGACGCGGATATTGCAGGGCGTACTGGTATCGCAGAGAGTTTCTTCCAGTTAGTGAGGAAACTGCTTTTGAAAAAAGAAGTGCCAGGCGATGAATTTTAATAAAAAGCACATTTGTACCGGTATCACATATGGTGCGTGGCATGGCCAGTTGGGGTAAAGAAGAAAGACAAATTCAAGCTGCGAATGAAATTTTTAAAGACTGTAATGGGAGTTACGAAGATTGATAGATAGGCACGAATAAAAAGGAAAGAATAGGAGTAGAGATTAAACTTTAAGCTGGGAAAGAAAGTGGTGGTTTGGAACATGAGAGGATGCAGGACAGGTTCGAAGATTGATGGAAAAGACGCAGAAACGAGAGGAAAGAAGATTGATTGATTGAGTATTGTAAACGTCTCTATTAGCCTTGGCGAAAGAAGAGTGTGATAGATGAGGTTGAGTAGAACAGAAGGGAGAGGGGAAACGGTTACCGGCAGATGCCTACTGCTTTGAAAAGAGAGTAAAAGTAAAAGTAGTAAAAGAGAAAGGCCCAGACTGAGATGGGAAGAAGTTACAGCAATAGATTTGAAAAGAAGTAATGCAGCTTGGGAAAGGGTTAACCAGGAAAAATGTTAGTAAGAACGAAAAATATGTCAAAATGGTGGAGGTCCCTGGAGAAGAAGAGACTGAAGAGGAAGAAAGTGGAGTAGATAGGCCTACATTAGGATAGAAAAACGTTATTATGACTTGACATCACATTATCCTGTAGGTATCGTTCAACATACCAGGAAGCTTCGCAAACGCTTTTTCAGGCGCGTTGTTGGATGAGCGTATGTTTTTTTAAACGAAAAAAGCGTAAAATTGCGATTATTATGAGAAATAATTTTTCGATTGCGCTCAAATTTCTCACAAATATATAAATTCATAAAATTAAGGTTCAATGAAAATATCATTTCAATCGCATGAAGCGTGTAGGTGTTATAAGTCGAAGAAATGATTTTTAAAACAAAAAAGAGTAAAATTGCGATTTTCATGAGAAATTAGTTTTCGATCGCGCTTAAATTTCACACCAATATATAAATTCATAAACTAAAGGTTCTGTGAAAAAATCATTACAATCGGATAAAGCATGTACCCTAGGTGTTATAAGTCGAAGAATGTTTTAAAAATTTAAAAAAATCGTAAAATTGCGATTTTCATAAGAAATAACTTTACGATTGCGCTCAAATTTTACACGAATATATTTATTCATAAAATTAAGGTTCTGTGAAAAAATCATTACAATCGGATAAAGCATGTAGGTGTTATTTGTCGAAGAATTTTTTAAAAATCGAAAAAAAATCGTAAAATTGCGATTTTAATGAGAAATAATGTTTCGATTCGTTTAAAAAACTTGGCAGTTCTAAGATCAAAGATTTCGAAGGCCTCCAGAAAATTTCATCGCAATTGGAGTATCGGTTTAGCCGGAATCGTGTTGAAAAACAGACAAAAAAAAACATTCCGGATTTTTTTCTCCAATGTATTGAAATGGAATCTTCGCTTCGCTTAAACAAACCATAGGAGTGCGCAGAGGGGGCCTTGCCCCCCCCCCCCCCCATTATGCTTAGCGTTCTTGAAAATTCAATAAAAATAATTGCTTAAGAATAAAAAATCAAGAAATATGGGTACCTAGAGGCCTACTTAGTTTTCCGAAATTTTTACCTACCTTTTTCTCTTAACATCTTACTTTTAATTAGTTTAATAACAAAAATGCCTAAAGGTTTTTAAGTGTAAATAAATATACCAATAAAAACAAATGACCATTCTTATCAAATACATTTTAAGCCCTCACTCAAAAAGTTAACCCCAAAAAATTTCGACACCGGCGGGGCAAAGCCCCAGACCCCGTCCCTCTTCCGCCACCGCCATTCCCCCATTTCAATGGCGATCCTGTGGCAGTGGCGGATTCATGGGGCCCCCTGTATCCCCATATGATTCTTTAAAAATAAAATATTTCATATGTCTATTATTTCTTAATAAAAGTTAAGGCCTATTATTTTTAATAAAAATCTCTGAAATGTCAAACGTTAATATGTTGCCAATGCCATATATGCTGTGAATTGTAAGCGCGACATGACGACAAAACAAATTGACGAACACAAACTAGGCCCTACATTGTTTCGGTATTGCATTCAGACCACCACTTTTTTCTAAAACGCACTCTAAAACCTGGTTTACAAATTTGTTCGCCCCCATGCTTGTTCCCTTTCCCACGGATATATATGCAGGCGCGAATCGCCTCCCTCCCATGATTTTGTCCTAGATCCGCCACTGTCCTGTGGCCTCCCCTTTGGAAAATCTCTGCGCAAGCCTATGTTAAAAACACAAATCAAATTCCATTATGTTGGCAATGCACGTCTTTACTCCACCATAGGCCACCATTTAGTATAATGATGAACGCAGCCCTATCAACTTTTATGTCGGTGCCGATAGTAAATGCGTGGTCGCTCTATATACAACGAGTCTGGCAAGTTATACCATGTATTGACTTCCTGCTAAAACAATAAGTTTCTGTAAAGATATAGGCTCAGAACATTAACATATAAACTTGTGATGAATATCAATATCAATAATATAGGTCGAACACGATTAAATGAAAGAAATATCGGAGTCAATACCTCGTCAGTCTAGGAAATTTAATCACTTCTGGAAACGTGGTAACTGATAAGGGAATGCGAACTTCAAACTAATCCTACAAGTGCATTGTTACTATGGCACCAACCTTGACTGTCTCGCGGAGACTGGTACACTCAGCGAGGGCCGTCTTCAGTTTGGCTTCCAGCTCCTGGTAAGTGAGGGACGAATTCTCTTCGTCCGGAACTGGGGTGGCCCACGGAAGTGCGTTGGGTGGTTGAGACGATTCTCTTCGTCCGGAACTGGGCCCGCGGAAGATGCGTTGGGTGGTTGAGACGAGTTCTCTTCGTCCGGAACTGGGCCCGCGGAAGATGCTTGGGTGGTTGAGACGAATCTCTTTGTCGAACTGGGCCCGCGGAAGATGCGTTGGTGGTGAGACGAGTTCTCTTCGTCCGGAACTGGCCGCGGAAGATGCGTGGGTGTTGCTGCCATTTTAATTCTGTAACGTTCAGAAATAGTAAGAAAATCATCATTCGAATACATGTTAATTATCTACTCGAACATTAACAATCATTGATTCAAAGTTAAAAACTAAACAGAAGAATAGAAAGCTTACATACATGGCTAAATCAACATAATTATAATTGTATTTGAGAAAAAATTATTTCTACGCAATTTGAAATGACTGAAGAGTGTTCACGAACAGATATGACCTTGGCACGCCCGTAAGCACTCAAATTCAAATATACAACGCTCTGTAGAATAATTGAAACGACATACGTGAATATTCTAAAATGCACAATACACAGATGTTTTTATGCAGAATAACATACAACAAACAAAATTGCTTAATGTAATAAACACCATTGTTAAGCGTAAAGTCAACGCAAAGGGAGCAACCTCTTCTTTTTCCAGTTGCGCCAACTTTATGCGTAACGATGGTGAAAAGTAGGGTTTATTACATACAGCGTTTCCACCAAAAATGTAATAACAGTTTCTCTGAATTTCCCTGACCAATTTGCTCGGTGTCACAACTCTTAAATTAAATTATCACATCATTTTAGTGTTAAAAAAAGGGTATTCACCCACTAAATTCAAAAAATATATTTCATTTAGGCTTAACTAGTTATGAATTTAGAAATTAACAGAAAAATTATTGGGTCCGCCATGGCCCCTAAAAAATGTCAAACTTGGTATTTTTCGAGCTAGGTCCCATCGGCAAAAATCTCCCATAAGAAATAACATGGGGACGATCTTTATGCCCGGTGACCTTGGAGGATTTTGTTCAAAAAAAAATTAACTATTATTGACGAACTCGACAGCCATTTCTGTATATCCTCTATATTTTGTTTTGTAATTTGGGCAAGTGGTTCGGTCAAAATATGCTGATTGCCAAGAAAGGGCGTGATTTTGGAATGCATATTTTTGCGTGTTTGAGTGAAGATGTGCACAGTTTCAAGACAAAATATTGTAAAGGGCCATTTTAGATTGGTACAAGGCTCTAGTATCTATGTGGAAAAAATTTCCCAAAACACCAATTTTTTGAAATTTCTGTATAAAAAAATTGAAAAATTCTTGAAGAATCACAGGCACAAGATATTTTTTTTTTAAATGGTTATTTTAGTGTAGTATTATGCTATAGATTATGTAGTAAAATAGAAATTCTTCGTAATAGCCCCTTTAAAAATTAAAATGTAACATTTTATTAATGACACTATTCTTGTTATTACTACAATATTATAATATTGATACATTATAATCAGATTATGATTTTTGAATTTTCGCTTCGCTCGCTACGAGCGAAGCGAAGATTCCATTCTACTACACTGAAGAAAAATTCCGGATTGTTTTTTATTCTTTTTTTCTGTATTTTGTAAACACTATTCCGGCTAAACCGATACTCCAATTGCAATTAAATTTTGTGGAGGCCTTCGAAATCTCTGAACTTGGAACTGACATGTTTTTGAGCGCAATCAAAAATTTATTTCTTATAAAAATCGCAATTTTACGATTTTTTTAGATTTTAAAAAAAATTCTTGGAGTTATAACACCTACGAGCTTTATCCAATTAAAATTATTTTTTCACAGAACCTTTATTTTATGAATTAATATATTCGTGTGAAATTTGAGCGTAATCAAAAAATTATTTATTATGAAAATCGCAATTTTTCGACTTGTTTTTTATTTTTAACATTTCTTCGACTCATAACATCTACATGCTTTATCCGATTGTAATGATTTTTTCATAGAATTTTGATTTTATGAATTAATACATTCATGTGAAATTTGAGCGTAATAAAAAAATTATATCTCGTGAAAATCGCAATTTTACGCTTTTTTCGTTTAAAAAAAATTACGCTCATCCAACAACGCTCCTGAAAAAGCGTTTGCGAAACTTCCTAGTTTAAAAATACGGACTCCTCCTTCCTCTTAAGCCGCACCCGTTCTCACCACTGTTTGATAATTTAAAAATAGAAAGGTGAAAGAAGAAAGAGCGCACATTTCAATATAAAACTGTAGTTGAAATCTCGACGACTGAACAATGTCAAATTTCCCCGACTTTCCAGGTTGGTGGGAACCCTGTACATACATCAATTCTGTTGGTTGTTTGTTGTTCTACATAAAAATATCTGTGTCTTGTGCATGTTAAAAATCACATTTGTTGTTTCAATTTTTCCCCAGAGCGTTGTACATCTGAATGAGTTCTTACGGGCGTGCCATCTGTCTCGTGAAGACTCTTAAATAACCATCTGATTCCTACCTGAGTTTTAATCCAATATGGCTGCTAATACCTTATATCCACATCATCAAAGTGAATAATGTAGCAAAAAGTGTTAAAAAAAAAAAAAAAAACAGGACGAAAACAGTATTCATATTGTGAATATTAGGAATTAGCAGCCATATTGAGTCAAAATTTTGGTTGAAATCGGATCGTTAATTAACTCATTTCAATGAGTGTAGAAAGAATTTTTCCTCAAATGCAATTTAATGGACAGTCATATGTGGCATTATTGAGAATATACCAACAATGGAAAAAACAAAATTCTGAGTAAATGCAAAATTTGATTTCTCAGAAGTGATTTTTAAAATGGAAGCTTTCATGAACACCGTACAAAAGACCTTTTGTGATTAAATCGATTTCTCACGGATTTATCGAAAATGAGGAAATCAGCTGGTACTCAAACAAGCAACATAAAATAAACGATGATTTTGTGACGTAACCGCTGTCTCTACCGAAAATATGGTGGACACAAACTTGTAGGTCATTATAAGAGGAATATTTTTGTCATTGAAACTTTTCGTCTTTCTTCCGCCATTTTAAAAAATAATACGAAAACAACCACTTTTTTGCAGACATTTTCCAAGATGGCGGCCAACACTCAAGCCCGATTTTCGAGGACTTTTTCCCCTTTATTAAGGACACTTTCTGGAAGGTCTGTGAAAGTTTTAAGCTAACCCGAAATTTTTGTTTTAAATCGTCTCAAATGGTCCTTCGTTGCTTGGCCTATATTATTACTTTTGCATTCAACTTGCGTTACTAAAACTAGGACATGCGTTTTAGCCAAATCGCTGATCGCTCTGCCGACTGACACCACCGGTGTTTAAAATTTTGAACAGGTGTAATGAAAGTGGAAATATAGGGCTCTCAGTAGGTCTAACACTTTTTCAAAATTGGAAAGGGCTATAAAACTATTTTTAAAAATAAATTGAATTTCTCGATTTTTGATTGTGTTAAAAAAGTACAGAATTGTCTATTTTCGTGATTTTGTGGTTGGTTGAGACAAACTTTGAAAGTCTACGACTAGGGCTGTCCATGAATGCGTTATTGACAACTTTGCAAAGTTGTATATATACTTTGGATGCTTCTTGGTCGAGCGATATCTATTTACCAGCTGTCAAATGTGTCCTATTCCCTCTTAAAACGAAGATATTTATAACGGCCGCTGTCAAAAACCAAAGTCGACGCGTCTAAGCTAGATGATACAGTATAGATACAGCCTACTGCCTCTAAGGTAAGCGCGTGTTGCTGTGACGGAGAGAAAATATAGTAACCTAGGTTGTGGGGTGGCCTATGGTAATATCTCAGATAAATAAATTCGTATTTAGAGTCTACCCACTCAGTCACATAACTGATTTTCAGTGGGGGACAGTAAACCAAAGCGACCAAGCCAACCCTGTAGGCCCCGACGCAATCCACGAGCGAGCGATAACCAACCAAAGATCGATATTTTTAATAGGAAATATAGCAATCAGTGGTATGGACAGTGGGAACACCTGCGGATCAACGCCAGAATCAACTAGGCCGATTTAGTACAACTTTAATTTTATTATGTGCTTCGTTGCTAGGACGGCTCCAAAGTCACCATTTACAAACTCCTAAGACAAGAACTGTTGGATTTAAGTCCAAATCAGTAGAAAAACTTCTGACTTTGGCGGGAATCGAACACTGGACTTTCTGTATTGGAAGCAGAGACGCTAACCACAAGACCAACGATATCCATGTATCAGATGGTCATTTGTATTTAGTATTGCGAGAAAAAAGTTCTGTATTCTCCATTGAAAAAAGCAAAGTGCACTTTCACACATTTTGGGGGCAAAAGGGGAGGGGGTCTCCCCTCTTGGATACGCCACTGAAGAGGGGACGCTGTGCTTGGCCCAACTCAAATGCGCGCGCTCAGGTGTTGACGATTGCAGCTGAACGGTTGGATATATAATTGCCAAATTTTGCATGAATGTTAATTTAACTTAACTCACTTAAACTGTTAACTTGGTTGCCAAAAATTACCTGAAAAATCAATACGAGTGGTAGTTCCAATCCGCGAAAAAAATCGAAAATCGAAAAAATGGATTTAAATTTTGGAAATCCAGTATAAAAATTTGCCTAAAAAATCTGTTCACTTAAAATAAATTCCCGAAGTTCACCAGAAGTAATTAAATTAGGTAACACGATTTTTTAATTCAAAACCGATGAATTAATCTTAAAATACATTTACTGGATCTAATGTAGCCCGGAAAACCCAGAAAGCTGAGCGTCTTCACTCGTCTCCGCGCCAGCCTCAGTGACCCCTCTGAACTAGTTTACGTAATATGCACAATTTTACACAGACACTGTTCCACGGATGTAATGTTACCGTTGCACTGTCGAGGTCACCCCTGCAGTGGTCGCGACTAGATCGCCAACTGCGTACGTAAACATAGCATTTGATCTTCAATATCAGTCTTGGGGAGGAACGCGTTCTTTTTTGGATGAGCGTAGCGAGCGAAGCGAGTGAAGCGAAGACTACAATTTCACTGACCCCCCAAAAAATTAGCTCGGGTGTTTTTTGTTTGTTTGTTTGTATTTTTGTCTGTTTGTTCGCTCTCTACCGGGCAAACGGCATATGCGATCATGATGAAAATTTCAGGGGACCTTCGAAATCTCTGAACTTAGACTTGCTACGTTTTTGGGTACAATCGAAGAAATATTTCTCATGAATATCGTACTTTTACGATTTTTTCGATTTTTAGTGCGATATTTTCGTGACATTTGGGCCGATTCTGACCAAACGGGTGGGGCTACAACGTTCATATTTAACATGTACGTTAAGGTGATGGTTATGTTTTGCTTTTTGAAAGAAAAAGTTGAAAAAGTTAGCCAGAATCCATTGAATAAAGGTTTAAATATGAGTTTTTTAAGGTTTATAATAACAATTAACAAGTAACAATAGAAACTTGACAACAATCAGCTACAATGCATTCACAAAGCACTTGCAAAGGAAAAGTGGTCCCACGCAAACTAAAAACTAACAAAAAAGCTCATCCATCAACGCGGCGGGACTTTCCTCAATTAGATCAGGAACTTGTAACGTCAAAGTTACTATTTCGTGGGAACTTGGATTTGGAACAAATTTAAAGTTCCTTTATAAGTTACTTTTGCCGTCGTAATCCCGTCAAATTACAGTACCTGATATCGTAAACTGCATTATAAAAAATATCAATGTGACATCTTGTGTTTTCGAAAATGGCACCACCCTCGTCAGATGGCCTGGGACTCACTTTAATAATAAATAAGAGAAATGATAAATTAACTCATTTCGCATTTATTATTGTTTAAATCTGTGATGGTATAAGGAACATGCAAGGAAGCAAGTTCCTTTTGAGGAACGAGGAACGTCTCAGTTCCTTTTTTATTGGAAAGGAACGAGGAACGTTACAGTTCCTTTTTTATTGGAAAGGAACGAGGAACGTCTCAGTTCCTTTTTAGGTAGAAGTAACTTAACTTTTCGAAGTTCCTTTTTTGGGGGAACGTGCCCAAGACTGTTCAATATTTAGATTTATCGGGGACACACTCCCCCCCCCTCCCTTGACGACCCCCACGATGACGATGACAACATACACTAACGATGACAAAGGTGACTTCTGACCAGCGCAAAATGAACGGTTGACGCACCCTTAATCCAAATTAATAAAAAATAGCAATATTTAACCCCCGCCAAAAGATAGTGGATGTGTTACTTGCACATTATGTTTTATTATAGAAACATTTCATTACAAATAAAGCCACTTGGAACGTAAAAGATTACAGTGCTAAATTGTCAATCGGTTCCGGACAGATTTCTAAATTCTATGCACCTCTAGATACGACAAAGCCGAGCCGAGTGACGCATCGTAGACATGTACATCAACGACATGGTCAAAGCAATTTACTGCACATATCGAAAGACTTGCTAGTACCGAGTTGACTGACCATGATGATTAGAATCTATCTATATAAAATAAGGCTGCTTGACCGTAAATTATAAGTAGACCTACAATCAAAAGTATAAATTTACCCAGTTTATTTAAAAAAAAAAAAAGGTGTTTTCTTTTTGACACAGAATTACAATTAAAATGAATGGACATATTCTTACATGGTATACATTTTCACAGTAAAATTAAGGAAACAATGATTGAAATGATAAGTTGACTGATGCAAGTATGCATCAGAAAGGTAAATTTATCTGTGCCCTTGCGTGCGGTCATAAACATATTTTAGATCTGATAAACGAAATGGCTAATCAACTATCAGGTGGCAAATATCTTCTAGCGGGAGAAATGATTCCGTCAGTTTAACATTAAAAACACGAGAAAAAAGTGCCCCCCGCCCCCTCCCCCCCCCCCCACAGAAGAACCCACTTATTGTTATTTTATTTTGGTAATTAGATTACAGTTTTCCGTGAAAAAGGGCCAAAAACTTTCTCAACTTGTACAAATAGTTAATTTTGAGGTCGCATATTGTAAACTTTCAACTATAATTGATGTTATTGGTGTAATTACCAAAGGATGTAGTGCAGCCACGATGTCAATGTTGTCCGCCATATTGGCAATGATGAATGATGGTGGTGACTTATTTGCCAGCGTGAGGTCTTACTAATAAAAATGACCTACAAAACCTTTAACGTCTCTATTTTTGGCGAAAATATGGTGTATTTTAGTGAAACACATGATGATGTTATTTTGCACCCCCCCCCCCCTCCAAACCAAAGAAGTTCCGGCGTAGTTAGCAGTGCGCCACCTCAAAATTAATCAAGAAACATCCATTGCATATATTTTCAAGTTGAGAAAGTTTTTAGGCCCTTTTTCACGGACAACTGTAATCTATATAAATAGGAAACGCTCAGTTGGACGCGTTGATAAGCGAGCACGTGCTCCCAAATTGCCCATTTTTAATTTTAAAATATGCGGCGTTCGCTGTCCACCACGGGACCATGTTTCCAATATTATTTATTATTGCCAAGGTATTTGGGTAACCCAGTGGGTAAACCTTTACTTTGTGGATAAAATCCACCGCCATCTAGAGGACCTTAACATCATTTCCTTGGGAAAACTATTTTAAATCTTTGGTAACAAATAATACACTGCTTCCTCGATAGTATTTTTATTACTTCTAGGTGGCAGTACATAGTGGCTAGAAACCTCGTGCAACTTTTCATTGACATGGTAACGTTACTTTTGGTAAAATGTAATTTCCATCTACACTACTTATCGCATCAAAATAAAATTAATATATTCGTAACCGGATGGACATTCTAAGTGCTTCGGCCACCTCAGATTTTGTCGCCGTTTAGTTTAAAAAAAACTTTCGATTAACTTTAATGTAACTTTGTAACTTTTTGAACAATTTTGCCACAAAACTAAAGGCAATCAATCGAGAACGAAGCTTGCAGATGGTCCAAATTTTAACTCGATCCGAATTCCGAACCTCCGTTCGAACGTTATGGCGAGACATACAAGAAAACAAAAAACAAACAAAACAAAACCAGTGACTATTTTTTCCGGGAGAGTCAAATGGAAACGCTCGCTTCGCTCGCGTAATTACCTTTATTTTTTACAACCCATAATGACATGACATGACCAAAAACACTCACGGCAACGGACAATGAAGGTTAAACCACGCGTCTCTCAAAACCAAAGTGATAGGCCTACATATCGTGGGTAAATTGTGCACAGATTATAAAATACACACAACTCTACAAATAAAATGGAACAAAGTATTATTATTGTTGAGCACTTGAGCTTACCTGATAACGTATTGACACACACGTGCTCTCTCCAGTAAGCCTTGATGTGAAATGGTATGGTCGTCGTGGTGCGGAGGGAGAACGTTCGTGTAGACTAGGGCGTGATGAGTCAAAACCCGTTAGGGCGTAACAGAAAATAGTCCGGACGAGTCTATTCATATATTTACGTATAAATTATTTCGATTTTGAAACATGTAATGGTAAATTTCTCGACTTGTTGGTCGGGACACACTATATCGGTCGAGCAATGCAACCCCCCTACAATAAAACACCGTACTTGGATAGGCACTATGTTTTACTAATTCTTTTCTTCTATAGTACAAATTAAAGAAATATAATTTGTGTTTTTATTTGGGGGACAGTAGATAACTCATAGTCATGTATAAGTTGTAAAAAAATAAAATAAAAATACGTGTGTCTGAGTTCTGAATGTTAAACTGACGGCATCATTTCACCCTCAAGAGATTGTGATCAGGAGGGAATCTTTCCAATGATAATACATTCTATTTGTAAATAGTACAGTCTGTTAAGTAGACTCCGACCGCGTAGGCCGACACCCCTTCCACAAAAACATTCCATTTTCTAAGAAAACTGCCATGCAACATTTCAAAGCCCGCCAAAATATGTCGAATGATAAAAAAGAGCATTTAAAAAAAATCTACAAACAAACTTTTTCGATCATTAGAGCTACTTTGGCGAGTTGCCACTTAGGTATCGGTATGCGAGACGCGTGAGACTGATTCAGAGGTTAGAGCCAGGTTCGATTCCCCGCATCAGCTTTCCTTATGATAAATTCACAAGATTAGGCGCCCAGTCAGCAACCCTGATAGATCTCGTGTACAGTAATAACAAGAATTTATCAGTATATGTAGTTAATGAATGTAATATCAGTGACCATGAAACGTTGATATGTAACTATGATTTTAAACTAAGCAGCACTTTTAAAGGAGATCGTGTCAATGAAAATAAAAGTAGAAATAAAGTACACCTGGACAAAATAAAAAATCAGTTAAATGAAAAATGCATGTGGTTACCTAATTGCACTGACGTCCAAAGTCAAGCGCGAAATTTTTGTAATAATTTTAAATTGGAAATTACTGAATCTACGAGTGTTATAAAGAGTAATGCAACATACGTTAAGTCCTGGGTGGCTAAGAGTAAAAATGTATTAGAGGTTAGAAGAAAATGTATAGCAGAAAGGGTGTCTTTTTTGCAGAATCGAACTCAAATACAATGGAATAAAATATAAAGTAGCGAGGAATTCACTGTGCAACACGTTGCGAATTGAGAAGAAAAAGTTCTATACGTCAACGATCGATTATAATAAGCACGATGGTAAGGCAATGTGGAAAGCGTTAAAGGTCCTCATTAATGGTAATAAGAAAAGTAAGATCATAAATGACAGTATTGTATTTGATAACAATGAGGTTGTGCATTCTGATTCAGATTTTGCCACGAAATTAAAAATTAATGATCATGTTGTCGAAAGTGTAAAGAAGATTGAACTTGAAATTCCTCTTATCGATTGTGACTTGACACATATTAATGTAGATTCTAGTTTTGATAGTTTTCCAAAGTTGAATTTGAATGACTTAAAAATAACTAGGAAACGCTCAGTTGGACGCGTTGATAAGCGAGCACGTGCTATAGCTAGACCCACAATGCACATTTTTTTTAAATTTTAAAATTTGCGACGTTCGCTGTCCACAGGGCCATGTTTCCGACATTATTTATTATTGCCAAGGTATTTGGGTAAACCCGTATGTAAATCTTTACTTTGTGGATAAAATCCACCGCCATCTAGAGGACCTTGACTCATTGGGAAAAACATTTAAACTCTTTGGTGACAAATAATAGACTGCTTCCTCGAAAGTATTTTGATTACTTCTAGGTGGCAGTGCATTAGAAACTTCGCGCGTCTTTTCGTTGCCATGGCAACGTTACTTTTGTTATAATGTAATTTCCATCTACACTACTTATCGGATCAAACTAAAATTAACATATTCGTGACCGGACGCCGACGGACATTCTAAATGATTTGGCTATCTCAGATTGTGTCGCCGGTTAGTTTTGAAAAAAAACTTTCGATTAACTTTAATGTAACTTTTTAACTTTTTGAACGATTTTGCCACAAAACTAATGGCATTCAATCGAGAACAAAGCTTGCGGATGGTCAAAATTTCAACTCGATCCGAGCCTCCGTTCGAACGTTATGGCGAGACATACAAAAAAAAAAAAACAAAAAAACAAAAACAAAACGAGTGACAAATTTTTCCGGCAGAGTCAAATGGAAACGCTCGCTTCGCTCGCTAATTATTTTTAATTTAAAAAATAACAAGGCTACACCAGACCAGATAAGCGTAGACATATTGGAAAACACTTTTGATATATACAGTGAGCAATTATTAGACCTAGTTAATTTGTCATTGGAAAATGGGGAGATTTACGACGAATGGAAATGTTCAACAGTATAGGCGCTCCACGCTAAGAAAGGAGTTGCGCGCGCTTTTAACGGGTGAATTGTAGCCATTCAGCAGGCTCCAATTTAAAATAACAATCGCTGATTGGCCCGTCGAAAGCGCGCGCATCTCCTTTCTTAGCGTGGAGCGCCTATAATACCAATACCAAAGGTCAATAACCCTAGTAAACCAGAAGAGCTGCGACCCATAAACTTATTGCCTATTTTAGAAAAAGTGATTGAGATATGGGTGCATAAACATTTGTTGGATTATTTTGAAACACATGAATTGTTGTATAAATAAATACCAGTCTGGCTTTAGGAAAAATAAATCTACAGAAAGTGCACTGCAAGTTGTAATATCCAAGTGGAGAGATGAAATTAATAAGGGAAACATTGTTATAAGTGTAATGCTAGATCTTAAACGTGCGTTTAGACTGTTAATAGACCGATATTGTTAAAAAAACTAGAGATATTGGAATTGGTGGAAAGCGTTAGATTGGTTTAAAGATTATTTAAGTGATAGGCAGCAAGTTGTGAAAATAAATAACAGTGTACCCCCTAATAGAAATCAGAAGGTCGCAACAGGTAGCCAAAAGCTAACCAAGTAGTCACCACGCAGTTAGCCAATAGGTCGCCACAAAGTAACCAACAGGTCACCAACGAGTTCACCAATGTAGTCGCCAAAAGAAGCCAAAAATGCGCCAACAGGTCGTTTTGTGTCAAAATACGACCTCTTGGCGAACTGTTGGCGACTTCTAAAAAAAAGCGACTAGGTTGCCATGAGTTCGCCAAAAAGACTGCCAAAAGGTCGCCAAGAGGTCACCAAATTATAGCCTCCGGTCATAATATGTATTTAGTATGCATGGGTAGGATGTTATATAAAAATGTAGAAGAATGTAAGGAAACAGATTGAAGACCACGCTTTTCGAATTTATTATATATACCATCAAAATCACCTCAAATTGAATTACTAAGTGCAATGAAGTTCAGGATGAAGATATTCACAGCAGGAACGTATAGGGCATATAGCAGCATTAATAATTATGTATTGAATTATAAGAACTCTGTTCTAAATGCAATACATTCATTATATTGATGTTTCGTAACGGACAAGCCATGATTTTTGTCTTCACCTAAATGTTGATAACATATTTACTAAGATTTCATGTAGCTCTAAGTAGGACGTCACTGGAAACTGCCATGTTTGATGTTGCATTATGTTTCTATTTACACACGAAAATAACTTTTCTATACAAATATTATATTAAGTTACACACACTTTTCTCTTGGCGACATGCAATTTGTATTGTACACCAGCAACTATCCTCCTTGCGTTCTCAACACTAATAAAAACGCCTGTACAAACGTAAATACACTGTCGAGCACTGCGATGCTAACGTTCACGTCTTCTCTCGACCGCACGCTTGTTTCAAATGACAAGCAACCTCTTCGCATCCTAGAACCACCCCAAGACCGTTGAAGGACAAAGCAATGACCTGAAAGAATGCAGTTTATACGGCGCCAACAGTATGCCACGAGGTATCCACGTGACAATCTTTTGTAATCTATTGGCGACCAGTTGGCAACCTCTTGGCGTAGTCTGGTGACTTCCATCAGTTGGTGAACACATGGCAACCTTTTGGCGGACGTTTGGCGTATTATTTGTTAAATCACCAACAGATCACCAACAGTTCACCAACAGGTCGCCAAAAGTGTTCATCACTTAGTAACTAAATGGCAAACTGTTGGCAACCATTTGGCTACCTTGCCCAGCTGAGAGCAGAAGTTGGCGAATCATTGGGTGCCTCTTGGTGAACGCTTGGCTATCATATATCTAGTTGAAATTTCGGTGGCGATCCTTGGCGACCACTTGGCAACCACTTGGTGATCAGAAACAAGCCTTGGTGAACTGTTGGTTACCTCTTGGCAACCATTTGGCAAACAAATATTTCTACATGGGCCGTATCTGAAAAAATGGGCTGCGATATTGGAGTGCCGCAGGGTAGTGTTTTGGGGGGTTTACTTTTCCTTATATATATATAAATGATACGTACATTTGCTGTCCTGAAGTTTTTTGAAGTTATTTTCTGATGATGCTTTAGTATTTGTAGCCGGTATTAATTTCAAGGAATTATGCGACAGAATAAAAAGAGCAATTGTGAAGATAGTGGAATGGTTTGCTAAAAAATATACTTAAATTAAATGTAAGTAAGTCAGCTTGCATGTTAATAACAAGTTCTACTAAAAAGAGGAGAGCTATATTGAAAGAAAACCCTGAGAGAGTTATGATAGACAATCAAGTATTACAATTCCAGATCACTGTTAAGAAGGTATCCAGCCAATGATCGACTTCTTGAACCAGGTATAGTTAGTTTTGAGCTCTTAAAGTCGATTTGATACTTCTTCATACTTTTTTCTTTTTAGGTGGTGGGGGAAGACCATGATCAAGGGACAAAACACTGCTGCATTCGTGCCTGCAAAGTCTTCAACACCTCAATGTAGCCATAGATATTCTTTCTGCGTTTCCCAGTTACTTGATTTAACTGGGAAAACCAGGATTTTATAAGTTGTTTGTAGTGCGTGGACCTTCATTCGCAGCGTGGCTCCAGTTGGATCTGAAACATTAACATGCAATAACAAATATTTCTTAAATTTACAATTATCGTACATCAGTGAATTAATTATTCAGTAATTTTGATTGAAGTTGAACTTGGCACACAGAAGAGTTATAATATCAACAAATAATTTATACTGACATGTTTATTGCCTCCCTTACCGATGAAAAAGTACATTTACATCGTCCAATTACGTTTCGACCAAATAGTCGAGGTAACGCTGACATTCGCCTTAGACAATACGTTGCCCGTTAGGATTGACTGCGTCTTTTGGGACCGTTGGCAGATTTATTTTTATAATGCTTCGTCTACATCAGCCAACGGTACTAGAGGCAGCGCCATGGTTTGGCGTACCCATCGGTTTACATCGGGGTTGTTGCGATACGCGTTGGAGAGACCCAAGTTCCTGAACCTGACACCCAACGAAAATAATAATAGTAAAAAAATCTTACAAAAGTAATATTGTAAATTGTGAACACGGTGATTTAATTGGTTTCGAATTTTTTGTCCGAGATTCTAAGAAAGGTTTAGTCCACTTCTAGTTCTATCAGGCGTAGTATTGTACCCCCCCAAATAAAAAAAATTGTAAAAAACAGCCTACTTCAAAAGTCTTCGGCTGTGAATGCCATGAAATATAGAAGTTTAGCCAAGCATTTCATTCTTTCTCCCTAGTTTCGCATTGAAAATAAGTAAGATCATTTTGCCTGTTGACGAGCGCCAAGCCAACCATTTCCGTGGTAAAAAAAAAAGTCAAAATTTTAAACTCAAAATCATAAAAAAAATTACTAAGCCATTGACTTTTTGGAGTTCTCATAATGAACCAAATTCAATGGCCAAGTAAATTTTTATGATTTTGACTTTAAAATTGTTGACTTTTTTACCACGAAAATGGTTGGCTTGGCGCTCCCCAACAGGCTAAATGATCTTACTTCTTTTCATTGCGAAACTAGGGAGAAAGAATGAATTGCTTGGCTCAACTTCTATATCTCACAGCATTCACAACCGAAGACTTTTGAAGGAAAGCTTGGCTGCCTTTTTTTTTTACATATTTTTTTTTTTTTTTGGGTGGGAGGGATATTTTTTCTTTTTGCTGTTTGTTTCATATCAAGGCGTGAAATACTTGTTATCGATAATTCAAAGAAAGCAGGAAATTTCAAATGTAATTTTCCATTCTAAAATTTAAATTGAATTTGAGTACATTTTAAATTTCTAAGCCAAAAAAGGTCTAGGGGCTTAGGAGACAGGGGCTTAGAAGCCGACACCTTCAAAACAGATTATCTAGAAACAAAAGAAACCATCTTTTGTTTTTGTAACAATCTGTAGTTGGCAAATACAATGCTTTTTATTAAATTTGCTATGGTTAATCGTCTTGTTACGAAAATTGCATGAATATTTTAGGTGCAAAAATTTATAATGGTTAAGAGCATGTTTTATTCAAGTTTGTACAAATTAACACGCCTATGTAATTACGTGTTTTGATTATTATACAAAATTTTGATTTTCTCCAGTCCCTGTTACCCGATTTTGGTTTTGAAAGCAAAAGTGATTGCATCTGAGGTACATCTAAGTGTGGTCTAAGTTTCATAGTTCTTAGATGTACCGTTTTCTCTGTAGGCTCTTATTCCTCTCCCCAAGAATTAGTCAGCCAGCCAGCTAGCCAGCCGGATGGTTTTCAACGATGTTCAGGCCATTTACACAGAACGGGTTATCGGATCGGGCGGATATTTTTTTGTAGGTCATGGACTACATATCAGGTCATATACCGAGTTTCAAGAATGTAAATCGTTCGGGGCGGCGTGTGCAGATAGCTGAAAACCCCCCAACTCGGGTAGGAGTATACAGGGTCGAGTTAATCATCGCCTAGCAGTCGCGTGCGCTTGGCTGCGGGCGAGCGACCGTCGCCCTAGATTTATTTGATACAACGTACTATATGGCATATCATTAATAATTTTTTTTTATTATTGTTGAGTTGTAGATTGTTGGCTTGCCCTATACGTTCTTTGTAAAACCTGTACTTTGTTAATTATTACATTCTTAAGATGTTTATACACGTTAAACATTTTTTTCTGTAGTTATTATTTATAATATTTAAATTATTTTAACTTTTTAGAACTTACCTAAAATGCCAAAGTTGGGTATCATATCCCTTTATTTACATTGTTGTAAAGGTAAATCCTTCAACAATAGAAACATTTTTGAAACATAACTTGGCTACCACATGTCTAAATGACCTTTTTTTCTCAGGAGAGCTTAATGCATTGCCCTTACCTATAAAATGAAGGAACATATTGTTGTAACTGTTTTATATTTAATTTTCCATTTTAATTTCGAAAAATTTATATTGTTTTAAAACTTGATTGAGAATTGTAAATGTTGTATTTACTTTTAAAGACTTTTTAGAGGTTTAGCCTCTAGATAATTTATTAACAAATATTTAGCAACAAAAATTTTGAAGATATCTCTCATAGAATGGGAATAGCAGTGCTTAAGTAGGTATTTACTGTTTAACTAAAAAAAATATATTTCATTCATGCAAACTATAAGAATTTAGAAATCAACAAAGAAAATTTTTGGGGGTCACCATGACCTCCCAAAAAATTTCAAAAAAGACATTTTTCGAGAAAAGTCCCTCACAAAAATCTCCATAAGAAAAAACCGGGGGACGATTTTTATCCCCGTGCCCCTTGGGGGTTTTGAACCAAAAAAAAATATTGGCCATTTTGACTTTCTCTACGCCTTTTCTGTAAATTCTCTATTTTTTTTTTGAAAATTTGGGCTTGTAATTCGATCAAAATATGCTGATTACTAAAACGGGGTGTGATTTTGGGGAATACATATTTTTGCGTGTTTGAGGGTATATTGGGTACAGTTTTGAGCAATACAAGTGTATGCACCCCAAACTGGAAGACCTGCTGAGGAGAAGGACAAGGTCAGGGAAGAATTAGAAGGTTGCATTGAAGGAAAGGCTTTCGTTAGGGGTGTTTAAATCCCATGGCTGGAATGATAGAAAGGGTTATGAAGAAGTTTGGGTCCAAGGGCTGGGGAAAGAGGATGCACATGGAATAAAAAATGTAAAAATTTTGTTGTTTGTTATAATGTTTGTGTTTTGCCGAAACTTTTTAAAAGTAGGAATAGCTGGTTTGAGAAAAAGAGGTGCAAGCATAAGAAAAACAGATATGGATATGGAACGAGGATACAAGACACAAATCCATTAAAATTAATTTGTGGGGGAAAAGGAATGAAAAGAGGTTAAAGATTGGGGGTTGTACCATCGTACAGGGATAGCGACCAGAGATTGCGGGTGCTAAATCTATGAAGGAAAAAAAATGTTGAAAATAAAAGATCAAAGAAGACGCAAATTTAAAGGTGTGGAAGATACAAAAAAAAATAAGAAAAACAGTTCGGCAAAAGATGCGAGAAATGTTGCCAAAGGGGAAAATTTTAGGGAATCGAAAAAAAATGGCAAGGGATTTAAGGCTGCCTTTTGTAACTGTGCAGGGGAAAAGTATGGGGAAAGAGCAACGGGAGAAAAAAGAGAAGGAACACCGTGGGAATGAAACAGCGGTAAAAGCTGTGCGCGAAAAGGATGAGGGAGAGAGAAGATCAAGAATTACACCGAGGAAAAGTCTAAAATATGTGAGGGCGAAACAAACGGTAAAGAAAATAGTGTTTTTTGTAAAAAAGAAAAGAGTATGGAGGATTTCGGGGGAAAAATTTGGGGAAGATTTTCATGGAAAAAAAAAAATTGTTGTACAACATTATCGGGGAGAAAAGGGGGAAGTTTTAAAATTTACATTTCCTACGAAAAAAGACCCCCGTTAAAAAAAGACTGCGGGAGAAAAAACTTATGGAAAAAATTTTTTAAGATTTTTTAAAAATTAAGGTTTAAAAAGGGATGCAGACCAGGTCACAAAAGTTTACCGAGATACCCCTATTGAAGCAAAAGAAGACGAAGTAAAAGATGAGGAGGAAGAGCTCTTAAAGGGGAAAATTTTAATTGGGCACGGGAAGGGAAAATGAAAAACGGGAAGGCCCGGGGGTAATGAAATAGTTTTGACATGATTAAAGCAGCAGGAAAAAAGGGGAGTACTGGTTTTTCCCCAGAGTGTTGACTGCAGCTTGGAGAGATAAAAAGATTCCAAAGTTGGGGAAAAAGGGTATTTATACCAATTTTTAAAAAAAAGGTCCAAACAAAGTGAGAAATTTTGAGGGGGGTCACTCTACTTTTGCCATGGCCCAAAGCTGTATGAAAAAGGCTAGAAATTGAGAATGAAAAAAAAATGTGGAAAGGGCTTGAGGGGGAAGCTACATGTTTCAAAAGTGGACGGTAAAAACCGGGGACTTGTTTTTTCTAAATAAACAGCTCAGGGAAAGAAAAGGGAAGGGCCCAAAAGAGGGGGGGTATGGATGGTTTTTTTTCTGGATCTTACAAAGGCCTATGACAAAAATGCCCAGAGAGAAGTTTGGGAATGCCTCCAAAAAAAGAAGATTGGATAAAGATTGGGGGAAAAGAGTCCGAGCATGTATTGAAGAATTGAGTTACTGAAAAAACCCTAAGGATGGCAGAACGGTTTGGGTTTAAGTCACCAGGTCCAGACAAGGGAGTGTACGGGGCCCAAACCCGATGCTTTTAAATATAGTACTCGACGAGATATTGAGGAAAGTGGAAGAGGTGGGCCGGAGTCGTCCACAAACTTAATATATGCTGAGATATACTTTATGGGGAAATCATGGGGAGGTACGAAGAAAGTGAAAAAGGGAAATGAACGAAAAGGGAAAGAATTTGGACTAGAGATAAAACATTGACAAAGAAAGTGTTGGTTTTGGGAAAAAGAAAGAGGTCTGGGAATAGAAAAAAGATTGTACTTCGAGAGGGAAAACTGTGGACACATATGTTTAAATTTCCTGGGCAGCATAAACTCCGACGATGGAAAAATAGGGAAAGGGGAATTGCAAAGCGTACTGGTATCGCAAGAGTTTCTTCTTAGTGAGGAAACTGCTTTGGAAAAAAAAAAAGGGCCAAGGGGGGATGCAAAATTTTAAAATACAAAGCAATTTTGTACCGGGACTCACATAGGTGCATGACATGGCCATTGGGGGGTAAAAAAGAAAGAAAAATTTTAGCTGCGGAAATAAATTTTTTTAAGGAGGGGTATGGGGTTTTCGGAGATTGATAAGATGAGGGGCACGAAGATAAGGAAAGAAAGGAGAGATTTTAAAAAAATTTAAGCTAGGGAAAAGAAGGCTGAGGGGGGTTTGGACATATGAAGAGGGTGCAGAAGGGCCCGGATCCCTAAGTACAGTATGAACAAGACCCAGGAAACAAAAAAAAGAAAAAAGGGGGCCCAGCTGAATGGGAAGAAATTATGGGAAAAGGATTTTTAAAAAGGGAAATGCAGCTTGGGAAAGGATTAACCAGGAAAATGTTGGAAAACGAAAAATATGGAAAAAAACTGGGGGAGGTTCCTGAGGAAAAAGACAAAAGGAGAGGGGAAAAAATGAAGTTGATGACGCAGAAAAAAAAAAAGATGATGCGGGAGAAGCGTTAGGCATGGCTGGGCGGCTTCGATAACCCCGGGACCCACCAAGAATGTGGTGGGAACCTTCCACCCCCTACCCGACTTAGCTGGAAATAGGGTTCGATATTAATTAATCATGTAGCGTTTTTTCGTCGTGATATGCATCAAGAAAATTTAAATCGTTTGCTATCATTTGGTCATATCCATATGACACATCACCAACCAAAAATTTTTACGAAACTTGCCCACAATTAGACAGTCTAATGTCTAGGATGAAGATAAAAAAATGTTAAAAAATTTACTATATGAAACGCAGTTCATGGATAAGTGGTAGACTCTTAAAACTCTTTTTTTAATTTTATCTAATATCATTTATTTAAATTTTTATAATTATGGGATTCAGTTGTGACTGCTGTACATACGAATTAATGTTTTATTTTTTGGCCCGGTTGGGCCGCGTTTCCAGACCGCCCCCCTTTCTTTAAGTAAAGGTACAGCTATGGGGTAAAAATGGCACCCCCTTTTTGCCATGGGCAAACTAAAGGGAAAAATATCTGTCAACTCAAAAACACCCCCATCTGTTGGGTAAAGGGTTTTCGATGACATCTACGATTTGGACCCTGGGGAAGGGCATTTAAAAAACTTTTTTAAACGTCAAAAATTTGGATGTTTAAAAGGGAACCCCCGAAGAAACGGGCGACGGGTTTCCCCCCAAAAGGGTTTTTTTGGAAAAAATACCTAGATCTAACAAGGGGGGGGGAGGGGAAACGGCCCCCAAACCCAAACCCCCCGGGGGGGGCCCCCCTTTAGGGAAAGGGGAAAAAAACCAAAACGGGGGGGCGGACCCCAAAAAAAAAAAAACCCCCCCCCCAAAAAAACGGGGGAAAAAAACCCCCCCCCGGGTCAAACTGGGGGGGGGGCCCCCCTTTTTTAAAAACAACAACAAAACCCCAGGGCCCCGGGGCCCCCAAACCCCCCCCCAAAAAGGGGGCCTCCCCCCCCCCCAAAGGGGGGGGGGGAAAAAAAAAAAAAGGGGGGGGGAAAAACCCCCCCAAAACCCCCCCCCCCCCCCCCCCCCCCCCCCCCCCCCCCCCCCCCCCCCCCCCCCCCCCCCCCCCCCCGCCCCCCCCCCCCCCCCCCCCCCCCCCCCCCCCCCCCCCCCCCCCCCCCCCCCAACCCCCCAAAAACCCCCCCCCCCCCCCCCCCCCCGCCCCCCCCCAACCCCCCCCCCCCCCCCCCCCCAATAAATTTCTTTTTTCAAAAAAAGGATTTTATTATTTACCCAAACGACGAAAAAATTGGGTCCTTTTTTTTAAAAAGACCTGTGAAAAAAATTGCCCCAACCCAATAAAAAAAGATTAAAAAAAAAAAAAAAAACCCCACCCCCAAAGGGAAAACAAAAAAGGGCCCTTTCCAGAGACGCAATCCCCAAGCTCAAGTGTAACTGTTCAGGGGAAAAACCCCTAAAGTGAAAACTTTTCTTACAACAAATGGTGCCATAGGGGCCAGACACCCACGAAGCGAAATGTCCCATACGGGGAAATACCCCGTTCGCGATTGTATAAAACCTCAAGTTTTTATCGCTTTGGGGGGACAAAAACCGACGGGTTAAAGTCCATGGAGCCTCGGGTATCAATGATAAAAAAATCTCCCCAAACCCAACTTAAACCAACGCTAAACCCCATAACCAAAGGCCCCCCAAGGGGAAACTTTTTCCCCCAAGGTTTTAAAAATTTTTAACCACTTTGGCCTAAAATGGAACCCCCAATCTTTTCCCCTTGGGCCCCCATAAGGGCCCCCGGCCCCCCCCCCCCAAATAGTTTTGAAAAACCAAAAAAGGGGCCCCCAAAAAAAGGGAAAACCTTTTCCCCTTTTCCCGGGGTAAAACCCCGAGAAAACCCCTACCCCCAAACCCCTTCGCATTCAAATTTAAACCAAAACAAACCCTCCCCCTTAGGGGGCCACAAAGGGGCCCAGAGATTTAAATTCCATGGAACCTGTTAAAACTGAATAAACCTAAAAAAAAACCCCCCTTAGCAACAAATTTTCCAAAAGGTTAAACACAACACCCACAAACGAAACCCTGAACCCATCCCCAAACCCAACCCCCTTTCGACCAACCTACATGTTCTTTCCTCCCCCCCGCAAATTGGGTCGCAAGAAATTCCTCATAAAAAAAGCCCAATAAATCTCCCAACAAACCAACAAAACCACGAAAAATTTCACCTTTTTTTACCCTTTCCCACACCCCCCCATCCCCCACCCCCACACACTCCCCCGTCACTCCCTCATTCAGTCCCCCCAAAACCCCAAAAACTTCACCTACTCGGGGACACCACACTTCACCCCCTTCGTGTCGGTAAAATAAATTTAAACTCCGCCTCCCCCCCATTTAAATCACTCACTCCCCCAAAAATTTTCACTCACTCACAGTCACCCCTCACGTCACTAAAATTCCCCTCACTCACTCACTCACTCCTCACTCAACAAAAATTCACTACTCCCCTTTACTCACTTACCCCAACTCACTCACCCACCATTTTACTCACTCACTCATTTCCCCTCACTTAACTAAATCCCCTCATATCCTTACACCCCCGTCACTCACTCACATCCCAATTTCCCAATTCAATCCCCCACTAAACCACTCCCCAATCTCATTTCACTCACTCATTTCCACTAAACTCACTCACTCACTCCTGTCCACTAAACTCACTCACTCCCCCTCACCCTCACTCATCACCCCCCCACTAAAAAAAAAAAAAACCCCAAAAAAACTCCCTCCCTCACACTCACAAACTCAAAAACCCCCAAAAAAAAAAAAAAAGACATTTCAATTTTTCCCCACCCACTTTGAGGCTTAACTCCCCTTTTTCGTCGGGTGCTTTTTTTTTTTTCCCCAAATTTTCCATACGTAAAACCACCCCCTCAACGGGGGCTGAAAATTTGCCCTTTTCCCAAAAACCCCATAAAAAAAATTGCTATTTGTATTGCTAAATAACTAGGTTTTAATGTGAAATCTAGTTACGAAATCGATTAGGGAAAGGGGTTTTGTTACCCCCGTAAATCGACCTTTCCCGGAATCACCGACGTTAAAAATACGATTTCCCGGGGATTTTTCGAAGCCCCTCTTTATTTTTATTTAAAAGGTATCGACTGGGGTCGTCTAAACTCATCAAGGTGGTCTTTCTTCTGGACAAAGGAAAAAATTTTGGGTTACGCCCAGATTTGGTATCTTTATTTTCAGGAGTTTTTCAAAAGGTTAGGTTTTTTACTTTTTTGGGGTTCTAACAAAACATGCTTCCATCCCAAATTTTAAAAAATTCCAGTCGCCCTTTTTTACATAAAATTGTTTTTTAGAAATTCAATTCCCAATGTTTTTTTTAAATTTCTTAATAGCAATAAAAAAAAATTTTTAAAGGGGAAATTTGGGTTTTTCATTATCTTTAAAATTGCCCATCCCCAATACAGAAAATTCCCCCACCCATGTTAAAATTTTTAACCCCATAAAGTAAACCCCCAATCCCAACCAAGGGAAAAAAGCTTTTAATGCTAGGTATGTTCGGCCAACTTTTGTAAGAATATTTTTTTGCCCAACATTGTAAATATTGCACATTTTGGGGTTTAAAAAGGGAACCAAAATTTTTTTAAACATTTGAGAATACCGTTAAAAAAAAAAAAAAGCCCGGGCTGTTTTTAAAAAAATTTGAAAAAAAAAAACAAGTAAATGAAAAACCTCTCTATTTGTTTAAAAAAAAACAAGTTTTTCATTTGCAAAAATAATTTTAAAAAATTATTTTGTTTAAAAAAGTGGTAGAAATATTGTAGCGCTAAAGGTTCAAATAAGGCTTTTTTTTGTTTAAAGCAACAAGGTTTAAACCATTTGAAATAGTTTTAATTTGCCAGGAGTAGCAATAAAATCGGGCGATCAGTGTCCCGCTTTTCGTTAGAACTGGGCCCCCAACTGTATATCGTCTTTTTTTTTTTTTTTTTTACTTTTTCCGTAAATTTATAGGACTTTTTTTGTCGTTTTCGAAATTGTTTAAAAAATTATGGTCTTTAAAAATTGGAACTTGGTAAAATTTTTTGTAAATTTCCCTTCACTTTAGAGCTTTAAAAAAAAATTAAAAAAAATTTTAAGGGGAAAAGTACAAAACATGTCAAATTTTAAAAATTTATCTTAAAATTAAAAAAATATAAAAATCGCATAGTATTACCGCTAACAAATGAATTCGAATGCTGTTTTGCGCTATTTACCCTTTTTCGGCCCCAAAAGTGCGCACTCTGCATACGATTTTTTTGAGTGACGGGGGGTTATTTTGTTCGAAAAAACGTTTCATTGGCCTGGTGAAATTGAAACAAATGCAAACACCACACTGCATGGCCTATAAACGGTTTTTTTTATAAAACCCGGTAAACAGTAGGCCTATAAGAAAATTTTATTTTTTTGTGAAAAGGTTTTGCTTAAATTAACATTTTATATTAATTTAGCTAAGATGACCCAATGAGAAACTTTACATACAAAATACTTATATTTTCGATAAAAAGAAATGCAAAATATGGTATATGTTTTACAAGGCCATCATTTCAAAACTAGATCCGCCGCCCCGATGTGAAAATTAGTTTCTTTAAAAAAAAGAAACGAATCTTTGAAATATGGTACTTAACAAATTGTAACTATTCAAAGATTTTAATTGAAAATGCCTCGTTTTGGCTCGAACCCGATCATTTTTTTCATATGCGCGTTTCTTTATTAGTCAGTTTTTGGCCACGCCACAAAGGGCTCGTTTTTTTTATGCGCAGAGCCAAGGGAATGTAAAAATGTAAATATTGTTTTGGGGTTTTTGGAATAATTTTTTACTGTTTATATCCCGGGAATTTTTATCGTTTTAAAACTTCCTAAATTTTAGCCTTTGATACGGTAACATATAGAAATTGCAACGCTGTCTGGGTTTGATGCCCCCAACCAACTGGGGTTCGGAGACGGGGGTCATAAATTTCGGTCTCCAAAATTTAACTACTTCTATTTTTTTTTTTGGGGGTGTGTTTAGCTTTTATGAAAAATCTTTAAAAAAACCATTGAAAACAAGGGGCCCCTTTTTTGCATAAAACCCAAAAAATAAACCTCAAAAAATATAAAACCCTCATCCCCCTATGAAAAAAAATCCGTCCCCTCACTGAAAGGTGGTGTGGGTACTGTGTATTCGCTTGGCTTATCCCTTTTCCGCATTATGCGACCGTTCTGAAAAGCAAGAATCGCGCTAAACGGAGACCCCTGACATTTCTTTTACCTCTAAGGTAAATTGTTTTGACCTTTGGGGAAAAAGAACCCGGAAATTCATGTCATTTTAAAAAAAATGCGCGTCTTCGATCCCCGTGGGGGCTTTACCCCCCAGACCCCCCCAAAAGGGGGCCCCAAAAAGGGGTTTCAAATCGGCCCCCTTAATATACACATTAAACAAAAACAAAAATTTCATAAAAAAGTTAGCCCAAAAAAATATCATCCTCAGAACGGGCGGCTTTGGGGCCCGTTGCCCCCTTTCAGACGCCCCCCAAAGGGGGCCCCCAAAAAAGTCAAACTCGGGCCCTCAAAAGGGTAAAACGTGATTAAAACATCGTCTTTTTTATTTAAAAATTTACTCAAAAAGGGCCTGCTTTGGGGCCCGTTGACCCCCCCAGACCCCCCCCAAAATGGCCCCCCCAAAAAAAGTCAAATCCCCCTCAATGGGTATACATGATTCGAACAAACGTCATGTTTTTAAAAAAGTTACCGGGAAAAACGAATATTACTCTTTCCGAACAAAACGGGCTTTTGGGGCTTTGCCCTTAATTTAACCCCCAAAGGGGGGCCCCCAAAATGGTAAAATTCCCCCCGTAGGATAACAAAATTTTCAAACTTACTCTTTTTTATAGAGCCATTTCCCCGAAAAGGGAATATCATTTCGTCAGCGGGCTGCTTTTTGAGGCTTTAAACCCTTTCAAAGGGCCCCCCAGTGGCCCAAAAAAAGGTAAAATCTGCCCTCATAAGGAAATTCATGTTCAAACATACTTCATTTTAAAAAAAAAGTTCCTTTGAAAACGATATTTTTTCCGGTCCCCTTTCGCCCAAAACGACTGCTTGGGGGCTTTGCCCCTTTAAAGAAACCCCCAAAGGGGGCCCCCCAAAAAAATTGGCCCAAATCGGGCCCCCGTGGGGTTTAAACATAATTCAAACATACGTTTTTTTAAATAGAGCCAGCTCCCCGGAAAACGTATAAATTTCGTCAGAACGGGCTGTTTTTTTTGGGGGCTTTAAACCCGTCAAACGCCCCCGAAGTGTCCCCAAAAAAAAAAGGTAAAATCTGCCCTCAAAAGGAATTAAATGTTTCCCAAACATACGCACTTTAAATTTAAAATTTTACGAGGAGACTATATTGGGTCGTCAGACATCTGGGGTTGCGACTTTGACCCAACAAAAGGGCCCCGGGAAATTTTGGCCCCTAAAAATGTTTCATTCTGCCCCCAAAAATTTAAAACATGTTTGGGGAAAATACGGTATTTTATAGAAAATTTCCCTTTGGGAAAAAAAATTTTCCCCTCGTCGACGGGTTTGTGTTGGGCCCTTACCTGCTATTTCCCCCAAAAAAAAAATTTGAAAAATTTTTTTCCGAAATTTAAACAAATTATGTGGATTTAATGGATTTGTGCGTAATATGTAGTCTTTATTTTTATGCATATTTTGGGTCTTGGGGCCCTGCAACCCCCTTTTTTTTTTTTAGGAATGTCTATATTTGGTGAATAAACGGGAAGACATGTTATACTTCGTTTTTTTGAAATTATTTAAAAAAGGATGGTGTTTGCATAGTATTTTGGGGTGTAAACTGCTTAAAGAGTGTTGTAATTTTTTTTTCCCAAAGAAGCTGTGTTTTTTAAATTTTCTACTTTTTAAATGCTACTTAAAAAGGTTTCTGACTTTTAAATCACAGATAACCCTTTAAAATCGGGCAAAAATTGTTTTAACGATACAAGTAATCTTGACAATTTATTTACTTTTTAAACAAATAAATAAATTGATCTAGTAATCCCAAAATTCGTAAGCAATTATCCTCATTGATAAACCCATTAGTTTAATAATCTTTAATATGTGTTGAATCATGCAAATAGTTTTTTTTTAAATTTTAAAAAAAAAAACAATTGAGGGGTTTGAATATAAAAATTAGTATTTCAAATTAACTCCCAAAAACAAAAAATTTTTATCATTCGTTTTTTACAGTATGTTTGAACTTTTTTTTTTCAAAAGTAAACTTTAGAATTTAAACATCATCAAATCATAATAAGAAATTTTTAATGTGTTAAAAACATGCAAATTTGTTTTAAAAAGTTACAAACCCTTTTGGTTTAGAATATATAAATTGGATTGGTATAATTAACTTCAAAAAATCAAAAATTTTACCACATTCGTGATCACTAAACTATTGTAAAGCTTAAATTTTTTTTGGTAAAACATCATCCCAAAACAAAAATCCTTAAAAAAATTTTTTTACATGCGTTTAAACATGCAATACTTTTCATTAAAACCAATTTTCATAAGAAAAAAAGAAAATTTTGGAAAAAAATTTAAAAATGTTATCACATTCGTCATCACGTACGTGCTTCCGAAACATCTATGTCACATCATCCTCATCGAAATCCTCTTTCCTTTTTAAAACGCAATTTCAAATCCCCAAACAAGTCGAAGAGGCAGATCATAGAGAACCCTCTTGGGCTGTATTTAACAATTTTATATATACAAACCCAATGGCAAATTTTTTTTTTTTATTCTTCCCGTTTTTGTCGGGTTTTGTCTGTCGCCTCAATAAAAAACCCAAGGGTTTTAAAATTTATATGTGACATTATAATTATTTTAATATAAAATAGGCCTACTAAAAAACAAAAATGATGAAATAAAGAGGATAAAAAATTTTTTTTTCATGGGCACTTTTTCTATAGAATGCCGTATGTTTCAAACAAAAATTTTTACCTTTGGACTTTTGGGTAAGCCGAGAAAACCAGGGTTTTTAAAGCCGGGGCAGAGGTGAAATCTGGACTCTGGAAACCCCTTGGAACTCAAACGTGGTCCTATCCCGGGGGGTGCTTTGCAAATTTAAAATGTTAATAGGGGGGAACTAGGCACATTTTTCCCCAAAAATTTTCTTCTTTTCTTATTTAAAAGCCGTAAATATTACACCGAAATTTCTAATTTGTAGTAGCCTAAAAAAAACCAATTTTTTGTAGGAGACAATTATTTGAAATCTCAAAAGGGGCTATGATAGCGAACCCCCCCCTCCCTCCTTTCTGAAACCCCCAAAAAAAGCAGATTTTTTTTGGGTGAAATTAAAAGGGCAAAAAAGCGGTACATTCTGTATGTGAATTGCTGGATTTGGGGATCAAACGTGTTTTTTTAAAAGGGATTTAAAATTTTTAAAAAAAGTTGGCCCGAGCTTGGCAAAAATCCCCTTAAAAGGGGAGAATTTTTCATCTTTGGGGGCCCACTTTGGAGGTTTTCCTAACGGGGCCCAAAACCCCCAAAGCAAGACGCAACCCCCTCTGACGAGTGATTTTCCCTTTTTTGGTAAATGAAATCTATAAAATGAAAGGGATTTTGGAAATTTTGTTTTACCTTTGGGGCGGTTTTACCTTTTTTTGGGCCCCCTTTCGGGGCGTTTGACGGGGCAAAGCCCTACCCCACCCGTCTGAAGAGTATATTCGCTTTTTTGGTAACTGGCTCTTAAAAGCCCTAAGTTTGGGTTATTTTATTTTTTCCCTGGGGGGAGATTTGACCCTTTTGGGGGGCCCCCTTTGGGGGGTTTCTTAAAGGGGGAAACCCCCAAAAGCAGCCCCTCTGACGAGTAATATTCTTTGTTTCCCGGGAAATTTTTTTATAAAATTACGTAATTTTTTGAATCATGTATCCTATTGAGGGCAGATTTGACTTTTTTGGGGGGGCCATTTTGGGTGCGCTGGGGGGGTCAAGGGCCCAACGCAGCCCGTCTACGAGTGTATTCGTTTTTCCTGGTAATTTTCCTATAAAATGACGTATGTTTGAATCCGTATCCCTTATAAGGCGATTTAATTTTTTGGGGGGGCCCATTTTGGGGGGCGTCTGAGGGGTCAAGGGCCCAACGCAGCCCGTCTGACGAGTGATTTCTTTTTTGGGCTAGCTTCTTTTAACATTTTGTATTTTTAATCGTGTATATTTAAATGGGGCAGATTTGCCCCTTTTTTTGGGGCCCCCTTTGGGGGGCGTTGAGGGGTAACGCCCCCCGTTGACTCGAAAGACGCGCTTTTTTAAAAATGACTAAATTTCCGCTTCTTTTCCCAAGGTAAAAACATATTACCTTATAGTAATAAAACTGCACGCTCTCGGTCTATGCGTATTTAAAGAAATCGCAGATAAAGTTCCCCCCTCCGCTCCCCTCGACTCGAGCCCAATCTCGCTGAGGACTTCTCGGGCCGTGCTCGCGCTTTTTTAAACCCTCCCGCGTGTGTAAATGACAAATCTTTGCTTATTTTTTTTACGTATTTCCCATCACTCCTAATTATTATCTGTTTATAGTAAATTTTGTGTCATGAAAATTATACATACTAAAAAAAAAACGTTTAAAGTCCCCCCCGCGTTTTTGGATGAGCGTATTGGGTGCTTTTAGCTGCCATGTGTTTGCGGTTTTTTCTGTTGTTCTGTGAAAAAATTATTACGAATGGGGGAAAAAATTTTAAATTTAATTAATTAAATTAAATAAAAAATTAATTTTTTTATATTTTTTATTATCGTTTTTAAAACAAAGAAAAAAATGGAAAAATGTGATTTCTACAAAATAATTATTCAATTGCGCTAAAATTTTACACAAATTTTAAAATTTAAAAATTAAGGGTCGTAAAAAATCATAAAAAATAGAAAAAAGCATGGGGTGCCCTAGTCTTAAAAATTTTTTAAAAAAGAAAAAAAACTGAAAAATTTCGATTTTTAGGGAAAAAAATTTTTTGATTGTGCTAAAATTTCACACAAATATATTTTTCATAAAATAAAGGTTCTGTGAAAAATCTTTAATGGGTTTTAGCATGTAGGTGTTAAAAGTCGTGAAATTTTTTAAAAAAAATCGAAAAAAACGAAAATTGCAATTTTCATGAGAAAAAATTTTCGTTGCGCTAAAAAAAGTGGCAGTTCTAAGTTTAAGATTTGGGAAGGCCTCCATAAAATTTCATCGAAATTTGGGAGTTGGGTTTACCGGAATCGTGTTAACAAACACCAAAAATCATCAAAAAAAAAAGAAAAAAAAAAAGAAAAAAAACTTCCCGGATTTTTTTTCCAGTGTATAAAGGAATCTTCGTTCCTCGCTACGCCATCCAAAAAATTATTAACAACCATAGTAAAAACAACAAACTGGGTCCGTTCTGGGGTTTTCATTAAAATGCTTTCTATTTTAGTGAGAGCTGTTAGCGGAAAAAAATATTGCAAACCCGGGATACCACCGAAATTTTGCGGGGGGTAGTAAAATATCAAATTTAAAAAACCCGCCGGGAGGCAACGATATCTCCCCCCCAACACCCCCAAAATCTCCCCAAAAATTAAATAATTCATACTCAAACCCCCAAAAAAAGAATTTTTATTAAAAAATTTTTTTAAAAATTATGTTTTAATGTTTTTTTCCTCAATCGGCCTATTCCTTTTCCCCTAACCACTTTTTAAACCCCCACCCCCTATTGTTTATATTTTTTTTTCCTTGATTTCCGCATTCACCAGTGAGGCACCTAGGGAGTCTCAGCTGAAATTTTTGCATGATGATACAAAATAACCTAAAAAAAAATCCGCCGGGGGGGCAAGCGATATTCCCCCCTTTTGTTCTCTACACCCGAAATTTTTGGGAAAAACGTAAGGTAGTATTAAATACATTTTAAATATTTCAATTGCTGTTTAAAAATTATGTGTCATGTGTTATGTCCGTCAACAAATCATTCATACAAAAAAACATTTTTTCACCCCCAAAACCCTAAAAATCTTACTTATGTGAAAAACACTTTTTAGTAATTTACCAACATAAAATTTGGATGGGGGAAAAAAATATAAGAATTACTATTCCTTTGGGGGGCAAACATATTTCCCCCTAGTGCCCTCATCATCCCTTAAATTGGAATTGGTACAAAGGCTATTCTATACATTGTAATAAAAAAAATTATCCAAAAATTTTATGCTCAACTGTTTCGTCCAATCACCAAATTTTCTCATTTTTTTTTCTACCCCCACCCCTTTAGTGATTTATTTCATCAACCTTATTAGCATGAAATTTGGAGGGTTTTAAGTAAAAATATAAAAAAAAATATAAAAAATACTTTTTTTTTAGAGTCTACCCACTCAGTTATATCTGATTTTCAGGGGGGGACTTTAATAAAAAGCGACCACCCACCCTGCAGGCCCCGAGCAATCGACGATGACGATAATCAACCAAAGATCATATTTTTAAAAGGAAATTGCAATCCCGTGGTTGGACATGCAACACCCCGATCACGCCCGAAACACAGGCCGATTCAAACACTCTGAATTTATTATGTCTTCGTTGCTAGGAGGTCCAAAGTCACCGTTTACAAACTCCTAAGACAAGAAATGATGGACTTAAGTCCAAAAAGAAATTAAAAAAATTCTGACTTTAACGGGAATGAACCCCCGGGCCTTTTTGCATTGGAAGCAGATACGCTAACCCCAAAACCAACGAGCCCAAAAAAGAAAAATTCAATAAAATTTAAAAATAAGAAAATTTCTATTCCGTTGGAACAAAAAATATTTCCCCCTAGGGCCTCTTCACCCCTTAAATTGGAATCGTACCGGTACTAACTATTCAATACTTGTAATTTTAAAAAATTTCCAATAATATTTGCTCAAACATGTTTCGATCCAATCAAACCCGATTTCTCATTTTTTTCCCCCCCCACCCCCTTTTATATTTTTTTTATTACACTTATTTGTATAAATTTATTTCTCGTTTGGTTTTTTTCGGAAACACTCCCCTAGGGGTAAAAAGTTATTATTTACTACAAATTTGAAATTAAAAAAATCCCCCCCAAACCCGGGGTCGAAACCCCGGATCACCTGCAATCCGGAGATCCGTGGGTTTGATCCCGGGTTGGGGGGGCTTTCTTAATTTCTGAATTTTATAAATAGTATGAAATTTGGCTGATGGGATAAAATTTGAATTACTTTTCCGTTACTATCTCTTTTTTACTATCTATCACCATGCCAAAATTTTTGCTAAAAATTTTTGATGAAAAAAAACACTATAAGGGGTGGGGGTAAAAAACATGAGAATTAGGGTTATTGGGTCGAAAAATGCTTGAGAAAAATTTAAATTTTAATAATTAAATTATTGAAAACGACCTAGAACCATTCCAATTTTAAGGGGTAAAGGACGCCTGGGTGAAATATTGTTTGCCTCCCCAAAGGAATAGTATTTTTTTTTTTTATCTACCCCATGCCAAATTTCATGCAATAATGTTGGGAAAAAATCAAAATTAGGGGGGGGGTGAAAAAACATGAGAAATTAGGTTGATTGGAGAAAAAATGCTTAAACATAATTTTTGGGTTTTTAATAATTAAATCATTTATACGACCTAGACCATTTCAATTTTTAAGGGGTATAGAGGGCACGAGGGGGGAAATATTGTTTTTCCTCCCAACGGGAAAAGTAATTCTTTTTTTTATCTCCCCCATGCCCAAATTTTTATCTAATATTTGTGAAAAAAAACCTATTGGGTGGGGGGAGAAAAAAAATGAAATTAGGTTTGGTTTTGGGTCGAAAAATGCTTGATGAGCAAATTTTGGGTGATTTTTATAATTTCAATGTATAGAAAAACCGTACCATTCAATTTTAAAGGGGTGAGGGCACTAGGGGTAAAAAATCGTTTGCCTCCCCAAAGAATAGTTTTTTCTTATATTTTTATCTACCACAAAACCAAAATTTTATGTTGGTAAATTACTAAAAAAGTGTTTTTTACTATAAATAAGTTATTAGGGTTGGGGGTGAAAAAATTGTTTGTTTTTTTATAAAGATTTGTTTCTGGACTTAACCTCGACACATATTTTAATAGCATTTTAAAAAAATTTTAAAAAAGTATTAAAAACACCTTACTTTTTTAAAGTTAAGGATGGGGAGAGAACAATAGGGGTGAAATCGCTTGCCCCCGGGGGATTTTTATTTTTTAGGTTATTATGTATCATCATGCCCAATTTCTGCTGATGACTCCTAGGTGCCTCACTGGTGAATGCTGAAATCAAGGAAAAAAAAAATATAAAAAATTTGGGGTGGGGGTTGAAAAAAAGTGGTTTTGGAATGAGAAAAAAGGCCGATTGGGTTAAAACACATTAAAACATAATTTTAAAAAATAATTTTAAAAAATTTCTTTTTTGGTTAGAGCTATGAATTATTCTAATTTTAGGGGATGAATTAGGGGGTGTTGGGGGTGAGATATCGCTTGCCTCCCGGCGGATTTTTAATTCTGATATTTTTATCTACCACCATGCAAAATTTCGCGCTGGTATCAGGATTTGCAATATTGAAGTGTTTTTTCCCCTTTACAGCTCTCACTAGTTAGCCTAGATTCTAGAAGAAACAGACAAAGACAACGTAAAATTTTTTGAATCATATGAAAACTTTAAAATACAAATTTTGGACTGCTCTCTTGAACTCATTGAAATCGTGTTCCACTCCACAACGTCATGCAGTGGCGGGTTGTGCATTGCAGGGCGTTGATTATGTACTATACAGAATTTCACTTGTTCGAACCCTCATCACGTAATGTATATGAGAGCAAACTTTAGGCTTTTACCACATTGACCTTGTGAGTGGCCTTATATGGGTGTTATTGACTTTTGTAAATAAAGTTACATAATATTATTGTCATTCTTCAATCTTCAGTTAACAACTTAACAGTTAACACGTGTTACACCTACCTACAAGATAGTAAAAAACATCATACATATTACTTTTTGACTCAATCCCACGCATACAAAAAAAAACTTGTAAAAATACATCCAATACAAACGATACACACTCAAAAGCATTGTGATCTCCAAGAAGTGACAAGCATCTGAATCTTCTACTTGTGCTCAATATAAAATCATAACTTCACTTTGCCCCGTTACTGCATCGTTGCACAAGCTAGTCAAAATGTTTATTGTAACTATTGTTTTAATAATATAATAGTGCATGCAAATTTATTATGCCGAGCACTATGCAACGATGCGGTCACGGGGCAAAGTGAATTTATGTATTTATAGCGTAGAAGGGATGTACATTATAATGACGTAGAAGCAATTAAAATAAAGCAACACCCATCCAACACTTGGTTTTCATAACACAAATGGAGCATCATATAAATAATCTATAATATGTTTTTTATAGAAATCAATCCAGAAATAAAAAAATCCATCCCAGCGGAGTATCGAACCCTGGCCTCCCGATTGCCGGTCGAGTGCTCTACCCCTAAGCTAACGGGACATTTAACTTCATAACATCTGGACTGTTGGTGCATTGTAGATCTGAATAGATTTCTGGATTGCTTTCTATAAAATCTATTGCACCTACAGGAGTGTTTCCAGATTAATGAAATTGAGAAATAAACCCTCGCTCATACCTGCGTTAGGTAATGACATTCTAAATCGTGTTTAGATGGTCAGGTCAAAGGCAGCAGAATCGTTGCAGTAGGCCTACTGTTCCATTCTATTCAGATGATCAGATCTACAATGTACCAACAATCCAGATTTTTTAAGCTAACCGTCCCGGTAGCTTTGTAGCTTAGTACCCCTAAGTAGTAGTAGTACCCTAGCCTATAAAAGGCTTAAATAAAACCTTGATTTATACGACTTCCAGGTAACTTTTTTTTTTCAAATTGCCCCATATCACTGTTACGTGCCTGTTAAATTTTAACGTTTGTACACCTTCCCGTCTGGTCAGAATCGCTGGGCAATTGAAAGTGACGAATAAATTAGTGTATTAGTTTTCTCTAGAGTACTGTCCGCCCATAGTAGATTCAGTGAATAAAGGGAACAAGAACAAGCTGGAATTGAGTCAAAACCGAGCACTGCATATTTTCAAAGAACATAGAAAACCGTCCGAATCAAGGGCATTCTTTAAAATTCCTACAATCGAATCTCGTTTAAAATTCCTTACGCTTGTTAGGGCATTTGACTTTATCAACTCGAATCCTGATCCAAGATACCCTTCTTTATAGAGGAGATGATCTGGGAAAAAAATAGCCCTGACCTTGAACAAATTGCAACAGAAATGGTTCTTTTTGTATCGGATTCAGAAAAAAATACCATTTAACATACTCAAAGTCTCGGAAAATCTAAGGTGTCGAAATTTATCAAATTTGCATATAAACTTTCATTACAAAAAGTTAATTTCAATTTCTTAAGGTTTGGAATACCATTCTCACTTTTAACCAATAAGTTAAGCTCAATTAGCATACAAGTAGATAGTTCAGATGTTATTTCTAAGTTATTCATGCTCATAATTAAATTAATTGATTGAAATATGTTAAGTATTATAAGTAAGTAAGTAAATATGAACTCTCGGCGAATATCAAAATATCAATCCTATCAACGTAATACAAATTATAACGGCAGAGGCAAAGTAACATTTCGTGTAAAATAGCAACTATTTACGGTTTGTGTAATTGATTAATGATAAGCATTGCATTAATTAATCTTATATGAAAAAGAAAATACTCGGCATCGGTGTTTTGTAAAATAAACCTGTATCATGGGAGGCATCGTAACAAAACATAAATATTTGTTTTATTTATCTATTAGTGTGGCTCAGTCGATAGTCTTGTTTTTGGGTTTATTACTCCTTCCAATGCAGACGGTCGCGAGTTCAAATTCTGGTTCAACTTGAGTTCTTTTAAACTCTCAAATTAACTTTCATCCATCAATGTGATATTATGCGCATATGAAAACGGTGGCTTGAAGCAAGGTCCTCTAGATCTCCGCCACCTGGCGGAGGCTCGTCTAACTCTCTCGTGTGGCCACTAGGTTAGGTCGTCGCAACCCGTTCCACAATGTATAGCAGCCATATTGGTGACATCCACGAGAAATAGAGGGAATTTTAAAAATCAAAGTGAACATCTACTTAGCGCGGCCCTAAAACTTGACCACAAAATGACGATGTAGAGGGCAGAAAAGAATCGCGCGTATTTCGAGATAATAAAATTGACAACCACAATAATAATGAAGCTAGTAGTTTGTTGTAATGCAATTAATAAAAATGAAATAATTTTAAATACCTTATGTTATAGTGTGATGTGTATATCCACTAGGAAAACGCTTAAGTCCCGCCGCGTTGTTGGATGAGCGTAATTGGTGCCTTGAGCTGCCATGTGTTACGCGGATTTTCTGTTGTCTGTGAAAAAATTATTACTAAGTCGAATAATTTCTTAAATTAAATTAAATTAAATTAAAAATTGACTTTATTTTTAATTTTTTTTATGAATCGTAATTTAAAAAAAAATGAATTTATAAGAATATATTAATTCATAAAATTAAGGTTCTGTGAAAAATTCATTACAATAGGATAAAGCATGTAGGTGTTATAAGTCAAAGACTTGTTTAAAAAAAGAAAAAAATGTAAAATTTCGATTTTCATGAGAAATAATTTTTCGATTGCGCTCAAATTTCACACGAATATCTTAATTCATAAAATAAAGGTTTTGTGAAAAAATCATTAAAATCGAATTAAGCATGTAGTTGTTATAAGTCGAAGAAATATTTTAAAAATTGAAAAAATTCGTAAAATGGCGATTTTCATGAGAAATAATTTTCCGATTGCGCTCAAAAACGTGGCAGTTCTAAGTTCAGAGATTTCGAAGGTCTCCATAAAATTTCATCGCAATCGGAGTATCGGTTTAGCCGGAATCGTGTTAACAAAAAAAGACAAAACAAAAAAGAAAGAAAGAAAGAAAGAAGAAAAAAAAAATATTCCGGATTTTTTTCTCCAGTGTAGTGAAATGGAATCTTCGCTTCGCTCGCTACGCTCATCCAATGAGCAATTTTTCTTACGATTTTAAAAAATTATTTCTAAAAAGCCTGTTTCTGATAATTTATCATCAACATGCCTTGTGCCAAAGCAACACATGTGATAATAATTGGGTTAGCGTAGCGAGCGAAGCGATGATTCCATTTCACTACACTGGAGAAAAAATCCGGAATGTTTTTTTTTGTATTTTGTGGGTTTGTTAACACGATTCCAACTAAACCGATACTCCAATTGCGATGACATTTTTGAGACCTTTTAAATCTCTGAACTTAGAACTGCACGGTTCGAATATCGATCGAAAAATTATTTCTCATGAAAATTGCAATTTGACGATTTTTAAAATTTTCTTGTTTTTGTTCTGTTTGTATTTTTGTATTTTGTGTTTGTTAACACGATTCCAGCTAAACCGATACTCCAATTTCGATGAAATTAACTGGAGGCTTTCAAAATCTCTGGACTTAAAACTGCCACGTTTTTGAGAGCAATCAAAAAGATTATTTTCTCATATAAATCGCAATTTTTTTTCTTTTTCGTTTTTCTTATTTTTTCTGTTTGTATTTTGTGTGTTTGTTGACACGATTCCGGCTAAACCGATACTCATTTTCGAGGAAATTTTTGGAGGTCTTTGAAATTTTCTGAACTTAGAACATGCCACGATTTTGAGCGCAATCTACAACTTATTTCTCATTAAAATCGCAATTTTACGATTGTTTTCGATTTTTAAAAATTGTCTTCGACTTATAACACCTACATGCTTTATTCGATTGTAATGATTTTTTTACAGAAACTTAATTTTTTGAATTAATATATTCGTGTGAAATTTGAGCGTAATCTAAAAATTATTCCTCATGAAAATCGCAATTTTTCGCTTTTTTTCGGTTTAAAAAAAAATCTACGGCTTATAACACCTACATGCTCTATCCGATTGTAATGATTTTTTCACAGAACATTAATTTTATGAATTAATATACTAATGTGAAATTTGAGCGCAATCGAAAAAATTATTTCTCAAGAAATCGCAATTAACGTTTTTTCGTTAAAAAAAATACGCTATCATCAACGCGCCAAAAAAAGCGTTTGCGAAGCTTCCTAGTAGTGTCTACACATAATCATAAAAAACACTAGTTAATGACGGTATATTCTTCAAAGGTGGCGTGTGAAAAAATTACTATGTCGCCCCAGAAATGATCGTTTTAAACGATAACGACGATATGTACACACATAACCACTTTATAACGTTATAGTTGGATGAGCGGATCGAGCGGATCGAAGATTCCATTTCACTACAACTGGAGAGAAAAAAAATCTGGAATTTTTTTTCCTTGTTTTTTCTGTATTTGTGTGTGTTTGTTAACACGATTCCGGCTAAACCAATACTCCAATTGCGATGAAATTTTGTGGGAGCCTTCGAAATCTCTGAACTTAGAAACTTCCATGGTTTTTTAGCGCCATCGAAAAATTATTTCTCATGAAAATCGCAGTTTTACGATTTTTTTGTTTTAAAAAAATACGCTCACCAACAACGCGCCTGAAAAAGCATTGCGAATATTCTAGTGGCATTCACCCTTATTACAATCATGGTATTCAACCTCGTTAACAACCTCCAGTTTTTAGGTAATTAACTCATTAGTATGCAAAGTGTATGAAAAAATATTATACCCCGGGAAATGCTCGTTTTAAACGGAAAACGACGACCTTGTCCAAAACTAACCACTATATGAAGTTATAGTAGCATTCATCCGATTACTAACATGGTATTCAACCTCGTTGACAACCTCCAGTTTTTTAGTTAATTAACTCACTAGTATGCAAAGTGCGTGAAAAAGTACTAGTTACTACATTCCCGCTCTAGAATTAGGCACCAAGATGGCTTCTAATTCGCTGCTGCGACGACCTAACCTAGAGAGTTAGACGATCCTCCGCTAGGCGGAGATCCAGCAGACCTTGGCTTGAAGCCATCCTAGCAATGAAATTGACAGACATAGTAATAACAAATTGTGTATGTATAGCTACCATATTAATTGTTCTTGGAACTGAGTAGATAGACAATAAATGCAATTAAATTTATAGCAACGGATAAAATGCAGATTCATTACTATAAAACAGGCCTTATTTATGCTTTACGTAGAGAACCAGCCCAAGAACAACTTGCCCATTTTCAGGTGGCTTATTCCTGACACATTGTGGGTGTGAAAATAGACGGGGGGGGGGGGGGGGGTTTAACTAGCATCGATTAATCCATCGTCACTCAAAACAAGATATTGCATTTTAACATAGGGATATGCCCTAAGCCACGTGGGAAAAATTATATCATATATCATTCCTATGACTGGTTTCGAACATATCATCATGTAACCGTGAACCACCACTGTCAGTTACAAAACAGTAAATTACAATACATGAAGTTTGTATAATTAAATTATTGATGAGCAGATATTTATATTGAGATATCGAACTATCGTGTAAATGCAATAGGCATCCATTCAAATTGAAAGAAGAGTCTGTCTGTTTCCCCCTATATAAAAGTTAGCTTGATAGCTATGCAATGAAGTAAATAAAACTTGTATGTGATATAGTTAATTATAAAATCGATTCGTATCAAGATTTGAACCTAACACACTAATTTTAAACTTCATTGATTGCACCACAATATAAATCGTAGATAGGCCTAAGCGACTGAAGGATTTGAATAACTTAAAAGGATTTAATGAATTGCATGTACTTGGATATAAAACACATTTTTACTACATTGGCCCTACATATCAAATTTCAATTAAATCCGAGCATATTATTCCATAATATTTGTTGTATATATAAACGACCAAACAAACAACACACCATCTATTTGTAATATTCATTGAATGTAATGCTTTTCTTTACATAGTAACCATTGTAATAATCTACCCTATTTACTATTTATAAATTAAGGACGTCATCTGATCACATTGAGTTAGAGAACACAGGTACAATTGAATACTTCCTGTTTGTATGGCTTATTTAGTGTTTAGATTTTTTGTAATACGTTTTTCAACATTTTAAAAAGTTGTGGTGCACATTGCATAGTGCGAAAAGAAACGTGTTATTAAATCAATTGGTTAAAAGGGAATATTTAGAATTTCGAAAATTTCTTTATGCAATTCAGATGAACGTTTGTTTACATTACGACTAATGGATATTTCTGGGCACTGATCAAGTGTTAAGTGCCCGTAAACAACATTAACTAACAAACTAACTAACTAATGCATGGATATTTGCATTATTTGTCATTTAAAAAATAAAAAAGTGTACATTAGAGGCTAGGCTTATAGCGCAACTCCCCTCAGCCAGACTTGCGATGACGATTGACAATGCTGAAAACATGAGATGAGAAATATGAAAATAGTAGCTGTCCTGTCTCTATATAATATTTATCAATTATCATTGTTTATAAGTATATAAGTCTAATAAGCCAATGTATTAATATAGTAATTTTATTGCATGAATGATGGATGCAAATCAGAAATAGGTGATGTCAGTATCTGAATATTTTACTTTGGAAAAGATTTAGCGCAGGTTTAACATGAACAAGAACATGGTTTCAACAAAAGAAGGAGCACATGTATTTAACAATTTGATAACCTAATCTTGCCTATCAGCTGAGTGCATGCATTTTACACCGACTGAACGTGAGTTCGTGTCCCCTGACTTTACTGGCATTACTGTAATGAAATCATTTAGCTTACACTATTCCATTTGGACCCTGGTAGGTCAGTGACGACGTCTCGACCCCGGACCCCTGGATGACTTGTCCCTGGTCTTCTCTCTTCGCCACTTGGGTCGGCTGCCCCCTCCGGCATCGCCCTGACTCCTGGCACTCCTGACTCGCTCTCTTATTGTTCTTCCTTCAGGTCTTTGTGTCCAACTCCATTTGTTACCCAACGTTATTAATGCCCTTGTCGGAAACACATTTAACTCTTCCCCGGAGACAACTTGTGTGTTTGCTGGTCAGAATGTAACTCCCCGATCAGATCGCACATCGCACACCAAGAAGCTTCCCCTAGACCCTTCTCGACGGTGTCGGCTTCTAAGCCCCTGTCTCCTAAGCCCCTGCACCTTTTTTTGGCTTCTAAGCCCCTGTGACCGACGGATGTGCTACACGTTGCGAAGCGGGGCTAAGAAGACAAACCGGTCCGGGCTTTAGAAGACTAAAAGTCTTCTTAGGCCCTGTCTCCTAACGCCCGCACGATGTTTTTGTTCGGTCGCACACGTTGCAAAGCGGGCTGTACTTTGCTCGAGGTGAACCATTAATTCCCAAATGTTGGTGGTGGGTGGGGGTGGGGGGATAAAAATAAATCATGACTTTAAGCGAAAGTTAGCAATAGTCGATTGATTGGATATTGCTTAACGTCTCATTCGACTCGAAAATGTTGCAATTAAGGCATTGCAAAAGCACTGTTTTAATATGCATTGATTTTATTGTGACAATTTATTCATAGTTGAATGTTGATAAAGAATTGGTTTTGGGAGAACTAACACCATAGTTTTCATTACTTATCAGTAACTGTGTAGCTGCGTGGGTAGACCCCAAATACACATAAATGTATAATATCTTTTACTTTACTTAATATAATATAAATGCATAATTATGCCGATATGGGAACCTGCTCATCTAAAACATAAATATTGTGTCGTTTTCAATTATTGCTGGCACTCAATGTCGTCTAAGATGTAATAATACTATTTACTACAATTCAGAAATTAAAAAAGTCCGCCCCAACCGGGATTCGAACCCCGAGTCTCCCACACTCCAGGTGAGCGTCGTAACTACTAGACCATCAGGACGGGTAAATTTTAATCTATGAATTGTAGTTGCAGCATTATACATCTGAAGGGCATGGTTAAGACGCTCACCTGGAATGTGGGAGACCTGTGGTTTGAATCCCAGTTGGGGCGAACTTTTTTAATTTCTGAATTGAAGTAAACTAGGAAGCTTCGCAAACGCTTTTTCAGGCGCGTTGTTGGATGAGCGTAATTTTTTTAAACGAAAAAAGCGTATAATTACGATTTTCGTAAAAAATTATTTTTCGATTACGCTCAAATTTCACACCAATATATTAATTCATTAAATTAAGGTTCTGTATAAAAATCGTTACAATCTGATAAAGCATGTAGACGTTTTAATTCGAAGAAATGTAAAATAAAAAAATAAAAAACGTAAAATTGCGATTTCCATGAAAAGTTATTTTTGGATTGCGCTCAAATTTCACACGAATATATTTATTCATAAAATTAAGGTTCGATGAAAAAATCATTACAATCGGATAAAGCATGTAGGTGTTATAAGTCAAAGAACTGTTTAAAAAAAGAAAAAAACCCGTAAAATTACGATTTTCATAAGAAATAATTTTTCGATTACGCTCAAATTTCACACGAATATCTTAATTTATAAAATTAAGGTTATGTGAAACAATCATTACAATCGAATAAAGCATGTAGTCGTTATAAGTCAAGAAATTTTTTAAAAATCGAAAAAATCGTAAAATTGCGTTTTTTATGAGAAAAAATTTCCCGGTTGCGCTCAAAAACGTGGCAGTTCTAAGTTCAGAGATTTCGAAGGTCCCCTCAAATTTTCATCAAGATCGCATATGCCGTTTTACCGGTAGAGAGCGAACAAACAGACAGAAAAAAAAAAACACCCGAGCTAAATTTTTCGGGGGGTCGGTGAAATTGAATTCTTCGCTTCGCTCATCCAAAAATCGATGATAATAATAATATAAAACACTTAAAAATTCGTTATCATTTCTTATCTGTGGCTCATGGGAACGAACAAGGTTTTCGTGCGGGCGTTAGGAGACAGGGCCTAAGAAGACTTTTAGTCTTCTAAAGCCCGGACCGGTTTGTCTTCTTAGCCCCGCTTCGCAACGTGTAGCACAACCGTCGGTCACAGGGGCTTAGAAGCCAAAAAAAGGTCCAGGGGCTTAGGAGACAGGGGCTTAGAATACCGCCCCTTCTCGACTTTCCCCCTCCAGGGCCCCAGTCTGTCCGTCTCTAGGGCCTAAGTCCCTTCCCCTCAACCTCGTCACCACTACTCGGCAATCTTATGTTATTGAAAGGTCTGCATTCTTTTCTATTAAAACAATAACTGTCATGTTCCCATTAAAGTTATGTAATCGCCACTATGCACATTCCGACCATGTTATCATAATCCAACTTATTTAAGAAGTGTGTCAATCACCATTGTCAACAAAAGACAGCAAATCACTTGGCATAAGAAACAGACCATGTAGTACCAGTAACAAGGGTAGAAACTACCCCAAACATGACAATATGTTAATGTTATACTAATTGGCTGAGCAATCAAAATAGGATCTCAAAGGGGGGGGGATAGGAAAGGACTAATTCCACTCTTTAATTTAGAATATTTGGAGGGGTGCTTCAGCCCCTGAGCACCCACGGAGTCGGCGCCCCTGGTTGGGCGCTATCCTTCCATGAACAACAAAATTCTGTAATCTATGTCAAGACCGAAAGCGCCCAACGCTTTTTCCGAGTAAGGTAGAAATTTGTTGGGCGAAAATTTATTTTTTACTTTTTAGTACATTACCCTAAGCGTTGTTTAAAAAAAAAAAATTCATGTAATATTATTTACTTTGGAGACGAGCTACGTAATTTTACGCCAGCTCATGATATCTGACCCTCAGTGGCTCAGTGCGACCTTGGGCGAGCGCGGTGCCTCGGTTGCAAGCATGTGTGAGCGAGTCTCACGTACTGATAAACCTTTCTGCAGTGCAAACAGAGCCCATCGTCTCGCCGTAAAAATACGGCTCGCTATTGGAGGGACAAATTTACAATATTTTGAGCGGAACTTCTGAGGCCCTCCTCCAACACGTCTCTCCCGCAATCCCCTCACCCATGTCCGTTTCACCACCAAAATCATGGGTAACTCCTGTGACACCTTCACAATGTGAAAAGGCCATCTCTTTTCAATAAAAAAACAACCAAATTTCCATTATCATAATAATGAATGCCAATAGAGTTACAGAAGCCCCGCCAAGTTGTGTTGGCTGATTTTAGTTAGGCTTTGAGATGTTCTAAGAACGTATTTTCATATCGTAGATGGCTGGTCATTCTACAATCTTCACTTGAGTTTCTCTCAACGTTTGCCCAATCCGTTAAATTTCGAATGTTTAGAGATAAATCCCAATAAAATAGCCCTGGCTGTATGGCACATTTCTAATGTAAGGATATTGTGTTAATAGGATAAAAGGTGCGAAAGTATACCACAAGGCAGAACCCCTTGTTGTTGTTCTTGCATTCATATTCTTCAGTATTGTAATAATGGCATATTATTTTACACATATTTGAAAAAAAATAATACAAAATATTAGTAAAATAAAGAAAATATAGAACTCGGAGTAATCCATGCAAGATATAAGACTCGTTGACTGTTGGGCAGAGTTTCCATGTATATATAATAATATACATAATTAAAATACCGATTCCTGGTTGGCCATTGTTCGAGCGTCGATGGTGTCGGCGCCGACAAAATTTGCTTGAAAATCAGCGGAATCGAAACACACTTATTCTTGTTCGCAGATGAAGTTACTGTGCATTTTGTTGGTGGTGGTGGTGGTTGTGCTGTGTCACGTGGCGTATGTGACGGCAGGGGGGCCAGAAAGAGCGAGAGGAAAACAAGTTTCGACAGCACAAGCATCAACATCTGAAGATCAATCTATTGGTAAGAAGCAAAAGCTTTTCGTACCAGATTTTAGCTAAGTAATACATGTGTGCTGCATTGCACTCCATTTTACGTCTCACACGCACACGCACACGCACACGCACACCGTCCTTTGTCGGAGGCAGACGTGTTCTCGTTCGCTCCCGCTCACCGTGCTAAATCGGAGCCGAGGCAATACAGTGCACTGTGTGGCCACATTCCAACCAAACACTAGTTGTTTGGATTGTGTTTTCGGCGATTTTTGTTTCGTTTTTCCATCGGATTTCCTTTAGCTGAAGATTATCACACGGCGAGCTCTTCAAATGTAGAAGTACTTATGTTGCATCTTCCGCACAACAGGCTAAAAATTTCAGAATATGTTCTCAACACTATGACACATCTCCAGTATAAAGTAGGCCAAAAGTAGTTCACCGGAAGTTGGTCAAAACAAAAGACTAACGCAAACTTGTGAAAAAAATAAAACCCCAAAATCTCGGTATCTTCAGCAGTTTATGGGTTAGAGTCTTGAAATTAGTCTTAAAAGTTGTGAATTACCAACGTCTATAAGAATCTGCGAACAAAATATCAAAATATTGTATTTTAAAAGTCACAAATTAGTACAAAGTGTCAAAAATTACAGTCAAAAATGATTTACCGCATTTTAGTTCAATTTTTAAATGTATTTATTGTTGAAATACAAAAAAAAATTGCATTGCTATTTAGCCTGATTCTTTGGCTAAAACATTGTCGCTGGTCGAACTCTGGAACGTGAACTTAGTAGCATCGTTTTTATTATTCCCCTAGTTTCGGTGCAGCGCCCGCGGCGCTATACTGTGTATCAGATAAGGTGGCGGTCGCCGAGGGATCGCAGCACTGTCGTCCACGCACTATGGCCACAGGATCGGCAAAAAGTAAATAAAATAACGGTCTCTAAAACTGCTTTCGGAGAAAAACACGACTATTTTAAAGTCAAGCCTTGCCCAATATATCCTAAATAAAGTATTTATGAAGTGTACGAATAAAATCAAGACATTTTGATGCTCCTAAACATTGACATCACATCTGGCGAGGTTGGCATTATAAACAGCTGGAACTTTGGACACAGCATAACCAACAAGGCAAAAAACACTTTCGTAATCGTGATTACTTAAAATCATTATTTCGCTAAAATACTGACTCTGTGGGACGAACTATTTTATTCACAGCTTATAAAATGTTGATTTATGTGATAAAATATCACGATAACATGACCAAATACGGTAGGCCCTACCTAATGCCAGTTGTGTGTAAATTGTCAACGTTGGCGTCCGTGCTCTCGCTTGACCTTGACGGCCGCCAGCTTATCTGGTTCAACCTATAACCAGGCATAATGAAGTGTTATTTCCGGGGTACCGATATAGGTAAATAGTGCATTAAATCGGAAATGGTTTACTTAAAGTCAATGCGGTTAGTGTTGAAATATTGAGGAAGGTTTACTGTTGAAGTATATTATATTTTCATTTGAGAAAAAACGGCACATATACCTTTATTATAGTATTACCAGTAATTTATCAAAAACGCGAACTTTCCAATGTTTAACGGAATGGTTCGTGAAACTTATCAAATCACTGAGACCACTATATTATAGCTATCGAAACACCAAATACACCATTATAAAGGTCTATGCATCTACTCCATGTTACATCAAGCCATTTGCATCTAGCGTTATTGATTGTCATAATAGGCCCATATAAATGAAGCACCGTAATTCATGGAATGTTCTATCATTTTATTTGCCGTAAATAATACTAAATATTTTTTTACAAGATGGCGGACGAAGATCAAAGTCTGAAATTTTTGTCAGTTAAAGGCATCAATGGTGGGGATATTCTGAAGAAAAATTATTTTTGTTCCGTGAAAAACTTTAAAGAATACAAAATAAAAATTTATTTTTTTCAAGTTTTGGAATGTTGTATTTTGTTATTTTGGTGCAATTTTTGGTTCATTTTCTAATTATAATCCCCAACTATAATTGAAGATATTGTAAGCAGTTAAAATTAAAACATGTTGGACTATTCTCGGTTCTTTATATTATTACAAATAAATTAAATTGAAGCTATATGAATTTATTTGTAATAATATAAAGAACAGTGAATAGTCCAACATGTTTTATTTCTAACAATTTACCTGTTCAAAAAAAGTCTCTTATTTAGCACATGGTTAGCATTGTTAAAAAAAATTTATCTTTTCCCACCTATATACACTAAATCAGTCACTAGGTACTATCAACCAAATCAAAGCATGACTTATGTGCAAGGTCTTGCTTATGTCACCTAAATGAATGAAACGATTGAAATAAAATACAGCCAATACAGACATCAATCATAGTATTTTCCAGCATGCAATAGGCCTACGGTTATAAATAATTATTTTTTAGTTACCAACCAGACTATCTAAAACCCAACTAAAACCTAAAAAAACTTAATTAAAAATAAAGGCGCACTACAACTAAAATAAAATGGCAGGGAAAAACACATTAGAAAACGCTGTACAAGATATGTATTACTTATTATTACAATGTGGTTGATAATTAGTATAAAGCCCCATAACTAACGCCAAGGAGTCAACCAAAATGGGTCCTTTTTTGTTTGTGGAAAGGTTAAACCAGCAGAGTTCATACATATTGTCTGTCAAATATAATAAGAGCAGACTTAGAGCGAAAATTAAAATCAATTTGTGAAAAGACGTAACCACCAGTTCATGCGTACTACGAGCAAGCATTAGATATGATGAAATAGTATATTATGACGAAAGAAGCCAGAGAAGCCTAGAAGTCTTTCATGGTGTGGTAGGTCTTGTTGCACGGAAAAATACACAGGGCGATGTCAATGTCATCACAGTTCAGACACATGTAGCGAGTTCCCTTCCAATTACCATGCTTCTTGCATACTACACATCTACGCGACGGGTGTTGCTCATTGGCAGTAGGAGAAATCATCTCAACGAAATGGCGTCCTTGCAAACGAAGCGGTGACGGCTCTGCTGATCGTCTTCCTCCAGTGTGCCATTCAGACAGGACATGATGTTGTTCCAGAAGTTCCTCAGACCGTTTCTTGGAACTCCAAATAACTAGTCTTCTCAGGGCGAAGGCAGCGCCAGTCGATATATTTGTGAAATTTTTTTGTTAAACAACTTCTCCAATATTGGTGCCGGATATTGGGTGAAACTTTCAACAAACTCGGTATAAATAACTAAAGCGATTTTTTATAACGTGAAATCAAACATTTTGTTCTTAGTACGTTTGTAGTTTGGCAAATGACTTACAATTTGTCACGGAACTTGAATTAAAATTTTACCAAAATCGGTTCAACGATTTGACAAGTGCGCAACGAAGTACGAACACACACATACATACTGTAAGTCATACTCATATTAAAAATGTATCTAGGTATGTTACAATACGTTACACGTTCAGGATCGGAGCGGGAGGAGGGAGGAGGTGGAGATAATTATGTTAATTCCCACTCAGTGTGTGTCTTAAATGGTTGACATAACAACAATCACTTGACAATGTCTCTAAGAATGTTTCAATACGTTACAGCTTCGGAGACGAAGAAACAAGGACGTATGTACGGAGGAGAAGAAGTTGACATCAAGGATTACAACTTCATGGCTATTCTGCAGGACTTGCGTGGCTGGCAACAATGTGTGTTGGGAATTTTATCCAAGATATGGCTGATCACAAGTCCTACGTGTGTCCTGTGAGTATTTACATTATAATATCATGCATTTCAATCTTGGATATTGGTTCGAGTTCGTTACATAGGTTTCTTGGGAAATCTGCTTAGTGTTCGGGGCCCCGATTTATTTATATTTTTATCCCGGGATAAGCAGAGTAAGGTGGTATAAGTGCGGTGCGAATCGACACATTAGCACAGCAGTCAGAATTCAGAAGTCAAATCAGCTTCTTTTTACATTTACATTTTAAATCATTACATAATTAAACGAAGGGCAGTGAGATGGATGACACATACCTAGGGTTTTGCAAATAAAAGATACTGTTAAGAAGATTACAGAATTGTTTTAATAAGCCACCTCCTTTCGTTTCGAAAACAACCAAAGGGACCAACGGCTTTACGTCCCATCCGAAAGGATGATGTAACTTTGACAGACATATAGGTTCCTCCACTAACCCGGACTTTCGAGCAGCGTTCATGGCAAAGAGAACGAAGCCGTCACACAAGGTTTCGAACCCTCGTCTGCTCTAGCCAGTGGCATACATGTGTTTCAGGGCAGAGAGCGTTCACCCACTCAACCCCTGACCACGCCCGATGTTGCTTAACTTCGGTTCTAAAACCGGTTAAACGACCGCGGCTAAATCGCTGGCTAAGATGGGTAATTATCCATGTTTTACGAAAGTAACTTCACTGGATGTTCAGAAAATATTTTCGTTTGACGTATTATTCGGTCCCGTCATTGTGGTTTCCTAGTACAAACCTATAGTTATTTTGTTCTACGCCACTACTAGATCGCTCAGCGATTGAAGATCAAAATTTTGATTCTGTAGTAGAGGAGGTGACACAACTAAACCTTTCCTTACGGGGACTAGGAAAATTCGGTTGAATAAATAATTCAACTACAAGAAGATGCAGAGCCCTTGGCCATTGTTAAGGCCGAGGCCTGAGGTAGAATAATAGTGGACTGTAAATTGTAGAAAATGAATCAAAACAAAACTTACCCAGATTGTTGTGTGGGCTTGAGAAAACGTGGCCAGTAAGTGGGCGGCGCAGTGGGCTAAAGTTGGGAGTGCCCACCGCAGGAGATAGAAAAAGGATGAAAGAACTCGAGTTAAGAAGAATAAGAAGAAGAGTAAATGCCTGCACAAGATGTTGAGCCAGGACAGCACAGACGAGAACAACTCGAAGACAGGCGTAAGAGAGCGCAGCGACGGAGAACAACAAGGCTTGTAGCACTGGAGCGTAACACTTTCAAACTTGAATTTGTGAATGAGACTGTTTGCACTGTTCGGAGACTTGAGATTGGAGACTGACAGGTTTGAGCTGCTCCCTGAGCAGTCGAGAGACCAACTGTGTCCTACGGAGGTAGGCAGACAACGAACGACAGACTGACGCAAAGTCAGGGCAAGAACAGATAACGAAAACTGGTTAAGTAGGGGAAAGAGGGGAAACACAGGGTGAAACAACAAGACAGAAATGATGCATAGACAATGAAGCGGAAAATAACAAAACTAGAACTAACTAATAAGAACACTGGCGCTTACATACCGCCCACCAAAAATGAACGAAAACCATTTTTCTAAAACTAATACGAAAACCCAAAACAAAAAACAAACAAAAGAAACGATACAAGAAGCTCTCTTCGCGGTTAAGCAGAAGGAAGCGTTACCAGTTTATTGACTGGTCTGGTATGAACACCGGACGCCGAACGTATTGAGGCGACGCGGGAAACACCATCACGACCGGGGAAGAGATTTTCCACACGCCCGATCGGCCAAGAAAGAGGACTAGTAGAGGGCGAAAAGAAAAAAACTACGTCCCCACCTTCAGCGTGGAGCTTCCACGAACCCACTTGCTACGCTGCATTAGCGTATGCAGATATTCGTTCGACCAGCGGTTCCAGAAGGTCTGGTGAAGCTGTCGAACACGATGCCAACGAGCCAAGGGCTTGACGTTGTCGTCCAGGAGACGTTCAGGGGGAGAAAGAAGGGGAGCACCGATTAGAAAGTGACCAGGACTAAGATAATTGATACCTTCTGCAGGGTCACCGGAGTGGGCACATAGAGGACGGCTATTGAGCACGGCCTCAATGCGAGCGAATAAAGTGGCATACTCCTCATGAGTGAGGGAGGTGTCTCCAATGAGCCGGTAGAGCAGAGCTTTGGCAGATTTAACTACTGCCTCCCAGAGGCCGCCGAAATTAGGGGCATAAGGGGGGTTAAAATGCCAATGGACTTGACGAGAGGCAAGTGCGCTGGAGACGGGAATTTCGGAGTGCGAAAGAAAATCGTAAAGTTCACGGAGCTGCCTAGCTGCTCCTACGTAGTTACGGCCGCAATCAGAATAAATGTCTGAGGGTAGGCCTCTCCGAGAAAGAAATCGGTCAAGACAACCCAGGAAAGCTTCCGTGGACAGCTCTGAGACCATTTCGAGATGGACTTCTTTCGTGGCCATGCATACGAAAACGCAGAGATACCCTTTGGTGAGAGGTGCGTTCCGACGCATGCTGGATTTTACCATGAAAGGTCCGGCGAAGTCTGTTCCGACATGAGAAAAGACTCGAGAACTTTGCACGCGGGATGCAGGAAGATCAGCCATCTGAGGCTGGAGGGGCTTAATGAGAAACTTGTGGCAAGTGAGACACTGATGTATACGTTGACGAAGCAACCCACGCAGAGAAACAATCCAATAGCACTGTTGTATCAAAGCCTGAACTGTTCTAGGACCGGAATGCAACGAGGACTTGTGATAAGAATCACAAATGAGAGCCGACAAGTGGGCCTCCTTAGGAAGGAGGAGAGGATGGCGCGCTTCTTCATTGAGGGAAGAAGGACGCAAACGTCCGCCCACCCTGAGAAACGCAGAGGGGTCCAGGAAAGGCTTAAGAGAGGCGAGCCTGGCAGATACTTGTTGATCCTGAGCAAGCTGGCGGATCTCTTTAGCATAATAATGCTGCTGAGTGATTTTAACGAAGAGGTCCAGAGAGTCCTTTAATTCCTGGGGTCCCACCGTGCCAGTGGGAGGTGAGACCTTCAAGTGTTTCGCTAAAAGGAGTCGAGAGAAACGAAACACCCAGGCAAACACCCGTTGAGCTTTGAGGAGTGTAGAAAACTTTTGAAAGTTCACTAACAGAGGGTCAGGAGCATCGACATGAGCGATAAGAGTGACTGCCTGCGGTTTCAGCTCGGGCAGCTCATAGCTACAGTCCAACGAGGGCGAGGATCTCCGCCAGTGAACAGGAGCATGGTGTAGGAACTCGGGCCCAGAGAGCCATAACGGATGCTCAAGAAGCTGAGCTGGGGTTAAGCCACGAGAGGCGCAGTCGGCGGGGTTTTCCTCGGAAGGTACATGGGCCCAGTCACTAGGTGAAGGACTTCCACTACGCGATTCGCGACGAAAGTGTTGAGGCGATGAGGAGGAGTAGAAAGCCACGAGAGGACGATCTGCGAGTCAGTAAAAAGATGTACCGAGGTGAGATTAAGAGGGGCCAGCGAGGGCAGAGTAACGCGAAACAACCTAGTGAGGAGGAGTGCAGCTGAAAGCTCCAGTATAGGAATGGTCATGGGTTTGACGGGAGCAACCTTGCTCTTCGCGCGCACGAGACTAACGTGAGAGGTAGAGGGGCTGGTCTGCGTGTGCAGATACAGCGAAGCAGCGTAGGCTTTCTCTGAGGCGTCACAGAAACCGACGATGCGCCGAGAAGTACAATCACGGGGAAAAGCGCGAGGGACCCTTAAGCTTTGAGTACGGAAGGTAGTGATGACACTGGAGAGCTCACGTTGAAGCTTTGGTTCGCTCAGGAGAGGCTGATTGAGAGACACGCCCTTCTCGTCAGGAGAGGAGGCGTTGAACACAACTCGCAGTTTTGTACTGGAGCTAGTGAGCTTGGGGACGCAATGAAGAGGAATGATGTAGCTCGAAGGAGTAGAGGCGGGCTGCATATGTTGCAGTTGTTCATATTCTTGCATGAACTTCCAACAAGCTTCATCATGCTCGGGGTTGCATTGCAATCGTCGCTTCAAACTAAGATTGTTTCGGAGTGCGACTTCGCGATTGCGCCCGAGAGTAGAACATGATGGCTTGGAGGGGAGAGCCATAGAATGACGTCCATTTACGTCGCGTGTGTGTGAATCAAGAGGGTGACGCTCACACGGCTGATCCTCGGGATCTACTTCCGGAGGGCGGGGAACTTCTTCCGACTCCCAAAAGAGGCGCAGGTTGCGCTCAAGAGTTGAGGAGCAAGCAAACAGAGAGACAGGAAAATCGGAAGACGGTTCTACAGAACGACTTGGTCCTAAGACTACCCACCCGAACACGGTGTTGATGGCCGACGGACTACCGCCTCGGACGTGGTCACCTGACCTATTCAGGATCTCTGGGTAGAGGTCGGCACCAATCAAGAAATCGACTTGATCGGGTACATGAAAATTAGTATCAGCAAGGGTCATGCCACGAAAACGTTCGAGAACTTCGCGAGAAATGTGACAGGTCGGGAGGTGATTGGCTATGGTCGGTAAGACGAGAGCTTGAACGTGAAGTCCTTTCTCAGGAACGAGGCGCGATGCAATGGTGCATTGCACATTGCCGCATACCTGTGCGGCTGCGAGACCTATTCCCGAGAGTTCGGCACGGCTAGGTTGAACTTTCAGGCCTAGCTTCTGGACCAGGGAACGAGTGATGGCCGAAACCTGCGAGCCAGGGTCTACCACCGCTAGGAAGGGTTGAAAACGTCCATGAGAGTCGCGTATCAACGCGAGTACGGTACCCAACAGCACTGTCTGCTGACTAGGGCGAGTATCACGGAGGTGGCATGAGAGAACTTGGGACGAGACACCAGCGTCTTGAGAGGGGGAATGCACTTCCTGAGAGAGGGAGGTATCGACTTGAGAGTTGCCATGAGAAGAGGAGACTGTCGACGAATGCAACAACGAATGATGGCGATTGCTCCCACATGTAGAGCAAGTGCTCTTTGAAGTGCACTGAGACTTCATGTGCGAGCCCATGCAGTTAAAACAACGCCGCAAGCATTGCAGCGTGTGGTACTTGTCATCGAGGGATTGCTTCCGAAAACTTTCGCACTGATAAATAGAATGAGCTTGTTTACAAACAGGACAGCAGGACTGCTGCTTGACACTAGAGCGTGAGATATCAGCGCGAACACGCCACGAGGCGGCGGGAGGTGTGGCTTCTTTAGCCGCGAACAGTGAATTAATCCTCTTGACAGGAGAAGATTTGACAAGAGTGGTCGTTTGTTTACTTAGGCCTACTGCACACAACTCCGTAGTTCGAGACTGTTCCTCGATGAACTCTATGACAGAGCTGTACGTCGGTGTAGTGTGCGATGAGTGCTTATTTTCAAAAGCTTTGCGAGTTGACGGGTCAAGGTTAGACAAAGTCAAAGAGAGCAACAAAAAATCGCCTAAGTCGGGCAAATTCAAAGCTTTTAAAGCATCAACGGAGTTACGATGCACGCTGAGGAAAGTTTGAAGGCTTGCATGAGATGCAGATTTTAGAGGCGTAAATTCTAAAATCTTCTGAACATAGAGGCTAGCTAACAAGCGATTGTTTTGATAGCGAGAGACAAGAGCTTTGAAAGCTAGCGGGTAACTATCGTTCGAGATTTGAAATCCCGATATCGTGGCGAGAGCAGTATCAGACAGCGAGGTTCTTAAATAATGAAACCTTTGAACATTATTTAGAGATAGGTTCTCATCGATGAGAGATGTGAAGAGCGAGTAATATTCTGTCCAATTAGCAATATCACCTGAGAAAGTAGGGATTTCGATCGTAGGCAACGTAATAGGAGCTTTGGCGACCGTAGGCTCAGCCCTAGCTTGTTGCTGACTTAATTTTTCTGCAGAGAGATAACGAGACTGAGCGCCGAACAGAATAGTTTCAAAGCTTGTTGAGCTTGCTCAGTATCTATGGGTGTCGTCGGAGCAATGAGTTTTGCGTTCAGGTCTTGAAGAGCTGATTGATAATCTTGGAAGTTCGTTTCCGGGGTCGATAACTTTTCAAAACGAGGCCTGACAGAATACACATCACCAGGAGATAGATTAGCGAATGAGTCATAGGTACATTGTACACTGGCGTAGACATTCTGGCGCTTAGATACGAGACGTTTTTGTTCAGCAATTTGAGCTTCCATAGCGGAAAAAATAACAAGTTAATAACAATACGAAGTACAGAAAAATCGAGCGAGAAATGACTAAACAGTATGACACTGTTTATTATACGAACGCGTGAGCGAACGAGAGAGAGAATGTGACATGGAATGTAAACACGAGACAGTGCAACGAACGACAGGTAAAATGCAAAATACATTTACAAAACCAGCGAGAGTGATTGAGGAAACAATACGAGTTTGCACTCGATCGAAAAGTATCGACAAGTACCAGAGATGGGCATCGAACCCAGATTCCGAATGGTAATAACAGGAGACAAAATACACGAGGTGAAGAGAATACACGAGAGAGACACAAGAGGCAATGAACTGACATACGAGGTGAGAAACACAGTGCAAACGCGAATAACCGAGAGAAATGGTTGAAAATCTTGCTCGAGATGACCGAAATGTCTTCAACTGATAAGAATATATACGGCTCGGATGGACCAAAATGTTAAGGCCGAGGCCTGAGGTAGAATAATAGTGGACTGTAAATTGTAGAAAATGAATCAAAACAAAACTTACCCAGATTGTTGTGTGGGCTTGAGAAAACGTGGCCAGTAAGTGGGCGGCGCAGTGGGCTAAAGTTGGGAGTGCCCACCGCAGGAGATAGAAAAAGGATGAAAGAACTCGAGTTAAGAAGAATAAGAAGAAGAGTAAATGCCTGCACAAGATGTTGAGCCAGGACAGCACAGACGAGAACAACTCGAAGACAGGCGTAAGAGAGCGCAGCGACGGAGAACAACAAGGCTTGTAGCACTGGAGCGTAACACTTTCAAACTTGAATTTGTGAATGAGACTGTTTGCACTGTTCGGAGACTTGAGATTGGAGACTGACAGGTTTGAGCTGCTCCCTGAGCAGTCGAGAGACCAACTGTGTCCTACGGAGGTAGGCAGACAACGAACGACAGACTGACGCAAAGTCAGGGCAAGAACAGATAACGAAAACTGGTTAAGTAGGGGAAAGAGGGGAAACACAGGGTGAAACAACAAGACAGAAATGATGCATAGACAATGAAGCGGAAAATAACAAAACTAGAACTAACTAATAAGAACACTGGCGCTTACAGCCATCAATACACCACACACCGTTCCCATTCCACTGCATGGTCACGTTTAAGGGGTTGCTGCAACGTTATTAAATTGCAAACCCTCTGGCCAGACTCGCATTTATGTTGATGTCACGCACTTGAATAATGTAGTGTAAAGCGTGAATGGTTCCCTAAACCACATGTTGAAGAAACAATTGCCTGAATTGGGGAAGCGAATTTATTTTCCAAAATCGACAAAAATAGTAATTTTGGCAATTACCTCAGTGTCGGGAATCGTCGGAGTTAAATACTTTCATTACCCATTTGCGAGATACAAATTCAAAATATATTGCAATTTGGTATCGGTTCATCCCCTGTGATCGTTCAGCGCAAGATGTGTGGCATTCTCTCTGGCCTTCCAGGCGTCATGTGTCACATGGACGACATCATCGTTCGGGGAGCTACTGAAGAGGGGCAAAAACTTTGTGATACACGATTTGTTAAGAGAGAGCAGAGAAGGGGTGGGTGGGTGCGAGAAACGGTGCTTCTATTTGAACTGGACCCTACTTTATAAGTGGAATTCACATTGCCTAGGTAAGAATTGTGATCAAAGTGACCAGATGATGTCTCGATGTTAAGTAATAATGGATTTGAAATGTGTTGTGACAATAATGTCTGGCCAACAAGTGTTGGATGATCAAGTGGCCCAACACGGGGATCAGGGTCTTGTCAGGCAACGTGGACCCGCAATATAAAGTGTTGAAACATCTAAATTGACGAATGAGGAAATAAGTGAAGCGATGACTTAGTTGCTAACACGACCAAACAGTTATTTTTATTTTTGATTTTATTTATTTATTTAACGTCTATCCTATTCAGTTATAAAACTGATTTACAAAGGAGGAAAATAAAGAAAGTAACAAACAAACAAAGTAACAAAATAAGTAACAAAGTAAGATGGCGTTGATTGTAAACTAAGTTAAACTTGAGAAAAATGTATATTTCCAAATTAAAACGAGTTGTCAATTAAATAAATAATTTTGTCCGAGAATTGATGTAATAATAACGGAATGTGTGAGATTGGCCTAAGAAGGTTTTTTGTATCAAATAATCAAGAAGAAATTATAAAATATGTCTAGTTAAATATTATGTAGGGTGAAAGGCTATGACAAAATTCGCGTGCGCACCAATCATGCCATAATGTTTGTTTACAGCAATTCGAAAGGGGAACTTTATAAACGAAACAAATTTCACGTGGTTGTCGGAGTTTCTTCTGTGGAAAAACTTTGTTACAAAGAAGTGTATAATGTCAAACAATATTTTCCCCACCCTCAATACAGTGGAGATCGTAAAGGGACGGATTGGATAGCTGCTAACATTGCTCTGATACTAGTGAGTATAAACGTTTCTACTCTACAATGTGGTTTCATTGACCGGCTTCATAAAATAACAAGTGATAAAATGTCGCCGTATTACCCAGAACCATGGTACGATAGGAAGTATTTCCTAGTTAAGAACATTGCCCTGATACAAGTATGAATTAAGGTTTTTAATCTTCAATGTGGTTTCAATGACCGGTTTCATTAAACTACAAGTAATGGATGAGGCCAACCAGTGTTGGGGCAGCTATTTTTTTAATGAACTTTTTAAAAGTTTAGTTCACAGCTCAAAAATGAACTTTTAAAAAGTTCAAGTTCTTTTATAACCTAAAATTTTTAAAAGTTCAAGTTCGTCTAAAATATGAACTAAAAATCACTATTTTATTAAAGGCTGGCGTAAAATGAAGAAAAATCGAGGAAAAACATTCGGGGTGTTCGAGTACTTAAGTCTTACGAAAGTGTTGAGCTGGCTTTGATCGTGTTGATGATTTGTACTAGGAAGCTTCGCAAACGCTTTTTCAGGCGCGTTGTTGGATGAGCGAAATTTTTTTTAAATTAAAAGCGTAAAAATTCCGATTTTCATGAGAAATTATTTTTCGATTGCGCTCAAATTTCACATCATCATATTAATTCATAAAATTAAGGTTCTGTAAAAAAATCATTACATACGGAAAAGCAAGTATAGGTGTTATTCGTTGAAGAATTTTTTTTTAATGGAAAAAGCGTAAAATTGCGATTTTCACGAGAAATTAATTTTCGATTGCGCTCAAATTTCACCCCAATATATGAATTCATTAAATAAGGTGCTGTAAAAAAATCATTACAATCGGATAATGCATGTAGGTGTTATAAGTCGAAGAAATGTTTTAAAAATCGAAAAAATCGTAAAATTGCTATTTTCATAAAAAACAAATTTTTGATTGCACTCAAATTTCACACGAACAAATTAATTCATAAATTTAAGGTTCTGTGAAAAAATCATTGTAATCGGATAAACCATGTAGGTGTTATAAGTCGAATTTTTTTTTTTAAATCGTAAAAAATCGTAAAATTGCAATTTTAATGAGAAATAATTTTTCGATTGCGCTCAAAAACGTGGCAGTTCTAATTTTAGAGATTTCGAAGGCCTCCAAAAAATTTCATCGCAATTGGAGTATTGGTTTAGCCGGAATCGTGTTAACAGACAGACAAAAATACAAAAAGAAAAAAAGAAAAAAAACATTCCGGATTTTTTATCCAGTGTAGTGAAATTGAATCTTCGCTTCGCTCGCTACGCTCATCCAACTACATTCTCGTCGACCAGCTTGTAAAATTATGGTAGATACTTAGCATTTTAGGCTTCCAAGATTTTTTCCTGAATAAGTTGGTGTGCATCGTTTTAACTTCGAGAATCGTGCGTGACCTTGTCAAAAACAGCTGAACGTGCGTCAACGTAGGCCTACGATGGAACAACGATTTGTTATTGTTTTTAAGCGTCGACGGCGGCGAGTCGACGGCTGCTCGACGCACGGAAAGAACACTTATTTCAAATGAACTTTCTAAAACTGAAAAGTTCGTTCTCGGAAAGAACTTTTAAAAGTTCAAGTTCATTCATTTAAACTAGGAAGCTTCGCAAACGCTTTTTCAGGCGCGTTGTTGGATGAGCGTAAGTTTTTAAATACAAACAAAGCGTAAAATTGCGATTTTCACGAGAAATAATTTATCGATTACGCTCAAATTGCACACGAATATATAAGTGTATAAAATTAAGGTTCTGTGAAAAAATCATTACAATCGAATAAAGCATGTAGGTGTTACAAGTCGAAGAAATTTTAAAAATCGAAAAAAAATTAAAATTGCGATTATCATGAGAAATAATTTTTTGATTGCGCTCAAATTTTAAACGAATATATTAATTCTAAAGTTCTGTAAAAAAATCATTACAACCAGATGAAGCATGTAGGTGTTATAAGTCGAAGAATTTTTTAAAAATCGAAAAAAATCATAAAATTGCTATTTTTATGGCAAATAAATTTTCGTTTGCGCTCAAAAACGTGGCAGTTCTAAGTTTAAAGATTTCGAAAGCCTCCACAAAATTTCATCGCAATTGGAGTATCGGTTTAGCCGGAATCGTGTTAACAGACACACAAGAAGTGAAGTGAAACGGAATCTTCGCTTCGCTCATCCAAAAAAGAGTAAGTTCACTGAAAAGTTCACCAAAAAAACGCGTTCACGAGAACGCGTTCTTTTTAAAAGTTCCTTACCCAACACTGAGGCCAACTATACCCACACCCATGGGTACGATTGGAAGTATTACCGAGTTAAGAATATTGCCCTGATACAAGTATGAATTAAGGTTCCTCATCTTCAATGTGGTATCAATGACCGGTTTCATTGGATGAGCGTTGCGAGCGTAGCGAAGATTCCATTTCACTACATTGGAGAAAAAAATCTGGATTTTTTTTCCCTTTTTTTGGTATTTTTGTCTGTTTGTTAACACGATTCCGGCTAAACCTATACTCCAATTGCGATGAAATTTTGTGGAGGCCTTCAAAATGTCTGAACTTAGAACTGCCACTTTTTTTTAGCGCAATCAAAAAATAATTTCTCATTAAAATCGCAATTTTACGATTATTTTCGATTTAAAAAAAAATCCTTCGACTTATAACACCTATCTGCTTTATCCGATTGCAATGATTTTTTCACAGAACCTTAATTTTATGAATTCATATATTTTTGTGAAATTTGAGTACAATCGTAAAATAATTTCGCATGAAAATCACAAATTTACGCTTTTTTATTTTAAAAAAACATACGCTCATCCAACAACGCGCCTGAAAAAGCGTTAACGAAGCTTCCTAGTTAAACTACAAGTGGTGGATGTCGCCAACTAATACCCACACCCAGGATACGATAGGAAGTAGTACCTAGTTAAGAACATTGTTCTGATACAAGTAAGTATAAAGGTTTCTTTTCTTCAATCTTGTATCAATGACTGGTTTCATTAAAAGTGATGGATGTTGCCAACTACTTACCCACACCCAGGATCCGATAGAAAGAATTATCTGTTTAAGAACATTGCCCTAATAAAAGTTAGTAGAAAGGTTTCTTCTCTTCAATGTGGTTTCAAGACCATTTCATTTAAACTAAAGTGATGGATGTCGCCAACTACTCCACACCCAGGATACGATAGGACAGTAGTTTCCTAGTTAAGAACATTGTTCTGATACAAGTAAGTATAAAGTTTCTTCTCTTCAATGTGGTTTCGAGGACCGGTTTCATTTAAATACATGTGATAAATGTCGCCAACTACTAACCACACCCAGTATACGATCACGTATATACCTATTAGAACATTGTCCTGATACAAGTAAGTATAAAGGTTTCTATTCTTCAATGTTGTATCAATGACTGGTTTCATTAAAAGTGATGGATGTTGCCAACTACTACCCACACCCAGGATCCGATAGAAGAATTATCTGTTATAAAGGCATTGCCCTAATAAAAGAATAGAAGGTTTCTTCTCTTCATATGGTTTCAAGGACAATTCATTTAAATACATGTATAAATGGTGCCAACACTAACCACACCCATATACGATAGACAGTATAACCTAGTAGACATTGTTCTGATACAATAAGTATAGGTTTCTTCTCATGTGTACAATGACTGTTCATAAAAGTGATGGATGTTGCAACTACTCCACACCCAGATCCGATAGAAGATTTCTGACATGCCTAAAAATAAGATGAAAGGTTTCTTCTCTCAATGTTGTTTCGAGACGTTCTTTAATACATTGATAAATGTCGCCAAATACTAACCACACCCAGGATACGATAGACAGTATAACTAGTAGAACATTAAGTATAAGTTTCTATTCTTAATGTTTCATGACTGGTTCATTAAAGTGATGATGTTGCCAACTACTAACCACACCCAGGATACGATAGACAGTATTACCTAGTTATAAAGGGGTATTTAACCGCTAAACTCAAAAAATATATTTCATTCAGGCTAACTAGTAATGAATTTAGCAATGAACAGAAAAATTATGGGGGCCACCATGACCTCCCATAAAATTGTCAAACATGACATTTTTCGATCTAGGTTCCATCAGCAAAAATCTCCCATAAGAAATAACATGGGGACGATCTTTATGCCCCGTGACCTTGGAGGATTTTGATCCAAAAAAATATTGGCCATTATTGACGTACTCGACAGCCTTTTCTGTAAATTCTCTTTATTTTGATTTGTAATTAGGGCAAGTAGTTCGGTCAAAATATGCTGATTACCAAGATGGGGTGTGATTTTGGAATGCATATTTTTGCGTGTTTGAGGGTATATTTGGGCACAGTTTCAAGACACGATGTTATAAAGGGCCATTTTAGATTGGTACTATGCTCTAGTATCTATGTGGACCAAAAAAGAAGCAGGTTAAAGCCGATTTAGGAAATTTTACGAAACACCAATTTTCGCCAATTTCTGGATCAAAAACATTAAAAAATTCGTGTTAAATCACAGTTACAAGATATAATTTTTTAAACGGTCATTTAAGTGTAGTATTGTGCTATAGATCACGCGGTAAAAAATAATTTTTCTGGTTTTTAGCCCCTTTAAGAACATTGAACTTTTCTTCTCACAGTGAGCAGCAAGAAGATCCCGGAGAAATAAATCTGGGGGGATCAAGACAACCTTCGAGTACTAAACTCTAGCTCTCCGAGACATTGAATTCGCCCTTACAGTTGGTAACATTGTGATTCCGGAGAAACATATCAGGGGGTAACCCAGGGTCGTCACCGACGCCGTCCGGGTTCTGTTGTCTAGCTCTCCAAACCATGAAAGTTCGGCTCCACAGCGAGAACCATAAAGATCTCGGAGAAACATGTCTGGAGGGATCCTGGAGCCGTTATCATCTGACAACCTCCGTGTTCTGTTGTCTAGCTCTCCGAGCCGTTAAAGTTCGGCCCTACAGTGAGATGAGAACTAAAAAGATCCCAGTGTAACATGTCTGGAGGAATTCTGGAGCCATTATTACCCGACACCCACTTTGTTCTGTTGTCTAGATCAGCGCACCATTGGAGCTCGGAGTCAAAGTGGGCATTATAAATGTTCCAAGGACCCTTGACCTTGGGGATCCTGCAGTTGGCGCCATCTGCTCAGTGTTGGGCTTTGGAAGGTTGCTTAGCGAGGAGAATGATTATTATGGGGTAAGTTTGTCCAGGGGTTAAGGCACGGAGATACTATAGAGGATTATCATAAAATATATTTAATATCCTGTCGACCACAAGTTACATTACCAACTAAGACACTATTTTATCATTGTGTTCATAATTTCAACTTTTTGTTTGTGATTCCTTATATTTTTGCTCTTATCCTACCGTCTGTCTCCTTCTGCTTGTACTGGTTGAAGAGGATGTTGTCTTTGTCACACAGATATTTATATTGACCTTTTATTTATAAGGATATGAAAATATTGTTGGTTATATTACCGGATTGATTGGACGTCCGAGCTCAAGTTCGGTAGTCAGATAAAATACAACGCGTTCATCACAATTGAATTAATCATTAATAAATTGTCTTATTGTCATTTAGGTAAACAAGCATTTTACTACTGTCATGTAGAAACATCAATAGAGACACACGGCATTGACCTCACCTTGTCAGGAACCCAGGACTCTCCATACAGTGGTCGCTTGGCAGGGGGCTTGTAGCTCGTCCTGAAATCCGTAGGCTAGCTCTTCACATGTAGGGATCCTAGTATTGGTCAGAGGGTTACTAAAGTGACTTGAATAAGAACAACAGATTCATAGTAAACAGTAAAACCCAGGCTTTATTAATAAAGCAACCTAATGAAACTAGAGAAACGAGTGTGCGATACTGCCTTCCCTCCAACATGTGCGTGCCTCAAATGTGGCTTGGTTCCTACCAGCCATGACCTCGCTTGACCTGAAGTTAAGTTGACATGACTTGGCTTACCGGATCCGTCCCGATGCTCAGGAGAAGTCACCCAACAACTCAGATCTACCTAGGGGTAGGTGATGATCCCTCTTCCCCTCGATGTCTGCCTTCTTCTCTGTACTCGTACACGCACACACTGTCACACTGTCACACGTCGACTTCGAAGGTGTTGACGGGTCGAGTTCCGAAGTCAGAGAGAGTGAACTTGTTTCCAATCACGTTGGACCCACTCGAAAAGTCCCGTTTCAGTGAGTCCATGGACTGCACTCTTAGTTGCTACGCGTTTTACCGATACTCTCTATCTCCGTCTGTTCTAAGCTAATTATCTTCTGTCTCTGTGTTGCTCATTGTCATCACGGCGATGTATTTCAGCGTACGACTCGACAGAGTCGCACCCTGATCTATGAATATTCCATATTCATGACATTGTAGTGACCTACTTTATCTACTAATTGTACAACCTGACATTTTACTTATCTAGAAGGCTGTGACTTCCAACCACCAGCCAATTGTTATGTTAGATCATTGTTGATGAGAACAAATGAATGGGTAACTTTCTCATCTGCTGTCTTGGAAAGAAGATGTGTTTTTCTGTAGTTGTTCCAATGTGAATCTTAACTAGGAAACGCTCAGTTGGACGCGTTGATAAGCGAGCACGTGCTATAGCTAGACCCACATTGCACATTTTTTTAAATTTTAAAATTTGCGACGTTCGCTGTCCACAGGGCCATGTTTCCGATATTATTTATTATTGCCAAGGTATTTGGGTAAACCCGTGTGTAAACCTTTACTTTGTGGATAAAATCCACCGCCATCTAGAGGACCTTGACTCATTGGGAAAAATATTTAAACTCTTTGGTGACAAATAATAGACTGCTTCCTCGAAAGTATTTTGATTACTTCTAGGTGGCAGTGCATTAGAAACTTCGCGCGTCTTTTCGTTGCCATGGCAACGTTACTTTTGTTATAATGTAATTTCCATCTACACTACTTATCGGATCAAACTAAAATTAACATATCGTGACCGGAGGACATTCATAAATGATTTGGATATATCAGATTTTGTCGCCGGTTAGTTTGAAAAAAAAACTTTCGATTAACTTTAATGTAACTTTTTAACTTTTTGAACGATTTTGCCACAAAACTAATGGCATTCAATCGAGAACAAAGCTTGCGGATGGTCAAAATTTCAACTCGATCCGAGCCTCCGTTCGAACGTTATGGCGAGACATACAAAAAAAAAAAAAAAAAAAAAACGAGTGACAAATTTTTCCGGCAGAGTCAAATGGAAACGCTCGCTTAATAAATGTTATTATTTAGCTTACTCAATAATGTAATCATTATGACTTCCACAGTGGTGACCCCGACTTGATCTATCAACGAGGTAGGACAATGAACATTTCAAATGTTCTGATGGAAGTTCAGTTTCATTATTTATTTATTTTAGTGTGTGAAGCCTTTTTTACTTTTGAGGTTTCGTGTTGCTCATCAAAATTCTATTCTATACTAACACAAATGGAACATGGCTTCATCTGAAAATACAGCCCCTGTTTCAGTCGATAGAATTAGTGTGAAAGTTCCACCGTTTTGGGCAAATGATCCTGTTTTGTGGTTTGCGCAAATTGAGAGTCAATTTGATTTAGCAGGGATCTCGCAGGATTCAACAAAATTTAATCATGCAGCGAGCGCCCTTGAACAACGGTATGCCACGGCGGTACGCGACATCATCGTCAAGCCCCCAAGTGTAGGTAAATATGAGCTTCTTAAAACAAAGCTCATTCGTCGGTTCTCGCCATCGCCCAAAGCACGTATTAAACAGCTTATTCAACATGAGGTTATGGGTGATGGTAAACCTTCCGAATTTCTGCTTCGCCTACGCATGTAAGCTAGGTCAGAGGTTACAAACAAGGTGTTATGAACATTGTGGTTTTAACGCTTGCCGACCCGTATGCATGACATTTTGGCTTCATCACCACCTGACGACCTTGATGCACTCGCAGTGATCGCTGACAGAATACATGAGATGGCACCCACCTCTCCTCGGGTAGAGATTGTCGACAGCCATCAAACGCAGTTGGAGGAGTTATCACGACGAGTTGCAGCGCTATCCAACAATCGCATTGCAAAGCCATCTTCCTCGCATCGATCAAATCGACGTTGCGATCTACCTTCGTCGAACTGACAAAACGCAATACGGCGAACACCAGTAGATGATGTGTGTTGGTACCACCAAAAATATGGCGCCCAGGCAAGGTCGTGCCGAAAACCATGCATTTTTGATGCAAAAAACTACGCGGGCAGTCAGTAAACGCGGCAGACGACTGCCCAACCTCACGCCGTCTCTTTGTGATGGACATTCCGACTCAAGTCAGTTCCTGGTCGACACCGGGTCTGATCTCTGTGTGTATCCGCGTAAGCTCATCAAGGGACCTCTCGAACGATCAACATACGAGCTTTTCGCGGCTAATGGATCGCACAAAACGTTCCAGCGCCTTACCGACCATTGAGGTGATGCTGTTTGGCCTGTAGTTCTTTATGTCTCTCTTGTCGCCGTCTTTGTAGATCGGTGCCACGGACGCCGTTTTCCATTCTGTTGGAATACCCTGTTCAAGCGCCATGTTGAAAAGGTGGGCAAGTGAGTCGCTGAGAGTGTTAGCGGAGTTTTTAAGTAGAATTGCAGGCACGCCGTCCGGGCCCGCTGCTGTATTCGCCTTAGTCCCCCGGAACAGCTGTATTATGTCAGCGGGCAAGCAAGTCAGCTCGCTCATGGTGGGCTGTTCTGAAAGTCGGGTGGCGGGCGCGTTTCTCTGGTGGACGAGGAAAATGTTATCCGCCCGCGAGAAATTGCTCTGGAACCCCTCACTAAAACAGGCTGCCACCTCTTTGGGGTCTGACACGGTTCTTCCTCCTACCTTGAAACTCGCGGCATCGTTCGGAATAGTTGCCTTGGAATAAATGTAGCACCAGAAGAACTTTCTGCTGTCTGCACCTCGCCCAAGTCCCCACATCCAGTTGTCCTTGGCCGTCCAAAGAGCCACCCGTGTTGATCTTCTGGCAGCAAGATAAGCCCCTCTTGCGTCTCTCAATTTGGTTTCCCGCCATCGGTCAAACAGTCTGTCCCGGATGTCGATCATCTTTTTAATGCTCTTGCTTAGCCAAGGGTGGAGTCGGCGCTTGTTTTCCCCTACTCTCCTCTTCGGAACGTGCTCATCTGCGCACTCAAAGACGATACGATTCCAGTTTTCCCATGCTTCATTGATGTCTGCCAACTGCAGCACCTCCGGCAGTCGCTCAGAAAGCGTTTCGTTCAAGGCCTGCCAGTTTGCTTTATTGTAATCAAGAACATCTCGGGGTACACTCACAGGACGGATGGCAGTCAGTGAGAGGGTGGCCAGGACAGAGTTATGGTCGTTCACGCCAGGCACCACCTCCACCATTGACACGATGCTGGGGGCATCGCAGAGCAGCAGGTCGATTGTCTTCTCACTCGTGTTGGTGATTCGGGATGGCTCAGTGACCAGTTGAGAGAAAGCCAGTTCAGCAAAAGCAGATATAAAATCACTGGAGGTTATTTCGCGCCCTTCTGGGGTGTCCGAACGCCAGCATGCGTTGAGATTAAAATCGTCAAGCAAGAGGCAGCCTTCGAAACTTGGCTGCATAGCAGCAACTAAGTCCAGGGAGTGCAGAAAATCGGCGTTTTGGGCTGCATCTGAACATGGCGGACGGTATTCCGACCCCACGAGAAGGCGCAGGTTGCCGACTTTGATTTCCGCCCAGACAATTTCAGCCCGGCTCTCGAGGTGACCGAGGCGCTTTGGTTGCAGGTGCGGTCGAATCGCTAGAAGGACGCCGCCACCGCGGCCGGCCTGTCTGTCCTTCCGCAGGACGACGTCGTCTCTTCGAAGTAACTCGTGGTTTTTGACGTCTGGAGTCAACCAAGTCTCATTCACCGCACAAATATCAGCCGAGTGGGACAGCAGAAAAGCATCGATGTCTGCAGCTCCTTAACGGTTTTTTAAGGAACGTGCATTAGAACAGATTAGCGTGACAGCATTTTTGTTTGCTGAGCGTCTCAGCGGTGGTATCCAAGGGTTGCTTTGTGTCACTTCCGGAAGGCTCCAGAAAGAGTCATTCAGCATTTCAGCTCGGGGAGGCTGCACGTCCAGCATTTGAAGTTGCTATTTTTGAGGAAAACATTTACCTCTTTATCACTCCAACTGTTATTCTTCATGAGGCAGGTCCTGTGGTAGAGCCGACTGCACCCCACGCAGGTTATCTTTACATCATTTTTCCTGCCGACTTTGTCACACAACAAGCATGTTGCTTGCAATTTGGCGGGAGCTCCCCGCGGCATTAAAAAGAAGAAGAATGTACCAACCAATAATGTTCTTTACTCCCATGTAGAGCCTTTTGCCGAGTTACATACTTCTAATACACACGAAATGGTAGAAATGTCAACATACTATCACTTTGAAGGTAGTGGCAACCAATTGTTTTGATTGTTTTATCCACAAACAAAATCAGAGACATGAAAGCAATACTTTAATTTTAAAATGTTAGAAGAAAAATCCAAAAAAAAACTTCAATAACAATTGTACATACACACCTTAATATGAAGAACAGTTTACGAACACCATATACTAAAAAATCTGTGTAAAAATGGATAAAATTCCATTTTTTCTGCATCTTTAACACTTCAACACTTCAACACTTCAACACTTCAAAATGCATTTTCGGTGTTTCCGAGAAAAATTTCCTTGGTCACACCGTCAACGCTAGTGGGACACGACCTCTCGAAGATAAGGTCGATGCTATCGTTTGTTTTCCACCACCCAGCAACATTAGGCCAATATGACAGTTTCTTGGGATGATAAATTTCTATCGTCGATTCATGCCATCTGCAGCCCGTCTTCAGGCACCCCTCAGCGACCTTCTTGTCAGTGCTGATGCTTCAGGTAGGATGCCCATCGTTTGGACGACAGAGCTGTTGAACACGTTTGATAAGTGTAAGCATAGTCTCTCACAAGCAGAACTTCTTACGCACCCTGACTCTAGAGCAGAGCTTGCAATCGTCGCTAATGCCTCTGACAGGCGCATTGGAGCTGCTCTTCACCAGAAAACGGGTTTAGGTTTGAAAACCACTAGCATTTTTCTCGCAAAAGCTGAATACGGCGCAACGCAATTATGGCGCATACGATCGTGAGCTCCTCGCAGTCTACAAGACAATCCGGTACTTCCGTCATATGGTGGAAGCCAGGACGTTTGCAATCTACACCGACCACAAGCGATTGATATTTGCGTTCAAGCTAAAGTCTGGCAAGTGTTCCCCGCGGCAATTTCGTTACCTTGACTACATTGGGCAATTTTCAACAGATATCCGTCATGTTCCCGTTACGGAAAATGTCGTTGCCGAAGCTCTGTCCAGGGTGGAAGCGATCTCGATGAGTAATGAGACAATTGCCCAAGCCCAAGTGAACGATCCCGAACTCCAAGCGTTTCTCCACTCTGACACTGCACTCAAACTGAACCGTCGGAGCCTGTTGACACAGACCTTAGGATTGTGACACATCCACGCCAATAGACCGACCTTTCGTACCAGTTACTCTCCGACGCCAGGTGTTTGACAGTCTTCATAGTCTGTCCCATCCCGGTGTTGCTGCCTCCGTCCGTCTTGTCTCAAGGACCTACGTCTGGCCTTCGATAAAGAAAGACTGTAAGAAGTGGGCAAGGGCCTGCATAGCGTGTCAGAGATCAAAGGTCACACGACACGTATCGCCACATGTTGAACATTTCAACGCTTCAGACGCTCGTTTTGACCATATCCACATCGATCTGGTGGGTCCTCTTCCTGAGTCATCGGGATTTCGTTACCTGCTTACATGCGTAGATCGATTTACTCGTTGGTCGGAAGCAATTCCTTTATCCGACATCACTGCGGATACATTTGCCTCTGCCCTCATCACAGGCTGGATATCTCGTTTTGGGACGCCACTTTGGATCACCACCAATCAAGGCCAGCAGTTTCAGTCAGCCCTTTTCAGGTCTCTAAACCACCTGTTAGGCACTACTGTCATCCGGACTACAGCGTACCACCCTACCGCCAATGGCATGGTAGAACGCCTCCATCGCCAGCTCAAGGCCGCACTCAAATGCCATGAAGAGGATCGCTGGACCGATAACTTGCCATGGGTCATGTTGGGCATTCAATCAGCATGGAAAGAGGATATAAAAGCTACATCTGCTGAGTTGGTGTACGGAACTACTCTCGGGCTTCCAGGAGAATATTTGTCGCCTCCGACGTCAATGCCCGACAGCACGTCAGAGTACGTCAGCCGACTCCGCCAACGAATCCAGATGCTACGACCAACACGCCCTACCCGACACGGGCAAAAAGATGTATTTGTGTTCAAGAACCTCACGACATGTTCCCACGTTTTCGTGCGCCATGACGCTGTCCGCTCTCCGCTTCAGCAACCGTATGACGGGCCATACGATTTCATAGCGAGACACGAGAAGTATTTCACTATTCTGTGTACAGGGTAAAGAGTTGTAGTATCCATAAATCGTTTAAAGCCTGCCTTCATTCTTGACATCACAGCTCCTGATACCGCACAACCATCGACCAAACCGTTCACTCTAATCGACCAAACATCAAGCACTTCCCGGCTACCTATGATAGCACCTGCCTCCGTTGTCCGCAACAATCCGCCAATCCGTCTCTGGTCGGGACTTATGCTGCCGTCACTGCTACCCCGCCACTAGTCACGACACGAGCAGGACTTCGCGTGTGCGCACCAGCTCGCTTCGGCACATAGAGATTTCTTTCGCATCGCTATGCTTGTTCACTTGAGGGGGGTCCTGTAGTGTCCTACTTTATCTACTAATTGTACAACCAGACATTTTACTTATCTAGAAGCCTGTGACTTCCAGCCACCAGCATATTGTTATGTTTGATCATTGTTGATGAGAACAAATGAATGGGTAACTTTCTCATCTGCTGTTTTGGAAAGAAGATGTGTTTTTCTGTAGTTGTTCCAATGTGAATCTTAATAAATGCTATTATTTAGCTTACTCAATAATGTAATCATTATGACTTCCACACAGCTCTTGAATTACATTTAACATGGCATACAAGTACACGCACATCAAGTTGTGGGTTTCATTACTGCCATTAGAAGGGTAGTAATAAAAAAATAATAAATATAAAATATAAAAAATAATCAAAAATAGTCATCAACAAAATGCAAACGGAAATGCGATTCTAAACTAAACGATTATAACGGTCGGTAGGCCGAAACGTACGACATTGTGAATCTTGTTTTGTAAATATTTATGTTAACCAGCTAGTTTCACGCAGCTGCCCATCTCGTTTAAGGTAAGCTGTTGGTCTCCTTTCTTCTTTCCCCAACCTCAAACACTTATAATGTTACTAGTTTTATTTCACCTTCCATTCTTCATTTCATTGTATTTGTTGAAAAATGTAGGTCCTGTTTTTTGTTGTTGTAGGTAATGAAGCTGAGGAGGCAAAACGCTACGATTCTTCCGAGGGAAAAATGCAGAAAAGATAATCAAGATTTCATCTGCGTTCCTTTAGTCACGGAAAGCAACGACGTTTGCACCGTAAGTGCACATCAACTTTTTTGTCAAAAATTCATTTTCGACATTTTATAACAAGCTCCATACCCCCACCCCTTCCATATCTACATCATCACATAGATTATAATTTAAAAGACAAGGAAGCGCAGCGAATGAAGTCTACAATTCAAATCAAACGGCACAATATCTGTTTATTGCATGTGAGTTATAGGGAGTGAGTGACTTCGCTCCAAAACGGCCAAACGGGTAATCATATTAAACTGAAATTTTAAACAGACATTCGGTACAAGTATTTAGCGTGCAGTTAACATTTTGAGCAAAATCAGTTGCGATTTATAAATACAAGAAATATATATATATATTTTTTTTAGGTCTTTAGTGTGCAGAATGTAATTTTACGACAATGGTTTTGTTCTTGAAACAACATTTTCATGGAATAATTTTTAGATGGTAGTTTGCACATTGTTTATATTAACTAGAAACATAACAAAAACTTGTAAAAATACAGCCAAACCTTACACACTCGAAAAAATGAGATCTAACAAAAGGGCCAAGCTCATCTACCCTTCCACATTTGCGCATTCTTAATTCATAAACGTACAGTGTCCTGTAACAACATCCTTGAAAAGCTTGACAAAATAGAATATGCAACTATTAATAATTTAAACGTTATTACGTTCATCCAAATTCTTTTTTTGTAATTAGTTTAAACGTAATGGTCATGCAAATTCTGTTGCCAAGCTTTTCGAGGATGTTGTTACTGGACACTAAACGTTTATGAATTAAGAATGCGCAAATGTGGAAAGGTAGATGAGTTTGGCCCTTTTTTAGATCTCATTTATTTTGAGTGTGTAAGGTTTGGCTGTATTTTTAAAAGTTTTTGTTATGTGTGGGATCTCATTACTTTTTCAAGTTCCATTGCATTTGTTAAAATATAATAATTTTATCTAAGTCAATTTAATTGCTATGGTATGACCAATAAACAATAGAATGAAAAAATGTAGTGGTCCAAAGACTTGCTTTTTGTAAACAATGTAGGCGATCATTGTCAAGTAACTATAGTTACTTCTTGTTTGTATGCCTGTATAAGACTTATTTTAAAACATTTATTTGGAAGCCTTTCAACAAACCTTTTTAACTTTTTCTTTCAAAAGGAACTACATCACCATTACCTTAATGTCCATGTAAAATATGAACGTTGTAGCCCCACCCGTTTGGTCAGAATCGCTGGGCAATTGAAACTGACGAATAAGACAGTAGTATAGTAGTAGTAACAACCCATAACAAAAACTTGTAAAAATACAGCCAAACCTTACACACTCAAAATAAATTAGATATAAAAAAGGGCCAAGCTTATCTACCCTTCCACATTTGCGCATTCTTAATTCATAAACGTACAGTGTCCCGTAACAACATTCTAGAAAAGCTTGGCAAAATAGAATTTGCAGCTATTAAGTTAATTCGAACGTAAAAGTTTATCCAAATTCTTTTTTTCAAATTAATTTAAACGTAATGGTCATGCAAATTCTATTTTGCCAAGCTTTTCAAGGATATTGTTACGGGACACTGTACGTTTATGAATTAAGAATGTGCAAATGTGGAAGGGTAGATGAGCTTGGCCCTTTTTTAGATCTCATTTCTTTTGATTGTGTAAGGTTTGGCTGTATTTTTACAAGTTTTTGTTATGTGTGGGATCTCATTACTTTTTCAGTTCCATTGCAAAATTATTTGTTAAATATAATAATTTTATCAAAGTCGATTTAATTGCTATGGTATAACCAATTAACAATTGAATGAAAAAATGTAGTGGTCCAAAGACTTGCTTTTTGTAAACAATGAAGGCGATCATTGTCAAGTAACTATAGTTACTTGTTGATTGTGTGCCTGTATAAGGCTTATTTTAAAACCATTATTTGGAAGTCTTCCAGCAAACCTTTTTAACTTTTTCTTTCAAAAGGAACTACATCACCATTACATTACCTTAATACCCATGTAAATTATGAAGGTTGTAGCCCCACACGTTTGGTCAGAATCGCAGGGCAATTGAAACTGACGAATTATTAGACAGTAGTGGCGAGTAGTAACTAACATCCCTAAAGTGATTTTGAGCATGTTTCAACTTCTTCTCTGGTATTAGCTTAATACACTTCTGATTCTTCGTCTTCTTTGGTATCTGCTTACTTTATTCGCAACTCTTTCTCCATCTTAGGTATCAGCTTACTTTTTACACTAGTCTTTCGTCTTCTTTAGTATCAGCTTACTTAATATTTCAATTTCAATTTATTAAGACACTATAGATACATTTTTTCAAAAGGTATGTTTTTTGTCGCGTAAGTTGGGCAACCACATAAGGAAAATACTTGTTCGTGGTTACCCTATTACAATAGTAGTCTTTATTAATTAATTTATTATTACTATAGCTAAAGCTAAAACAGTCTAGATCAAGTAAAAAAAGAGTAAAATAGCTAAAAATAAAAATAATCTAAATTATAGAACTAGACCAAAGAGTGTTAATTGTGTAGTAATAACCATTATTTCAATTATTTAACTTGACATAATATGATGTAGATATAATTTAATTGTATAATTTGACAATGATTATAATTAGTGAAACACATGAAAAACTTAAAAGTATGTCTAAAAAGTAACAACCATCATATTGTACTATTATATGATAACTAATTAATAAAATATGATACAGCTAAATATAGAAATTAGTAACTTTCGGATCAGCTTTCAGTGAAAATGAAAATGAGAATGAGAATTCAACTCATCTGCCATACTCAAGAGAAGAGAGGACTTAAACTAATATGATATTAAGGATCAGGGGAAAAGCGAAGTGAGACACACGTGACAATACTCTTTTTTCTTTTCGGAATCAGCTTACTTAAAACACTACTCTTTCTGCTTCTTTAGTAGGTATCAGTTTACTTACTTTACTACTATTTCTTCTTCATTAGAACCAGCATACTAAACACACTTCTCTTTCTAGAACAAACAACAACTTAACAAATACAAAGAAGATAGTGGGGACAAACCGTTCACTTATGAATGTATGAAGTATCTCTATAATTTAAACGTCAATAACACCCAATCTATGTTCCTTTATCAGACAAATGAGGATGAAATAAGTGACATTATAAATCTTTAAAAAACACTTCGGCGTGTGGACACGATGAGTTTACCGAGTAAAGTTATTAAAGCTTGTTCAACTCATTAACTAAACCATTAGTTAATATAATAAATTCGTGTTTCGAAACGGGCACGTTTATAGATGACCTTTAAAAATATCTAAAGTTATTCCTTTGCATAAGAAAAATGACAAGAAAGTAGTGGGATAATTACAGGCCAATATCCCTTCTACCGGTTATTTCTAAAGTTTTTGAGAATTAATGTAAAACGGCTAGATAATTTCTTTGTCCTTAGAAAGTTGTTATCTGTACATCAAAGTGGGTTTCAAAAATGCAAATCCACTCACACCATAATGTATCGCTCCTTGTCAACAATTGCCGCCGAGATTAACAAAAGTTCCTCGTCATTAGGAATATTTTGCGATTTATCGAAGGCTTTCGACAGTGTAAATCATAACATGCTTTTGAATAATCTGGAATTTTATGGCGTCCGTGGTAATGCATTAAAGCTTTTTAAGTCGTATCTTTCAAATCGGTTACAATTTGTTGAGTCAACTTCAATTGTTTTTGGGTGTGGAGGAAAGGGTTTAATCAAGCCCCAAGCCAATTAAGTGGGGAGTGCCCCAAGGCTCGATTTTGGGACCTTTATTGTTTTAAATTTTTCTAAATGAGTTGCCTGGGAATGTGACGGGTGTTGAACTTTTTGCAGACGATACGAGTATTCTTGTCAAATATTCTGGAGTTGGTTCTCTTAAAGAGCAGATGCTGAAGCTCAGTTTGAAAAGTGTTAGATGGTTTGAAGATAATAATCTTGTGCTAAATGAAGCTAAAACTAATTTCATACAATTTCATACTATACAAAGTAGTAAATCTGTCGCTAAGGTCGACCAGTTAATAGTTATCAAATCTTACCAATGGCACTCACTTATTGAGAGCGGGGGCAACCAACTTTTTGGATTGACTCTTGACCAGCACCTATCGTGGAAATCGCACATTGAAATCCTCTCCCGTAAACTTAGTTCTGCTTGTTATGCAGTCAGAGTGGTGCGTGCACAGTCAGACCTTGATACCGCTAGATTAGTGTATTTTGCTGAATTTGAATCAAGAATGTCGTATGGAATTGAGTTTTGGGGGCCTCTTCAATTGGAAATCAAATATTTACCATACAAAAGCGTGCAATTAGAATTATTGGCAGAGCTGTAAGGAACCAGCATGCAAAACCGTTATTCATTCAATTAAATTTCCTGACTTTTTACAGCTATACATACTACAATCAATCTTAAGAGTTAATTTAACTTGCAGGACTATCCCAAGCACGATTCAATTCACAGCCATGACACAAGAAGTAAATACGATCTCTATCAAGACAAAAAAATAATAACATTTCTCAATTTAATTCCGACTTCATTAATATTAAATTGTATAGTAAATTACCAACTTCTATAAAAGATATCACAGATTTACGTTCCTTTAAATGTAGCTTAAAATAATTTCTTATCGCTAAGGCCTACTATAGTATTAATGAATTTTTAATGGATAAGTTTTGATTCACAACCACTTAGTAATATTATTTATTTATACGTGTAAGAAGCTTGTTTATTTGTTACTGTTTTAGTTGCTTTGTATTGTTTTGAAGATTGTTTAATTTATTTGTTGATGTTAAATTGACTGATCATTCAATATGCCTTTAAATAGGCTCCACTATAATTTTGTTTTCTGTAATAATTTTTTTGTAAGATTGTGGATGAATAAATGAAATGAAATGAAAAAATAAATGAAAACACGCTACAACCGTGTAGTGTTTATGAACAAATTTGATTTTTAAGAACAAAACATGAACTCAGCTTGGTTTTATCGACTTTCTTATTCATCGTACCTGAATTTCTAAGTGATAAATTTCACGCTTATTTCACTCATTGCACTTTTTTGTCATTTAGACTCCATGACTGTTATACCATGAAGTTATCCTAGAACTGTTGTGTGTTTATTCATAGAGAACATAGTTGTTGTGAATCATGTTATTGTATTTAAAGACACGTTCAGCTGTGCTAACATGATTGTGTTATGATTTTCTGTTTAGAGTGGCGCTGACTCGTTCCTTGTTTGTGGGAATATTCTACGAGGTATTATAGTTGCTTCAAGTGGGGATTGTGGAAATCCCAAGGACCTAGATATGTTTTCAATGTACACGCGAATTGACGCTAACCTGGATTGGCTACTTAATACAATGAATACAAATACCGCTCGCTACATCAACTAGGCGGCTAGGCCGTCATTCTCGTTGCTCCAACATACACTGTTAGATCGGAGCATCTTGAATTATGTTTTAACCTCTTTGTTGTTCATTGTTTTGTTTATGTGTTCTTTTCTTCTTGTTTTTATGTATTATTAAATTGATATAATATAATATAATAATATAATATAATACAATAATAATATAATTCCCTATGTCTTCCTATGTCTTTCTTCACCTATGAAATTAAACACTATTTTTCTCTTTGAATCTTTGTGTATTTGTCTTCACCTGACTTACATGGTCAATCTCCGTGGCCGGATTAGAGAACTCCGAGTATCATTATTCATCTGTGAGTAATTAAATATAGTTATACAGTCCACACACCACATTATTAGAACAAAATCATGGCTCCTCCCAATGGCAATGCAAATACGAAAGAAACCCTCGCCAAGATTGAAGGTTTTTTAGCTCTGCGAAGAAATGTATATGGATATTATGTTTAATCTTTATACTCTGGCGAATGAAACAGACGAGGCTTCAACGATGCAACTAAAAGCGCGTAGGAAAGAACATGTGGAAGTAAAGGCTGCGTTTATGGAAACCCAAAGGGACATCACACTGGCCAATGCTCAAGTCCCCAATGCGCAAGTAGCAGATGTTGCTCATGCCTTTACCCAGTTTTATGAGTGGTATTGTAAGGTAGTTACGGTTGTAGAGATAGGTTTCCATCTGCATCACCAGTAGTACCTTCAACATCAGCTGTTGGTGTGGAACAACCTCGACTTCCGCAATCGCCGTGCCCATATGGGATGGTGATATTAAAAAATACAGTAATTTCATTGCCATTTTCAATGCAGCTGTTCCACCACACTCGACTCCAGCAGAGACAAAAATGCTGTATCTGCGCACATACCTCCACGGTGCACCGTTGCATCTTATTGAACATTTGTCTGTGTCAGCTGAGAACTACGATGCCGCCTATCGCCTTATCTGCGAACGATATGCTTCCATTCGGGCACAGGCCTCACATTTAGTTGGGCAAATGACGGTATATCCTACGCACCAAGCGGATTCTACGTCAGACATTCAAGCTGTCTTGGACACCTTTCAGGCAGGACATGAAGCCTTGCGCAATCTCCAGATTCCAGACCTTGGTGACTTTGTCATGTGTTCTCTAGCGCTGAACACTTTGTCACCACGCTTGCGCCTTGCCTTCGAAGAAAAGCATCACGACCCATCCTCAGTGCCAACGTTTAATTCTCTCACGACCTTTCTAGTGGAACGTTGTCGAATTGGGGAATTGATTATCAATGATTCAACTCATAGGTCTGGTCTAATAAAGACTTCTTCTTGGCATAATAATCAATCCCGTTCCAGGTCTTTCAACATTAAGCACAATACACCTACGCCTATTGCTCGATTGCCTCCGCCAGTCGCACAAGCTCTAACGCCCGCTACGCCATCATCATATAATGCACTTCGCAATACAATGACAGCTACACAATCACCTAATCTCAACTCTCCTGGATGTGCCTATTGTGCAGATTCTGGTCACAATATACGTTCTTGCTCTTCGTTCAAGTATCTGCCTACCCAGGAAAAAAGGGAGTACGTAAACCATGCTCAACTATGTAGCAACTGCCTCAGCTCATACCACACTGAGACTGCGTGCACCTCCCAAGATAACTGCCATTCCTGCGGTCGTCGCCATCACACCTTACTACATGAAAGTTCATATTGACTAGAACGTCCATCTCCTTATCATGTAGTATCATCATCTCATCACTTATCATCGTGTTCAGGGACTGTGCCTGTCCAATGTAAATCGGTCCATCGATCAGCCTTACGCTCGTCAATCAGTTCTACGGCCATGCCTATACTACCGTTGGCCTGTGTCTTCATGCGGGCGCCTGATGGACAGCGCGAATTAGTGCGCGCATTATTAGACACCGGCAGTCAAGCCAACCTCATTTCTAGTGCTAGTGCCCAACGACTCGGCCTCAAGCTGCAACCATCATGTGGCGGACCTATAATCGGAATTGGCGGGATCACTGCTTTTCAACGACCATCAACCACCATCGCCCTTTTACAACAGCATGGCGATCCCCCATGGCTTACACTCCCTCTCCACGTGGTTCCCACTGTGATGCACAATTCACCAAATGAAGCATTGCCGCATCAACAATGGACCCAATTACACGCCCTGCGACTTGCTGATCCCTGTTATTTTCGTTCAGCTCCAGTCGATGTCGTACTCGGTGCAGACGTCTGCGCCACTATCATGCGTCCAAACCATGTTATGCCTAGTGGTGGAGTTCCCGGTGCTTGGGAAACCACCCTGGGATGGGTTGTGGTTGGCGCATATTACCATCGTCGCCTCGCAGATCGCCGAGTCCAATTCGCATCAAACGTCATCGACAATGCTGGAAAAACGCGATATCGTATGCATTGCTCTCCATTGAATCAATCGTCTCAACCTTTGATTTCGCCTTTACCGTCACCTTCACTTTTGTCTTCACCGTCGACGTTACCGTCGCCTTCACCGTTGACTTTACCATCGCTTTCACTGTCGCCTTCACCGTCGACTTTACCGTCGGTACCTTCGTCTAGCAACACTGTCCAAGAGCCCTCAGCGGATGAAGTTCAAAAGTTACTATTCATCACCGACAATGCATCACCACTTGTCACTTCATCAACTTTAGTGCTCGCTCCTGAACGTGTCACTGATCAGAATCTGTGCAGGTATCCATCGGCCGTATCCGACGGTCTCAGTTGACTGCCTGCAGCCTTCGTAGTACATTTGGCTTATGTGTCACAATCCTCACTCCTAGAGCCTTCAAATCAGGACCCCTTGATTAATCTTACAAAGCAATTTTGGGACTTGGAGCCTACCTTTCACCGACCAATTCTTCGACCCGAAGAACGGCAAGCCGAAGACATCTACAAGAATACTACCACCCGGGATACTCTAGGACGCTTCATCGTTGCGCTCCCACTAACTGGCCAACCTTTGGGACGCTCTGAGCACATTGCATTACGTCAATTTAAATGCTTGGAAAATCGCCTTCGTCATCAACCAGACATTCAAGCTGCATATTGCGCATTCATGCGGGATTACCTAGAAAGTGGTCACATGGAACTTGTTAACCTAGCGGACATTACCCCATATGAACCATATTATATTCCTCATCACCCTGTACATCGACCTGACGATCCACCCACCAAACTACGAGTAGTATTCAATGCGTCCACTGCCACGTCTAATGGAAAATCCTTAAACGACGTTATGCTGACTGGTCCTAAATTGCAAACTGATGTGTGTACAGTGCTTTTTCGCTTTCGCTTTCACGCATTCGTTTTTACTGCAGATGTTCGACAAATGTACCGGCAAATACTTGTTAACCCAGAGCATCGAGATCTTCAACGCATTGTGTGGCGATTTTCAGAACACGAACCTATACAACATTATCGCCTCTGCATGGTGACTTACGGTACCTCCTCAGCTCCTTTTCTAGCGTTGCGCACCATTCAAGAACTTGCACATCAAAATTCAGAACGCCATCCCATTGCTTCTGAAGCCTTGCTTAAAGACATTTATGTCGACGATATTGTTACTGGCGCTGACACGCTTGATCTCGCCTTGGAGCGACGTGATGATTTGATTCAATGTCTGAACGGGTGCTGTTTTGAATTGCGGAAATGGTGTGCCAACCACCCATCTCTACTGATAGGCCTAAACCCAGAACACTGTCGTCAAACTACGTCTGATAACAAGATATTATCATTGGACCATGATCCGGTATTCAAGGTGTTGGGACTTGGCTGGGACCCTTCTGATGACGCCTTTTGTTATGTTGTACGCCTCTCAAAACCAGCCACAACAAAACGACAAATCTTGTCACAGATGGCTCGTATATTTGACCCACCTGGTTGGCTTACACCAGTAACATTTTGTGCCAAGGTTTTCTTTCGCCGTATCTGCCAAACACGTCTATCTTGGGATGAAACCCCACCAAAGAACATTATCGACGCGTGGAGTCACTACCAGCAAGAATTGCCGTTATTGAATCAAATTCGAATCCCCCGTCTTGTGTCAACATCATCTTCTCATACCCGTATTCTTGTTGGATTTTGTGATGCCTCAGAGGAAGGGTATGCCGCCGTTGTCTACCTTCATGTCTCTGAACCCAATGGGAGCATTACCGTCACTCAACTAAGAGCCAAATCGCGAGTGGCACCGCTTAAAAATGTGTCCTTGCCGCGCCTTGAGCTGTGCGCTGCTCAGTTACTTTCTCGAATTTATTCCCAGACTCTCATCGACATGGGGGTCATCACCATTGCTAAACATTTTGCCTTCTCAGACTCCACTATCGCATTAGCGTGGATATCCGCTGAGCCGCACCGATGGAAGACATTTATTGCAAACCGCGTGGTTGAAATTCAAGAAATATTACCATGTTCAGTATGGCACCATGTTGCTTCCGAGGACAATCCTGCTGATTGCGCCTCGCGGGGAATATATCCCAATCACCTGATAAATCATCCTTTGTGGTGGGAAGGTCCATCTTGGTTAGCTAATCCAGTAATCCACATGGCCATTAACTTATCCAAAATCATCTGATATGAACGACTCACAAGTTAATGCCAAATTGGTACCACCTCCAGTTTTCACGTTTGCGGTGCAAGTTGAACAGCTGGAATTGGAAACTCTTTTCTCTTCCTATGTTCGTCTTTATCGAATTGTCGCCTATTGTCGCCGGTTTATACACAACCGTCTCCACTCTCATCAGCTCATCACCGGACCTCTCTCCACCACCGAGCTTCATGAAGCTCAATTGTGTCTTATACGTCGAACCCAACGCTCCAGTTTGTCTGAGGAGTTGCGAGAAGCATCTCGTCCGAACACTCGCCACCGTCTTACACGCCAATTACGTTTATTCATAGATAACGACGGAATTTTGCGAGTTGGCGGTCGTCTATCCTTTGCCAACATTGCTTATGAGCATCGTCACCCTGCCTTACTACCCAAAGAGCATCCTTTTACATATTTGGTGATTGAGAATGCTCACGTCGTCAACTTACATGCCGGCTCACTTGCCACTCATGCCTATCTTCGGCAAAAATTCTGGATAATGGACGGGCGGAACGTTGTTCGTTTGCAGCTTGCCAAGTGTAATCGTTGCTTTACAGTAAAACCAAGACCCATTATTCAACCAATGGAGACCTCCCGCTTGAACGTGTTTCTAGTTTAGGACCATTCGTAAACACTGGGGTGGATTACGCCGGTCCTTACACTGTTTCCGCCGCTTGCCTCCGAGGGGCCCGAACTCTAAAAGCATACTCGTGCATTTTCATATTGTTTTGCCACCAAGGCTGTTCACCTGGAATTGACTTCAGATCTCTCTACTCCCACTTTCCTTGCTGCTTATCGTCGCTTTGTGGGACGTCGTGGACATCCCTCCACTATATTCAGCGACAACGGCACCAACTTCATTGGCGCAATCAATGAAATACATCGTCTAAGCCAGCTCCTCACTTCTCAAATTCATCAGGATGCAATCACCGAAGCTGCTTCCGTTTGTGGCACAGAATGGCGATTTATTCCTCCTTCAGCGCCGCATTTTGGTGGACTCTGGGAGGCTGGGGTAAAGTCTGCAAAGCAACTCATACGAAACGCCATTGGTGAACAAGTCCTTACCTTTGAGGAGCTCAATACGGTCCTAGTACAAGTTGAAGCTGTACTTAATTCGCGCCCGTTGTATGCACTATCGTCTGATCCGGCTGACGTCGCCTATCTATCCCCGGGTCATTTCCTAATATTTCGTCCGTTGACTGCACCTCCCGATGAGCCCCGCTACACCAACCGCATCGCCTGTTTGTCTCGTTGGCATTTGGTGCAAAAGATCGTCCATGACTTTTGGAAGCGCTGGCAAATAGAATACCTTCACACTCAGCAGCAACGATATAAATGGACATCGCCAGCAAACAACATTCTTCCGGGGACTGTCGTCATTGTTGCCGAAGATAATCTTCCCCCTCTGCGCTGGACCATGGGCCGTATTGTTACTGTTAAACCTGGTACAGATGGAATATCTCGAGTTGCCGATGTCATCACCTCCCACGGCCTCATAACTAGGCCAATTGTGAAACTTTGCCCACTTCCTACTCAATGAAGCGAAGCCTTCATGGGGGCCGGAATGTTAGATCGGAGCATCTTGAATTATGTTTTAACCTCTTTGTTGTTCATTGTTTTGTTTATGTGTTCTTTTCTTCTTGTTTTTATGTATTATTATAAAATCACCTATGTCTTCCTATGTCTTTCTTCACCTATGAAATTAAACACTATTTTTCTCTTTGAATCTTTGTGTATTTGTCTTCACCTGACTTACATACACCGTATTTATTTATTTATAAGCTTACAGTTATACAATGTTTTGTATGGTGGCAAGGTCAAATATTAACATTAAAAAATACTAAAATATACAATTTTATACTATTTACAAATTTACAAATTTTCCAAAGAACTTTTAAAATGTTTTAGCCCATCATTCTGTACAGTGTTCTCAGATAACAAATTCCATCCAGATACTGTTCTAATAATTTTATGTACATAATTTTATGTTGTACTGTATAGAAATGTTTTGTATTGTTTTGTTATCCTGTGTCATATTTGGTAAATTGCACTTGTGGGACATTGCCTCCCGTTGTAATGTAGCTACAAATAAATAAATATATAAATAAACAATAATAATAATCATAAAAACTCATTTCCAACAATGTCAGGTTGAGTAGTGTTCTTCACACCGATATCTAGGGCACGAAACTATTTTTTGCCGAGATTGCCAGGCTCATCATCTTCATCGTCATCTTCATCCTGCATCTGCGTCTCCACCAATTTTCTCCACTCTTTCCTGTCCTCCCACAGCTTCAATTCCGTCACCTGGTTCCACGATTCACATCTCTCTTCAACGTCTCCTTCGATCAATCTTCCCCATCTTTCTCTCGGTCTTCCTACATTTCTTTTACCTTCCTCCCCTGCTTCGAAGTCTCGTCTTGGGATCCTATCCATTTCCATCCTCTTCATATGACCAAACCATCTTAAACGTTCCCGTCCTAATTTAAACCTCAATTTCTCCAGACCTAATTCCTTTCTTATAACGTCGCTTCTAATCCTGTCCAGTTTTATAAATCCGTTGATACTTCTAAAAAAATTCATCTCTGCTGCTTCCAACTGACTCTCTTTCTTTGATCCAACTGTCCAAGATACTGCACCGTAAGTAAGTATAGGTTTGAATTATGCTTTACAGAAAAGAACTTTGCATCTCTGTGGAAACAGCTCGTTCCAAAGCAGCTTTCGCACCAGTTGATAAAATCCTTCGGCTTTTTGTACCCTAGCTGTTACTTCTCTATTTACTTTAGCATCTATTGTCAAGATACTTCCTAGGTACTTAAATTCTTCCTTTTCTTCTTATACTTTTCCACGAAGTCTTAACTTTTCTTGATTCTTAGGCATGCATTTTATATCCTTTTTCATAATGAAACATTCACTTTTATTCTGACTTATACTTAACCCAAACTCTGTTGCAACTACATTCTATCTCTCCACCTTTTCTTGCACCTCTTCAACACTCTCACCCCAAATTAAGACATCATCGGCAAAAACTTAGGTTCTAAGTGTCTCTTCCGTCTATATTATCGGTTCCACTCTTCGTAGTATTTGATCCATTACGACAGTAAATAGATAAATAAATAAACAAACAAACAAATAAATAAATAATTGAAAATTTTCCTACGTCTGTCTGAACAATATCTCTTTTAAATTTCCATTCATGATCCCCCCTACCCTTATAAATCCCCATTTTAATGGAACTATTGATCTCTCCCCAGCCTGGAAAATCCCTTGACGCCTCATACAATTTAACAGAGCCTGTCTCTTTTTCTTCTCAATTCCAAGGTATCCCATCCTAAATCATTTGTCTGCTTTTCCATACGTTCATATCTCCTTATCTGTTTACCATTTGAATCAGTTTCTTCGGTCCTCCACTTTTTTAATCCTTTAACCTTTCTGGCAGCTTTTCTCTGTACCTTTTCAAATTCCATTATTTCACATTCATAGTGAGGATCCCAAATTGCTCCTGCATATTCTAAACCTGGTCTCACAAGGGTTTTATAGGCTTGTACTTTAATTTCAAATGAAGCTCCTTTTGATATTCTCATTACAAAATTTAACACTTGTACACCCTTCTTAAGCCTCTCCCATTTTAAACCCTGCTCTATCGTCACGCCTAAATACTTATAGATTTTCTCCCTCTGCAACACCTCCCCCAGTATACCATTATTTATATCTGTTATGATTATTCAAATCAAGCACCTTTTCTACTGTACTGTACAGTTCTGCCGACTGTAGCGATGACTTTTTGCACGCCTAGACTGGTCTCTGGCTTGTGTTCTCTTCAAGCAATGGCATGGCGTGCCTAACTGCTAACGTTCTTTATCTGTATGTATCAAGTAGTATTTAGTATCATCAATAAATAATAAGTGTTGATAAAACCTGTGTCGTCTACCGTTGAACCACTCCAACATTCCAATCCAAATGGAAATACTTTCAATAATATCTATGCTAATAAATTGTAGTAACGATCACAAAATGCATTCAGTACACTGTAAACAATACAACTATATTAGCAAAAATATAAAAATAAACACAGAAACGTGGGATAAAGGTAGCAATACGCCGTAAGACTGCTCATAAAGGTAGTTATGCGTATCTAGGTGCCCGTTAGGGCGCCGCAGCCAAGCCGCGGTGCGGTGAGACAACGACGGATTCGTTGCCGAAGCAAACCGCGCAAGGGCATGATCCAGTAGGATTGCTGGATCAATGCCTGAACGGTTCTGGGATCAGAATGAAGTGAAACCTTATGGTAATGATCACAGATCAGGACCGATAAGTGTGCTTCCTTGGGGAGAAGGAGAGGATGACGAGCGTCTTCGTTGAGAGAAGAATGGCGCAATCGTCCGCCCACCCTGAGAAATCCAGAGGGGTCGAGAAACGGCTTGAGAGAGGCGAGCCGGGGTGACAGAGGTTGATCTCGAGAAAGTTGGCGGAACTCCAAGGAGTAGTTATGATGCTGGGTGAGTCGTATGAAGAGATCTAGAGCATCCTTCAGCTCTAGGGGTCCCACGGGACCACCGGGGGGGAGGAGCATTCGAACGCTTTGCAAGCAGGAGGCGAGCGAAGCGGAAAACCCAAGCAAACACATGTTGAGCCTTGAGGAGACTGGAAACTTCTGAAAGTTCTCCAAGAGAGGGTCCAGGTCTTCAACGCGAGCGACGAGAGTGACCGCGGGCTTCAGATCGAGGAGCTCAGAATCGGAAGCCAATGAAAGTTGGGGTCGAGGCCATTGCTCAGGAGGAGAGCAGAGGAAACCAGGTCCAGAGAGCCACAGGGATGGTTCAAGAAGCTGAACCGGGGATAAGCCTCGAGAGGCGCAGTCTGCGGGATTTTCCTCAAAACGCACGTGTGCCCATTCAGTGGGTGACGTGCTCTCGAGTATTTCAATGACGCGAGTAGCAACGAAAGTCTTGAGTCGATGAGGAGGGGTGGAAAACCACGCGAGAACGATCTGCGAGTCGGTGAAGAGATGGACCGAGTTTATGTCGAGAGAGGCAAGCGAAGGCAAAGAAGTGAGGAGCAACCGAGCGAGAGGGAGAGCAGCTGAAAGCTCCAGCTTCGGAATCGTCAAGGATTTGACGGGGGCAACTTTGCTTTTCGCGCGCACGAGACTGACGTGAGGGGTGGAGGCACTAGTCTGCGAGTGCAAATACAGCACAGCAGCATAGGCCTTTTCCGAGGCGTCACAGAAGCCGACGATGCAATGAGAGTGAGAGGCACGGGGAAAGGCGCGCGGGACTTGGAAATTGGTGAGCTGATGAACTTCAGCGACAACAGAGAGCCAGCGTTCGGAAAGCTGCTCGGGAAGCGCATCATCCCACTGCACCTGAGAGAGCCATAGCTGTTGAAGAAATATCTTCATCCAGCACACGAAGGGGGTGGGAAAGCCTAAAGGGTCGAAGATGCGTGCGATGTATGACAACGCTGTCCTCTTAGTGACGATCCCTTCGAAAGGCATGGTGTGGAAAGAGAAGTTGTCCGAGAAGGAGTTCCACAGCAGACCCAGGATCTTGATGCCTTCTTCTTCACTGGAGAATACGAGGGGAGTTTCAAGATGATCCTTGGGAAGAGCGTTCAAAGCAACCAGATTATTGCTTGCCCACTTGCGGAGCTCAAACCCACCACGAGCGGTGAGAGCTTGAAGCTGACTTTGGAGCGCGAGAGCTTCAGAAAGAGTTTCTGCGCCAGACACGATGTCGTCAACATAGGTATGCAACACGAGGGCATGAGCAGCAAGAGGGAAATGATCCCCCTCATCGTAAACCAGTTGTTGCAGCACTCGTTGGGCTTGAAAAGCCGAGGGAGTCAGCCCGTAAGTGACAGTGTTCAGCTCGTATTCCACAACGGGGGAGCTGATAGAGGGGCGCCAGTAAATGTGTTCGAAAACACGATCTGAGGGATTGACGAGGATCTGGCGGTACATTTGGCGAATGTCCGCGCAGATGGCGATAGTGTGCGTTCGGAACGAGGTGATAACGCACGGGAGGTCACGTTGGAGTTTCGGACCGCTGAGGAGCAGCTGGTTAAGAGACACGCCCTTCTCGTCCGGAGAAGAGGCGTTAAAGACAACTTGCATCTTGGTGCGGGAGCTGGTGAGCTTGTGAACGCAATGATGCGGGATGATGTAGTTCGCAGGAGCAGAGGCAGGTTGCATTTGCTGCAACTGCTCATAGTCGCACATGAACGTTTGATAAGCGTCATGGAGCTTGGGATTCCGTTGCAGGCGTCGCTCCAAACTAAGGCAGCATTGGAGTGCGACCTCACGATTACGCCCGAGAGGAGGACGAGATGGCTTAAACGGGAGAGCCACAGAGTAACGCCCGCATGAGACGCGGGAGTGAGACTCGAGAAAGTGGCGTTCACATAACTGATCCTCAGGATCTACTTCCGGAGGGCGAGGAGTTTCTTCCGCCTCCCAAAAGAGGCGCAAGTTGTGCTCGAGAGTCGAGGAGCAAGCGAAAAGAGACACAGGAGGGTTGGAAGACGATTCTAAAGAGCGAGTTGGGCCAAGGACTATCCAGCCGAACATGGTGTTGATGGCCGTAGGGTTGTGACCACGGACCATAATGTCGAGTGCAAATTTCTTCAGTGGTAAACCTTTACCAATACTAAACATTCTTGAAGTAGTGTCGCGTTTAGTTATTGTAAGTATAAATAGTTAACAACAGCACACTTCATGACCTAGCTTGGTTGTTGTAACATATATCCCAAATCTTCTGTTTAATGGTACCACTACCAGATTTCTTCTCAAATGGGTTCATAAGCAGGAGTTTTTAGGTTAAAGTAATATCATAGCAGCACTAGCAAGTCGTTGTCATCTCCAATATGTGTGGTATTCTCAATGTTAGCGTACTCTACTGCTGTTATTGCAATTAAAACATCTGCGTCAGCTTTTGCTTGAAGTACTATGATGTTATTTGATTGAAATCTCGATGTGAAAAGTTGAATGAATCTTGATTTGTTCATTGGGTGAGACAGACTTATATCTTTGCTGATTAACAGTACCACGTTTGGCTCAAACTTGATTGTACTACATTTGCTACCACCGGTTAATTCGCTTAAAATGTGTGATATATTTCGTCGATGCTCAATTGTCATAACCGAAAAATACGACAGTGGCATGGGCATTTGCTTTTGATGTACACGTGATTCTTGCATATATCTTCGTATGTCGGTACTGTCTCTGCCCCCCATCGATCACAAAGCAATAGTTATATGCATTAGTTCATTTTCACTCTATTCATCTATAATTTTCTGTATGTCTTATATTTCAAAGGGCGTGCCCCCAATGGCAGACTTCTGAGGTTGTCTAGAAACATCAGAAGTTAAAAAATGCTGGTGACAATGAACTTAATTGAAAAGTGAATGCATTTGCTAAATCATCCTCAGTGTTGGGGAAAGAACTTTTAAAAAGAACGCGTTCTCGCGAACGCGTTCTTTTTTTGTGAACTTTTCAGTGAACTTACTCTTTTTTAAATGAATGAACTTGAACTTTTAAAAGTTCTTTCTTAGAACGAACTTTTCAGTTTTAGAAAGTTCATTTGAAAGTTCTTTCCGTGCGTTGTGCAGCCGTCGACTCGCCGCTGTCGCCGCTAAAAACAATAACAAATCGTTGTTCCATCGTTGGCCTACGTTGACGTACGTTCAGCTGATTTTGACAAGGTCACGCACGATTCACGCCTTATTCGGAAACTAATTTAAGAAGCCTAAAACGCTTAGTATATGCTGTAATTTTACAAGCTAATCGACGAGAATGTAATACAAATCATCAACACGATCAAAGACAGCTCAACTATCGTCCGACCGCCGTCAGCCGCGGGAAGATCGCGATCTATGACACCCTCTCTCCCCCCCCCCCCCCGTCAAACCCTGCTACTAGACCACCAGCAGAGCTCGAATTTCATAACGATTGCAACTTCTTTGACAAATATGAAGCCCATCTCCGTGCTTCGTGTGCGTAATAATAATATAGTTTCGAAATTTTATCTGGAAGTCGTATTGTTCTTATTATTATAATCATAAATCAATTCCAGACATTTTGTTACCGAAAATAACATCTGTGAATAGTTTTTCCCGGGTGGCTAGCAGTTTTTTTTTATTTGCGACTGTCACAGTAGCTGGTCGGTTGTGCAAGCACTCTACATGTCAGCTCATCAGTTTAGCCATTGAGAAATAAAGTTTAGCACTGGTAGGCTATCAAGCAAGGTCTCAGCTCGAAGCTTCCAATGTTTATGTTGACACTTGACAGTAGATTACGCGTTAGACTGCAGTAGCATATGCAAGAATATATTTTAGATGGAACTCTTAACACCATCAATAATAGTTGTGTAGCTCGCTCCTTACTTTGTTGGGAGGGGCTCCAAGTTGCTTTAATATGTGTTAGTTATTAAGCACATTCGGATAATTTAATACAAGTTGTGTCTTCAAGTACCGATATTTAAATAATTTAATATTGCACTTTTGTAGGTGTAGACAGATTTGAATTTAACTAGCTTGTACCTAGTAAAATGGGTATAGCAATGGTGAATTATTTTGCATCTTGCAAAGGCTATGCTAATGCATTGAAGCAAAAAATTAATTTGGTAATTAGATTGCCTAGATAGGGCCTACATAAATACAAAAACAACTTTTAGATTTGAAGATTTGAGAACTACTCGAACTCGACTTGAAAAAGTGATACTCGCACGACCTTAATGTTTTTCTTCATTTCTCGCCAACCTTTAATAAAATAGTGATTTATTTTACAAAAGAACTTTTAAACGAACTTAGTTCATATTTTAGACGAACTTGAACTTTTCAAAATTTTAGGTTTTAAAAGAACTTGAACTTTTTAAAAGTTCATTATTTGAGCTGTGAACTGAACTTTTAGAAAGTTCATTTTAAAAAAGAACTGACCCAACACTGATCATCCTCGGAAGAACGTTGTGAAAGTACCGTACACATGAATGGTGTTGCGTGAAATGCATTTAAAAACACAATCCTGTCTTGGAATTCCAACGTTTTACATCGCAAATACTCTGATGCCTACAACCACTTGCAAAGAAATGGCCAATGGTAGATTTGAATACTTTTTTATATTTTATATTTATAACGTATAGTTTTCTCTACATCTTCAAACGAATAATCGAGTAACCATAGAAGAATAACATAATAATCAAAGGATGTACATAAATAGATAAAAAATATACAAAAATATTCGTCATTAATACAAGATTGTACAATTAAGGATTCAAAATTATAACATTTTGTTCACTATGTGGTTAACCAAATCTGTGTAGCCTGCTCATTACTCAATATTGTGTGGTTTGCGAAGAAATACAAGTTTCGAGGAAGATAAAAATATTATTGAATTCTATTTTTACATTCCATTAAACTTTTGATAATAATTTAATTTATCAACAAATCTTTTATAAGGTAAATCGACTTTGTATATGTAAATACTTCAATAATTTAATACTTAATTCGTATCTGACGTGCAGTGTAGATAAAGTATGAGGGGTATGTTTGAAGGCGCTTAGAACATGTTAAGCGTGTGACTTCAATCTCCCCCCCCCCCTTTATACCTACCCCAATTTGTGCAATTTCAATTAAAGTTGATTTTACCATCCTGAATATATTCATATAAAAACCTATGGATCAGTAGCTTTCATTTGATACCCATATCGATATTGTTCAAATTACTTTGTATTTGTCTGAATTTTTAATTATGCAAATTTATCATACTTATGTGTTTTAAAATGCGGTGAAGTTTATACACAGCTTACCTCTTATATTACTCTAATAAATACAACCGTCACAACAATTATCAATGTTATCGACTAGACACAGGAGTCATTTGACTAAAAATGATGCCATAATTATGTATTATTAATTGAGGTTGGTGGAACAATGAATGTATTAATTATATTTTTTTCTATATTCGAAATTGTTTGGTTAATCTAGTTTGATACAAATTTGAGATTTAGTTTTTCAAATTCAGAGAATATTGATTTTAGTTAGTTTTAACTAATTAATTAATTATGCAAATTAGGGAGGCCGGACGACGGTAGTTTCTCTGGCAAGTGAAGGTATACATAACCAACAACTTACGATAACAAAAAAATCTGTACCAATTAGTTCCGGGTCAAGCCTATTTGGCAGGTTCGTTTCTTGGAGTATAACATACGAACGCACGATATAAACGTTGTTAAGAAGTGCAAGTGTACAGGCTACACAATTCAAAATGAAGACTAAAATATAACCAACTATGTATTAACAAGTCAATAATAAACTCAAAATGAGTACAAAATTTTAGGGGAATCCCTCTAGATCTAAATATGATTTCTAAAGAATGCAGTAAAGATGTCTGAAAAGTTAGCAGGGAGGGACTTAGGCTAATATAGGTAAGAGCAGATTTTTTTTAAATTTGTTGACGGGGCATAAACTCAGAACCAACAATTATATTCAAATTGCCTGAATTGAAAATTGAATTTTGAGCAGCTGTTTTTTGTATATTGTTTGTACACTCCTCTACAACAAAAATATAAGGGAAACTGGTTGTCTGTGAATCTGGCGTTGCACGATTATTTTCGTTAAACAGAGCAAAATTTGAAATTGTAGGCTTATACCGGCAGGCGAAAATAATTGTGCAACACAAAGAACACCATTAATTCGCATATTATTATTATTATTATTATTATTATTATTATTATTATTATTATTATTATTATTATTATTATTATTGTTATTATTTCAAATTTAAGGCTTTCGCGGCCCGGTAAATAATTAACACAATTAACTTTAATAGACCACAGAGACCTGCCAACAGTGAGATAGTTGAAGATAAGGCTACCGGTAACATCACGAGAGCTTTCCTGCCTTACGTGAAGTACACGACGGACAGAATTGGTAGCATTTTAGCCAAAAAAGATATAAAAACTATTTATACTCCATGGAAAAAGGTAGCCCATTTGATGAAGCCAGTAAAGGATATAATTCCACTGCAAGAGAGTGGTGTTTACCAAATTCCTTGCAAGTGTGGATTGGTTTATATAGGCCAAACATGCAGGACAGTAGGAACAAGATTGAAAGAACATAAAGCGCATTGTAGGCATGCTCGAGAAGAACAGTCGGCGGTTGCTAAACATGCTTGTGAAAATGCTAATAATCCAAGACATGAAATTCTGTTTGATAGTGCCACAATAGTTTGCAAAGAGCCTCGGTTACTACCAAGATTGGTTAGAGAGTCCATTGAAATAGCAAAAACATCAAACAATTTTAATGGTGATGTTGGGTTTAAGCAGAGTTGAGTAAGTTCCTTAAAAAATGGAACTAGTTCCAGTTACAAGTTCCTCATAAGAAAAAGAAACTTTTTCCAGTTCAGTTCCTCTAAAATAAAAGGAACTAGGGCGTTCCTAAGTTCCTTTCCAAATGGAACTAAGTTCCTAAAAAGTTCTTTTTTTTTCAATAACCATTTTTCTTTAGATCTTCTCGAGAGGGTCAATGTAGGTATCCAAATTTCTACTTAAAACCTAGTACGGTATTTGCAAAGAATGCATAAACTCTGTTTGAGATTTGGAGTAATTAAATATATGGATGAGTATGTAGGCTTCCACGACCTGTGAATCAATTTTGAATGATCTTTGGGTTGATGATGCACTGCTCCACGTTTCGCAACCAACAAGGGTGGTGAACACGACACAACGCAACAACACTATGAAGCTGGCAATGCGACTAATAATGGTGAGAAACCCATGGGGGATGGGGGTTGACCACTGAGTGTAGGGATAGAGATGGGGGTATGACAAGAATTTAGAACAATAGAGGCGAATTTTAGATTTCCTGGAAATGGAGGATTTTACAATCCCTTCATCTTGTAAGTAAACTATGATTTGACTCTTTCATTCCTTAAATTTGTACAGTCAAGTTATAAAAAAAGGAACTTATGAAAATAAGTTACAGTTCCTGGAAAATTGGAACTAGTTCCTAGGAACTGGAACTGTTTAGTTCCGTTCCTACCCAACACTGGGTTTAAGCTGAGCGGGTCGTGGGCGCCCATAGTAAAACTGATTCAAGACAACTCCAACGCTGGCCGCATTGTAAATAAATGCATTATCCCCGAGATCTTACTCCCGGTTTCGAATGCAGGCCTTCTCGTCCTCCGTGTCCCGGAACTGGATCAGCCCCAAGAAAGTGGAGTTCGACGGAGTGATCGGATACGCACCAGAAATTCTCAAATGTGATGTCGATCTGGTTGTGAAAAAGACTTCATAAAAATGTAATGCAATTTTATAGAAGGCGGAACCTGATCATGGTAACTGTTTGTTTTGCTGTTGTTATTTTGTTTTTCTATGGGAAGCCTTGTCTTGGCTTAAATTTTTGTAAGTTTTTAATTTTATTTCTTGTTTTCTGAGGATAACCCACACAGTTGGGCTGAAACGTCAAACGCAATAAAAGCAGAATCGACGCGGCGAAAATTATTATTATTATTATTATTATTATTATTATTATTATTATTATTATTATTGAAACTTATTTCGATCATATTTACAACAAATGTAAACTTCGCCTGCACAAATCTTTAAATATTGTAAATTGCGTGCAGAAATTATTGCTATACTTCATTATAGCATTCTTCTCTGACAACTATAAAGAATGTATCAATCCTATACACGAGGTGTAGAAGATGTAGTATTATTCCGAATGTAACTACATATTATGGTTTGCTTGTCGACAATACCTGTGCTGCATGCAAAAATGCCCTTCCTCAGAATATACAAACCTGTATAACCTATCATTCCCTTAAGACAATATTGAAGGACCACCTACTTGAAAAAGTGGGGAAATAGGACGTCAGAATCTCACTAATAAAACACGAAACGTCATATTTTTTTGATACTAAAGTTTTTACAAATGCAGGGCAAGAAGCAGTTGCACCGATAAGGCAACTTTGAAAAAAAAATAGCAATTCATTGACATTTCATTTTATATTCATATGTTGTTGTTGTTTGTCTTTTCTGTAAATTACCTGCATTTTTGTTTTTGTTTTTGTTTTTTTGTGTTTTTTCTCCTTTTTTTCTGTCTTTTTGTTTGATGGGGATGTGTATTATGTTACTTGTTGCCTTCAAACATGGAATCCGTGGCATATTGTTCTAAAAGTGAATTTTGTTTTCCTTTCTACTGGAATATATTACCTGTTGTTGTTGTTGTTGTTTTTTTTAAAGATGAGAGGATTCCAAGAGACTATTTACATTCTATAATAATTTTGTAATATTGTGATGTGAACCCGCAGATAAGTTACTGTATAGCTTTGCGGGACACATAGTTTTGTGTGCAAAGAAAAAATTAATAAAGGCAACATTATAAAAAAAAAATATATATATATTAATTACTAGGAAAACGCTTAAGTCCCGCCGCGTTGTCGGATGAGCGAAATTGGTGCATTGAGCTGCCATGTGTTATGCGGATTTTCTGTTGTTCTGTGAAAAAATCATTACTAAGTCGAAATTTTTTTTAATTAATTAAATTAAATAAAAAACTTTAACTGTTCCTTTTTTTTTATAAATCGTTATTTAAAAAAAAGAAAGCAAAACCGTATATTGCGATTTTCATCAGAAATAATTATTCATTGCGCTCGAATTTTTACACAATATATTAAATTAATAAAATAAGGTTCTGTGAAATCATTACAATGTGATAAAGCATGTTTTTAATAAGTACAAATAATTTTATAAAAAGAAAAAAATCGTTGTAAATTTCGATTTCATGAGAAATAATTTTTTATTGCGCTCAAAATTACAACGAAATGCATTAATTGAATTAGTTCTGTGAAATATCATTTTAATCGGATTAAAGCATATAGGTGTAAAGTCGAGAATTTTTTAAAAAATCGAAAATCGAAATTACATCGATTTTCATAAGAAATAATTTCGATTGCGCTCAAAAACGTGGCAGTATCGGATTTCGAAGGCTTCCATAAAATTCATCGCAATTGGAAGTACGGTTAGCGGAATCGTGTAACAAAACACACAATAAAAAACGAAAGATTATAAAAAAGAAAATCATTCCGGATTTTTTCCACAGTGTAGTTGAATGATTTCAGATTCGGCTCGCTAAACGCTCGCTACGCTATCCAATTAAATAAAAATAACTTATTTTTAATTTTTTTAATTAGTCGTAATTTAAAAAAGGAAGAAAATCGTTAAATTGCGATTCATCGAATTTTATTCGATTGCGCTCAAATTTACACGATATATAATTCATAAATTAGTTCTAGTGAAAAATCATTACAATCGATAAAGCATTAGGTGTTATAAGTCAAAGAATTGTTTTAAAAAAGAAAAAAACGTACAATTTCGATTTTCATGAGAAATAATTTTTCGATTGCGCTCAAATTTCACACAAATATCTTAATTCATAAAATTAAGGTTCTGTGAAAAATCATAAAAATCGGATAAAGCATGTAGGTGTTATAAGTCCGAAGAAATTTTAAAAAAAATCGAAAAAAATCGTAAAATTGCGATTTTCATAAGAAATAATTTTTCGATTGCGCTCAAAAACGTGGCAGTTCTAAGTTCAGAGATTTCGAAGGTCTCTAGAAAATTTCATCGCGATTGGAGTATCGGTTTAGCCGGAATCGTGTTAACAAACAGACAAAAATACAAAAAAAAAACATTCCGGATTTTTTTCTCCAGTGTAGTGTAATGGAATCTTCGCTTCGCTCGCTACGCTTATCCAATTATTATTATTATTATTATTATTATTATTATTATTATTATTATTATTATTATTATTATTATTATTATTATTATTATTATTATTATTATTATTAGTATATCTTTATTAGCAACAGAATCGAAATCCCACAAGTGCAATATAATAATTGAAGATACACACATAAAATACTAAAAATAGAAGAGAGAAAAAAAATACTAACATAACACAATAGATAATATTCAATGCATCAGCAGTTAGAGAACAGAGTTTTATACAGTCATATAGTACTAAGAAAAATTGAGCTAAACATAGAATTAAGTTGCAAGGAATACATGTAGGCCTAACAATGAGAAAGAAAAAAACAAAACATGGGTTATCATTTATTCTCAGGAGGAGGGGCATTTGAAAGGTTTGAAACGAGGCATTATTTTTACATGACATCATCTCACATTAACCATAATGCCTACACATGCCACAACAGCTACTTTTGAGCATTTAGTTTCATTTCTTCTGTAACCTTAAACATTGGACCATGGCCTGGTACTATCCAGTTAGCAAGCAACAGAATTTTATTTCTATTTTCTTGTTGTAGTATTGGGTCCTCGCTTCCTGCTATTTCTTGCCACAATGCAGGATTGGTGATGTCTTCTTCTCGTTCAAATAAATCTCCTGAAAGAGTACAAAAACAGTGCTATCAAACCTATGGACCTAAACTTAGTTTGTGAATTATTTTGAATCATCAGCCTTTAGAGACCAAATTAAACCAATGATCGAAATTAAATATATGTTAACCTGTGATTGCGATAATCCCTTTATCTTCAGTGTGTACAATAACAGAAACGTCACTAAGGGTATGACCGCGAGTTGGAATGACTCGAACATATTCGTTCAGAATGTATGGTGCTCCTCCTTCAAAGGAATTTGCATAGTATACATCCTGATATGAGACTGAAAGACCAACAATATGTAACTGTGCCTTTTTAAACAAGTTATTGTTCCCAATATGATCAGAATGTCCATGGGTACAAATTACATATGTAATGTCATCGCAACAAACATTATTGCTCAATAAACCTGAAAAAAAAGAATGCTTAGTTTAAAAATTAGATTAGCAAGCACAAAGATTAAAGGTAAAAAATAATGAAACATAGGCCTACTAGTTCATAGAGTATTAAGAATTGAGTGTAGAATTGAGTCTACACTCAATCAGTGGTATACCATCATTTTCTGTAGTGGTGAGTATATGAAGAACAACCCCCCACCCCCCAAAAACACACACTCGAAAAGTCCACAGGCTTGTGGTCGGGCAGTTAGATAGGACGTATGGACACCCCTCTCGGCTTCGCTTTGGTCGAGTGAAGGCGCGAAAATCCTGGGTGTTGTTCTGGGGAACACGCCAGCTGTAGTGGCTAGGAGCCTGGAGGAACTGCTCGTTAAGTTCCGTGCTGCAACCTGCAATCCTCAGATGGCATTTTAGGGCGTCGGCCATGTCGCTACGTGGTCGCGTCCTGGTTGACAACCAGTTCCTAGCTCCAAGGCTGTGGTATACACGTTCCAGATTGTACCTCCCCCTCCGGATCTTGTCAACCAGATGCAGGGAGAACTGGCAAACTTCGTATGGGCGAGCAGGAGGCACTGGACTCGTTTACGAGAACTCTGCGCTTCTGTTTATCTGGGAGGACTTTGACTTGTTCACCTTCCGTCCAAGGTGGCCATAATCCGGGTGTTGTTTGCTCACTGATTTTTGACCAACTTGGATGACCATCCTTGTCATGCCATGACCCCCCACTTCCTCGGAAAGTACCGACGTCTGGGTCTTGGGTGGAAAGTCCTGTTTCATTCCCTAATCGGTGGGCCTGCGGGGAGCACGTCCGAGTTCCTCCGCATGGTTCGGGTGGCTTGGTTCTCCCTGCAACCAAAGCCAAGAAACTTCCCCTCTACTGTCTGGGGTCTGCGTGGCATCCCTCTCACGCTGACCTCACCGATCCCTACAGCAACCACCCCGTTTATTCCATCCTGGTCTTCACTCTTCACTGGGATGTAGGACTTTCGGTGACCTACTCGTCGGTGATGAGTGGGTGGACGTGGACTCACTAGAGGGCTTCGACGATCTGCCTCGTCATATACGCGAATCCCTGAGGATCAACGGGAACAGGATCCGGGCTTTTTGTGACCTCCGCTTTCGTGGGGTCAAGGAGATTCCAGATTCTGAACCCTGGCCACCATCCCTCTTCTACCGTCGCCCGCTCTCTGGCATGTGGGTCCCTCTAATTCCCGTGACCAACAGGCGGACCATCCTGCTTGACATCATGGTGAAGGGGCTCGGCATAGACGGTTCCACAGAGGGTCAATGGTCCAATGACCGCATACCATTGACCGCATCAACTGGAAAGACCCAGCCCACCCACATCCTTGGGACTAGATTCCGAGGTGGTGTGGCGCTTCAACAAGAACCGTCTAGCCGACCCCATTTTCCTCTTTCATGCAGGTTTGGTCGCCTCCCGCCTGTGCCCTTGGTGCCTGGTGGAGGGGTCGGCGTGGCATATGGTGGTGTCCTGTCGGCAGGCTGAACCTATGTGGCGATTGGCCGACTCCTTCATAAGGAGCATTCATGGACGCCCTAGGTTGTCTCTCAGAGATTTGTGTGTCGGGTTCTGGCCCGACAACACCTCCACTATTGGTCAAATCGATCTGGCCAACTTTGTTCTCGTGTTGGCCAAGAGCACAATCTACAGGCTACTAGTCTGCTACTTCAAGGATGGCAGGGCGACGACTCCCTACCAAGTGGTCCTCAAAGCCCGTCTGAAGTCCCGACACCTCAAAGAGTATGCTTGGCACCTTGGGCGAGGGACGATAGACGAAATTTTATTTTTCGTTGATTTTCGTTCTTTCTTGTTCAGCTTGCTGCCTGGTCCACAGGGCCAGGTAGCAACTGAGTTGTTGTCTTATCAGGCATTTAAAAATTATCTCTTTTAATTCAAAATACTTGAGGTTTTTGGTTGACCATGAGTCATCCAAGGCCTCAAGATTTTCTCAAGAAACCCTCTTCCTCGTTGTCAAGAAAAGGGCAGGCAAGGGCAAGAAATCGCTCCTAATACGGGGGACAAAACCGGTGGTGTCGATGCCCCTTGTAAAGAAGGGACATAGCACCTCTGATCTACCATCTGTTACTGCCATCAGACCTTCTCTGGCGACAGTCACATCCAATGTTAAACAACAGGCTGGTGCGCTGTCTGGCTCAGCCCACCAGACTGTTGCTGCTCTTTCCGTCTCTCCGCGCCTCAACAGGTCGATATCTGACATTCAGGTAGCGACCAGCCCTGTTGAGGCTGCTTGAACGGTAGTGGCGGGTTCAACCATGGCACTACCACCGTTGCCTGTGACGCCAACCCTCACTCATCCGGCGGCATGGACGCCAACCCTCACTACACCGATCGTCACGCCGATCGTTGTTCCTGGGACCCTGACCCCGAACGTCAATAGGCCGACCATGGCTCAGGCTGTGATGTCGGGTGCTGGTCATCGGCCTCAGGGCCGGGCAGACCAACCCTCCGTTAATCAAGCATGCCCAAAGAAGGACCAGGCCATACTGTTTCCTTCTATTGAAAACATAACCATCTCGCAGTACATGCGGTCCCTAGCTGATCTCATGGGGGGCAAAAACATTACTTTTGTCTCCAGGATGTCACAGGGCCTTGTGTGCTTTTATCTTAAAAGTAATGCCTTGGTGGATAGCTTAATGCTTGATTACGGAGGTATCGACATTAAGGACCAGTTCTTGCAGGCTCGCAAGCTGGTCACTCCCGCGGAGCGTCTGGTTTTCTCCAATGCGAGTCCCCACATTCCGCACCAAGTCATCGAGGCCGAGTTGGCCAGACTTGTCCGACTCGTATCCCCGATGGCTTACATCACCGTTGGTGTGAAAGAGGCCGACGTTGGCCACGTCTTTAGTTTCCGTCGGCAGATCATTGTCGTCAAGACTGAAAACATCAACCTCCCAGATTCCATCCTGGTAGACTATGATGGGGAACGCAACCACGTGTTCCTCAGCTTTGACGACATAAAGTGCTTCAAGTGCAAGCAGACTGGACACATTGCCCGTGCTTGTACTGCTATTGTCACCAAGGAGGCACCTGCCGACGGGCTCTTTCCACACGCCTGGAGGTGAGAAGAGGAAGGAACTCGTTGCGAATGGGAGTGCTGTTGCCACCACTTCCATAATGAGAACGAGCCTCGACTGCATCTCCCCCTCCCATTGGAATGGACTGCAGCGAGCCACTCCCCATTATATCACTGCTTACTCCAAAAGACGGAGATGGCTTCACTCCAGTCTTTGGACAGCAAAAGCCCCGCAGTGAGTCACCTGTTAAAGAAGCGATCGAGGCAGGATGATGGGGCAACACCTGAAAGGTGACCATGTCCCTGGCTGCCGTGGAGCTCCTTAACAGTGAGGAAGCGACGAACACACTGTCCACCAGTGCCTTCCTGCAGTTCTTTGCAGATGTAAAGGGGTGTGACCAACCCCTAAAGGTTGCTCATCGCTTTACCTCGGACTACCACATGCTGGACCTGATAAAGCCGGCCGTCAAAGACATACATGCCATAAGGGCCAGGGTAGTTCGTCTCACTACCACACTGTTCAAGGCACAGGCCTTCTATGAAGCGACTGGCGACGACAGCCGCTCTCTCTCCAGGTCAACTCTGTCGAGAGTTTCGAGTCCAATGGCATGGAAAGATTTTCAACAACATGGGAGAGACAACCATACTCACACTTAACACCAAGAGCGTACGCAGCGACTGCCGGCGGAGTCAGCTGTCTAGTTTCCTCGATCGCCATTTTCCCGACGTCGTCCTCTTACAGGAGACGAACACGCCTTCAGCACCACATCCCCTTCTTATATTAAAATACACTTTCTATTACAACCCACTCATTCAAGAGTACACGGGCACAATGATCGGACTTCGCAAGTCGTCCCCCATGGTGTTCCGTGCTCACAACATTCTGTAACCAGGCTATCTTCAAGAACTTCTCTTGGAGATTCCCGCCACAAAACGGTGTCTCCATGTTATTTCCAGCTATGTGCTTCATGACCAGCACGTCGCTCTGGATGTGTTAGGGCTCCTCGAGCGACATATTCGTGATGTACGTGGCGTTGCTGGTGCCGACGCCCAGTTCCTTGTAGGGGGGTTTTCAACTGCACGTTTGGTAAACTACTATGGGCGATTCATTATCGACTTGGCTACATTGTCAGAGCCACTGAGAAAGTTAACCAGATCAAACGTTCCATTCGTCTGGACTCGGGAGCAAGCTGCTGCCTTTGAAGAGCTGAAACAACGATTGACTCGACCAGAAACGTTGGATTACTATGACCCAAAAGTCAAAACGAAAGTAAATGCCGATGCCAGCCCAGTCGAAATAGGGGCGATACTTATCCAAGAAGGGTTGACTGGACCAAAGATTATCAGCTCTGCAAGCAGAGGTTTGACTGACGTGGAGAGGAGATATTCGCAGACCGAAAAAGAGGGTTTATCGCTGGTATGGACATGCAAGAGATTTCATATGTATATTTATGGAATGCAGTTCGACCTCATAACAGACCACAAGCCGCTCGAAGCGATATTTTTGCCGAAGTCCAAACCATGCGTTCGTAAAGAACGATGGGTAATGCGTATGCAACCATATACGTACATGGTAATCTACAGGCCGGAAAAAGAAAATTTGGCCGACTCATTGCCCCGACTGATCAAGAGTGACCAGCTGGCGAAACCACCAAATGATGGGACAGAAGAGTATGTAAGATGGATTGCGGAGACTGCAACTCGAAACGCAGTTACTGTTAAAAGCCGGGATCGAGGATTATTAATAAGATGAATAATAAGTTATAATTCCACTAGTTTAATTAGAATGAAAAACAAGGCACACACGACAGAACAGTTCAGTTGAGTACAACAATATCTATAAGTACAATAGAGATAGTTAGAAGGTTGTGGAATAATAATCAGTATCAGGTTAGCCAACAGCTAAATTGCTGAATACCAACAGTTATAGGCTACTCGGGAAATCGAGAGAATATCGTTTCAAGATCAAGAGCTAGAAGAAGAACGTAACAGTTTGACAACAGGTCAATGAAAGGAATCGACTTCAGCATTCCGCATGATCCAAGGCAAACTAGGAACCTGTGGGAGACTTCTTCTGAGAGGAACTAGGATAGTCATCCCGCTAGAGTTACAAAAGAGGATTCTTGAACTCGCACATCAAGAACATCCAGGGATAGTATCCATGAAAAGTAGGCTGAGAACAAAGGTTTAGTGGCCGAATATGGACAAGATGGTGGAGGAGTTCATGAATACATGTCACGGGTGCCAGGTCGTAGCACACCCAGATCCACCCGAACCAACTGTACGACGAGAACTACCAGCAAGTCCATGGCAAGACGTGGCCATCGATTTCATGGGTCCTATTGAAAACGAATATATGTTTGTAGTGGTAGACTACTACAGTCGTTTCTACGAGATAGCGGTAATGGGAAGCATCACGACGAAAAAATTGATTTCATGCTTGAAAGAGATATTTACTCGTCAGGGTTTGCCAATGTCAATCACATCTGACAATGGACCACAATTCATAAGTGAAGAATTCAGTCAGTATCTGAAGGAGTATGATATTCAGTTACACCATACCACCCCACTTTGGCCTCAGGCCAACAGTGAAGTAGAAAGACAAAATAAATCAATCTTGAAGCGGTTGATTGAAGATCGCTAGGGCCGAACACAAGAACTGGAAAAAAGAACTTGATACGTATCTTCTAATGTATAGATCGACACAGCATTCAGTGACTGGGGTCAGTCCAGCCGAGTTGCTCAATAAGAGGAAGATGAGAAGAAAGCTGCCACAGTTGGAAGATCCTGTTTTCGATGAGGAGGTACGTGACCAAGATCAAGCCTGAAAAGAACAAGGAAAAGAATATGCTGACAGAAGGAACGCTCGGGAATCGGAGATCCAAGTTGGTGATTCTGTGCTGATTCGTCAGGCACCAACCGACAAGCTGTCGACACCATTCAGGTCCGAGCCATTCCAGGTAGTCGAGAAAACTAGGAACAGCATCGTGGCGCAGTCACCTGCTGGAGTACGCTACAGGCGGAATTCAACTTTCGTGAAGAAATTCGAGTCAAACTTGCAAGAGGTTCCACAACCAGAGCAGGTCGGTCTTGATGTCCAATCGGATGATCCACAATCGGAACCCGCTGAGACGGAGCGACGTCCATCCAGGATTCGCCAGCCTCCTATCAAGTTAGCTGACTACGAATGCTAGATTCAATTCATATTGTTTTCTTAAATAGTATTCATTTTTTCATAATTAAAAGGGGTATTTAACCGCTAAACTGAAAAAATATATTTCATTCAGGCTAACTAGTAATGAATTTAGCAATCAACAGAAAAATTATTGGGGCCACCATGACCTCCCAAAAAATTGTCAAACATAACATTTTTCGAGCTAGGTCCCATCGGCAAAAATCTCCCATAAGAAATAACATGGGGACGATCTTTATGCCCCGTGACCTTGGAGGATTTTGATCCAAAAAAATATTGGCCATTATTGACGTACTCTACAGCCTTTTCTGTAAATTCTCTATATTTTGTTTTGTAATTTGGGCAAGTAGTTCGGTCAAAATATGCTGATTACCAAGATTTTGGAATGCATATTTTTGCGTGTTTGAGGGTATATTTGGGCACAGTTTCAAGACACGATGTTATAAAGGGGCATTTTAGATTGGTGCTTTGCTCTTGTATCTATGTGGACCAAAAAAGAAGCAGGTTAAAGCCGATTCTAGAAATTTCCCAAAACACTAATTTTCGCAAATTTCTGGATAAAAAAAATAAAAAAATCGTGTTAAATCACAGTTACGAGATATAATTTTTTAAACTGTCATTTTAGTGTAGCACTGTGCTATGATCACGTGGTAAAAAATAATTTTTTGGGTTTTTGGCCCCTATAAGCATTTAATCATTATAAATGTGCATAGTGATGAAAGTTAAATATTTCATAGTAGGCTATTCACTTATTCATATTTAGAAAATATTTCATACCATCATAGTTGACTAGTAGGCTAGTATTCAACTTGATTCATATTAACGTAGTGTTCTATGAAAATGTGTAAACTTTAAGTTGTAGTGTTGTTTGAATATTGATTGGACTTATGTGATTTATGTTATCTCTCCTCAAAAGTGTTTCTAGCACAATAAATGTTCACATGGAAATTCTATTCAAGTAAAAAAACAAGGGGAGGGGATGTAGAGTCTGTAGACAACAACCACAACTACCCGTTCCGGACGTTGACATTCACAAGGTGGTGAGTCTAGCGTATAGAAGAACGTTATGCATACGTTGTGTATCCTGTCTGTAACTGTCATGATGTAAGCGTGCAAATAAATGTGTATTTCATGATTCTACAGTATATTCAATGGTTTGTTTCTTGTGTGGTGATACCTAGTAAGCGTAGAATATGAGGATATAACAATAGCCTTGACACATCTAGCCAAAACCCAAACACCGGTTTCTCCAGATTGTTAGAATGTCACATGTTTTTTAATAACATATAGCTTACAATATATATATATATATATACATATATGAATCTTAGGTTTTTAAGCATAAGCCAGCTTTAAGGACATAGTTATTGATTCATAGCAGTTGTCGAAAAAGTTTGCCCTGACTGGGGTTCGAACCCAGAACCTCCGGCTTAAATTAACGTGCCATAGCTTTACCAATAATTAAGCTACCGGGACCACAGAACAAACCTTTACGAAACTGCTATTTGTTTGTGACTGTTGACTTTCATGACATAAATCCAACAGAAGACTGCAATGTAGCTGTCAAATCTGAAAGATCGCATGGATAAATCCAATCACGTCTCATACCCATGAGCTGGGTAGTATGAATCTTAGGTTTTTAAGCATAAGCCCGCTTTAAGGACATAGTTATTGATTCATAGCAGTTGTCGAAAAAGTTTGCCCTGACTGGGGTTCGAACCCAGAACCTCCGGCTTAACGTGCCATAGCTTTACCAATAATTAAGCTACCGGGACCACAGAACAAACCTTTACGAAACTGCCCAGTCAGGGCAAACCTTTTCGACAACTGTTATGAATCAATAACTATGTCCTTAAAGCGGGCTTATGCTTAAAAATCTTATATTCATACTACCCAGCTCATGGGTATGAGACGTGATTGGATTTATCCATGCGATCTTTCAGATTTGACAGCTACATTGCAGTCTTCTGTTGGATTTATGTCATGAAAGTCAACAGTCACAAACAAATAGCAGTTTCGTAAAGGTTTGTTCTGTGGTCCCGGTAGCTTAATTATTGGTAAAGCTATGGCACGTTTAAGCCGGAAGTTCTGGGTTTCGAAACCCAGTCAGGCAAACTTTTTCGACAACTGCTATGATCAATAACTATGTCCTTAAAGCGGGCTTATGCTTAAAAAACCTCCTATGGAACAGTGCCGTGGTCCAGATATTATCTCGTTCGTGAAAAGTGTAAACATATCGCTCGATTTTGTGTCAAACATATATTTTCGTCATAAGAAAATAAAATTCTCCACCCAAAGTGAATTATGTTGTTGTTAGTGGGTTTAGTATTAAGGACGTATGGAGGACAAAATATTGACTTTCCCCGAGTGTAACAACGCCAGTCAGTGTACGTAGACGTAATTGATATTAGGCCTACTTTTCGTTTTGCGTGTCCTAATGACAATTTTAATGAACTACAAATAAAGTTATAAAAAGTAAAAGAAAAGTAATAAACCCTCGACGATTCCTTTACTTTACGTCGCTAAATAACATTTTTTAGTCAATCAAAAGTCGTTAGGCCTACATTAACAGAGAACATATCAAAATATAATATTTTCACTCACGCGAATGTGCATCTGAATCGGATAAAACAACAGACTGAAGATCGTCCACCTAAAGAAAACGCCGACGGAAACACACATTCGTGAGTGCGGAAATGTTTTATTTAATTATATTGAAATAGTACGCGTATTTATTCACAATGCTTTAGCAGAGGGCGATGTTAAGTTGATTTGGAAATTAATTACAATCAACTATCAAGGAGATTGCTAGTGATTTTAGGGCCTATAAGGTTTTATTCCCGCGTTTTAATTAGGCCTACATTCCGTGGTGTATGCTCAAAAATAAATATTGACCCCTCCGTATACCGAAAAAGAAAAACCAGGGTATACGCTGAAACGCTGTAGGCCTATATCTCTTGGTACAACTGAGGAAATCCAGTGTCAAGTCACAGAACATAATAGGGCAATCCCACACTAAAGTGACCATAACATTAGAAATTAAATATTTACAATAATGTTTGTCATTTATAGATGAAATCATTCCCTGAAAATTTCATACAAACAAAAATTTATTTTCCATTTTAAGCGGGTTTTTATCAACAAGTATATTTATTTTAGTATTAACACATAATCTTTCCCTAAATGCTAATTTTAAAAATGTATAAAAATGTAATAATTTAACCACTTGCCATACTACCACATCTACCAGACGGGCGTCAGGGGGGTTGCTTTGTCAATAATGGATGGCATGTGAATCAATGACTGTTGAGGAAATCAAATTTTTATATATTGTGTTTTTTTTAGAATATTACAAATTGTAAAGATTTATTTTTTAGAAAAATTTTGGGGGAAATTATCCCGTGGAATAGAGGTCAAGAGGTCAAGAGGGGGGAGAAAATGTCAAGATCCGATGAGAACCAATCAAATTACCTAAAAGGCTTGGCTAAAGACCCTAAAATATTTTATTTTTATTTTTTTAGAATTTCATCCAAAAAATGGGGGGGGGGGGAAGGGAAGGAAAGAAGGGAATAAGTAGACAGTGGGGGGAGGGAGAATTACTTTGGAAGGTGTTTTTAGGTGGCTAAATGTCACTATCAAATAAAATCCAAACAAATGACCTGAAAGTAGTATTTTTTTGGGGGGAGGGGGTAGTTAAGAAAAAGGGGCAGGGGATGGGCAAAGGGGAAGTAGTCTGTAAGGGGTTGGTGATGTCAAGGTGGAAAGGATTAACAGATGGGGAAAAAAATCATTTTCTTTTGGGTACTTTTTTGGAATGATAAAAATATGGGGGGGGGGGGTTGAGTCCCAACGTGCTTTACTTGGGGAGGGGGAGGGGGGTTATAGAGACTTATGTAATATCGGATGAAATCTGCCAAAAATTTCCATTTAGGGAAATAAAATACTAAACTTGGGCCTGTTTTTGAAGATTTTGGGGGATGGGGGGGGGGAGGAAGGGGGGAAGAAAAAAATTCGGTGGGTGTTAAAATGTCAATGTGGGACAAAATTTAAAAAAAAATCGAAAAGGGGAAGAAATTTTAGAATTTATTTTTTTTCCCAAAAATTTTGATCTTAAATAGTATTTCATGGCAAAACAAGTGTGTATTAATGGTGTAAATGCCTAGACTATGGCGTGCTTTAAAAGTGTATTATAATTCCTTTTTCTATGAATCATGTTGATTGAGTTTCACACTCGTAATTCTGTTACAAAAAAGCACCGTTTTCTCTTTAAAAGGTGAAATAAAGAAGATTATATTTTCATTATTTTTGTTTTATAATGTTAAAGATGGAGCATCAAAATAATAGACCCACCCTAATTTATATGAATATATCATTATTGGATGAGCGAAGCGAAGACTTCAATTTCACTGACCCCTAAAAAATTTAGCTCGGGTGTTTTTTTTTGTTTTTTTGTTTTTCTGTCTGTTTGTTAACTCTCTACCAGGCAAACGGCATATCCGATCTTGATGAAAATTGGAGGGGACCTTCAAAATCTCTGAACTTAGAGGTGTATTGTTTTTGGGTACAATCGAAGAAATATTTCTCATGAATATCGTACTTTTACGATTTTTTTCGATTTTTAGTGCGATACTTTCGTGACAAGCTCTTCCATCAACGTGAGGGAACTTTCGCGTTTTCCTAGGTTTATTTAATTTTAGGCGTAACAGAATTATTTTAAACCAATGTTAAAGCGACTAAAATTATGTTTAAAATTGCCATAGATATTTACTGACTAATGACATGTTATGTTTTAATTTTTGTGACACTCTAATCACATCCTAATTAAACTATTTAAATCTCAAGCTTAATTCTGATACAGCCATATGTAATTCTGTAACATCCATGTCGTAATTCTGTTACCATCGTTAAAAGGACTTAAATTATGTTTAAAAGTGCCGTACCGTACCTATTGACTGACTAATGAAATTGTGTTTTCATTTTTGTTATCATTTTTATTTCATTCCTTTCCCATTATAGGGCTATTTAAATTACAATCTTTATTCTGTTACATCCATATGTAATTCTGTTACACAATACATTAATTAATATTAAATAAAATACAAACCTATCCTAACAGATATCAACAGCATTATTTGTATCTAACCTTTGTTGTATGTGTACAATCAATACAATTACTCCAATTAAACTCAATTCACAGGTATTTCTGATTGATTGAACCAACTTTTTACCATGGCCTTTTCTATGTAATTCTGTTACAACAGCCGACATAATTAGCTTTATATCATTAAATATAAGTATTTTTAAATAAACTTTTATTGCATAATTAAAAGACAACTTCTAGTTCTGTTCTTCTGTCTATAAATCAATTTGGTTTCAGAGAAGGACTTAGTACCAACAATGCTATTTATAAATTAACTGGTGAAATATATCAAGCATTGGACAAGTCACAAAACCCTCTCGTAGTCCTTTTGGATTTATCCAAAGCATTCGATACTGTGGACCATAAACTACTTCTTCATAAACTTGACAAATACGGCATCCGAGGCACTAGTTACAAACTGTTTGCAAACTACCTCACACAAAGAACACAATATGTTAATATAGGCAGTGAATGTAGTAGTCCATATGGCACTGTTCTAGGACCAATCCTGTTCCTAATATACGTAAACGAACTATGAAACCTGGATATAAAGGGCAAAATTATTATGTATGCTGATGACACAGCGGTCCTCTTCACTAGTAACTCTTGGGAAAACACACTACAATAAGCATCAGCAGGACTACAAAAGATTTATGAATGGTTACAAAATAACCTACTCACACTAAATCTATCAAAAACAGTATTTATTCCTTTCACTGCAACATTAGCAACCCCCCAATTCCATGGTAATCTTAAGATTCACACTAGAAATTGCAGCATACCCAACGCATGTAAATGCTATAGTATTGAAAGAAAAACAAGTGCCAAGTACCTAGGTATAACAATGGATTGTCACGTCAACTGGAAATACCAAATAAAAGACACATGTACACACCTACGGTTCTGCACCCTTATGTTTTATAGACTCAGAAACGTATTAAATACACACACATTAACTGTATATTATGCACTTATTTGCTCAAAAATACAATATGGTATACTAGGATGGGGTGGCATAAGGAACATTCATCTAGAACCATTAAACCTAATCCAAAAATACCTAATAAAAATACTCATTAGAAAACCAAAAACATTCTCTACCAATGAACTATTCAAGAATCACAAATTAATGGACATTAGGCAAATGTATACTGTGTCCCTAATGATCCACTTACATTCTCTCCCCATGACAAGACCTGAAGAAAATACTGATTGCATCTCAACAAGAAGCAAGAAAAATGGTAACTTGGCCATTCCTAGGAAAACTAAGAGTATTGGCCAACGCCATGGGTACTTCCTAGGCCCCAAAATATTCAATGTCATCCCTGCTACCATACGTGCACACCATAAACACTCTTTCAAACGAAAAATGAAAGAATGGGTGTTCCAAGTAGGCAGAGAATATATCTCAAATCTTATTAACAACGTAACATGTATCAAGCCCTAGAAACAAATACTAAGAAATTTTAATAAAAATTAGAACAAAGTAGCACACTAAGATACATTTATTTATGATGATCTCTGATAAGTAATTTTAAATGTAATGCAGGCTTCCAAGGAAGCCTATTTAGTTTAGTTTAATGATAAGTTAGTATAATGTCAGTTAAAAGTTTCTAGATAAACCAATAATGATATCCATCCTATGTTACAAAATCAAAATCACAATATTCTATACCTAGGTCAACTAGAATATTACTTTGTGTTTAATAAAATAGCTCTATAATAAGTAATTTTAAAGCACAAGTTTGTATAATATTCCTATAAAACTAGGAAAACGCTAAAGTCCCGCCGCGTTGATGGATGAGCTTTTTAAAGTTTTTAGTTTGCATGGGATATCTTTACTTTTGCAAGTGCTTTGTTTTGTTGCCTACGCATTGTAGTGATTGTTGTCAAGTTTCTATTGTTTATTGTCAATTTTTATTATTTACCGTAAAAAACTTATATTAAAAGCTTTATTTCTATGAATTCTGGCTAACTTTTTCTTTTAAAAGGTAATACATCACCATAACCTTAATGTCCATGTATAATATGAACGTTGCAGCCCCACCCGTTTGGTCAGAATTGGACCAAATGGCACGAAAATATCGCACAAAAAATCAAAAACTTATATTAAAAGCTTTATTTCTATAGATTCTGGCTAACTTTTCCAACTTTTTCTTTAAAAATGTACTACATCATCATAACCTCAATGTCCATGTATAACATGAACGTTGTAGCCCCACCCGTTTGGTCAGAATTGGCCCAAATGGCACGAAAATATCGCACAAAAAATCGAAAAAATCGTAAAAGTACGATATTCATGAGAAATATTTCTTCGATTGTACCCAAAAACAATACACCTCTAAGTTCAGAGATTTCGAAGGTCCTGTCAAATTTTCATCAAGATCGGATATGCCGTTTGCCTGGGAGAGAGTTAACAAACAGACAAAAAAAAAAAAAAAAAAAAAAAAAAAAAAAAAAAAAAACACCAGAGCTAAATTTTTTGGGGGGTCAGTGAAATTGAAGTCTTCGCTTCGCTCATCCAATTAATAATAATATTGTTAAAAAATAAAATGTAACATAAGAATCCATTTTATAAGTAGAGTAGCCTCAATGATGCCTACTCTAGTGGTACCATTATTATACATTTTATACACTATATTTATACACATATGTACATTAATTTTATATACTTTCATTGAATACTACTAAAATTCAACGTCATCTGCCATCTAAACCTGAATTACCACAAAATATTATGCGCCCACACACAAGCCTTGCTCATGTGGGCATTCACCTTCATATGTAAATCAATGTTTGTTTTCCTATGTTATGTAATCAATGAAGTTGAATAAAGCGTTCTAAATCTGAATCTGAGTTGTTATTTGCAATTATAAGATGTGCAAAAAATTACTTAGGCCTACAATAATCAGCATAAATAATTACAATGTGTTAAATCTGTCTGATTGGTGATTCTGTTACCGTGAAATTGCCCAATAATATCGTTTTGCAATCATAACCATCATTAACATCCAACAACACTACCAACCACTAATCAAATCAAATCAAATCATTTTATTCGCCATTATCAAACTTACATTGATTTGGGCTTCGTCATACCAGTACAATACAATACACACACAATACAGACGATACATACAGTAAGTTATACATACATAAGTACACACATAAGATATACATATATACAAGTTATATAATTCAAGTAAAGAGTAAAAACAGTTATTTGGTTAAAAACCCATTTCAGTTGTACAGTTATATTAAAAAATGAGATAGTGAAACTAATTTTGTTGACATACTACTGTGTTTTTAACTGTCACTAGGCTTTAATGTAGGTACTCATCCAGGTGATACATAGGTCTGTCGAGAAGATATTTGTTTGTTTTAGTTTTAAAAGTAGCTACCTTATCCACATTTTTTCAAATCTGGGGTAACTTGTTAAAGACTTTTCTTCTGCATGTAATAGAGATGTTTTTCAAATGTTTAGTGTTATGTGTAGGGTATTGTAAGCAATTTGTGTCTTGTCTCATGTGGATGGTGAATCGAGTTTTTAAAAAGGTCGGGATGCGTTTTAACAAAACAGACTGCTTTATATATATATACGTGTTGGATACAGTAAGTATTTGAAGCTCTTGAAATTTCTCTCGACAGCTTTCATTTTTTTTTAAATTTCCCAAATTCCCCTTACCGCTCTTTTTTGTACAATTTGCACTCGTTGAATCAAGGACTTAATTGCGGTTCCCCAGGACAGTATGCCGTACGTCAATATGGAGTGAAAGTTTGCAAAATATGCTACTCGTAGTGTGGTCGGAGTCGCTAGAGAGGAAAGTATTCGAAGAGCGTACACACTTGAGTTTAGCCGCCTACACAATCCATCAATATGAGGCTACCATGACAAGATCTCATCCAGTACAAGGCCTAAGAAGTTGGCCATAATTACTGGATGAAATACTTTATTGACTATGAGAGATACTTTGGCTTCAGGCTTCAGAAGATTTCATTAAACTGAAGCTTTGTTTCCTTCCATTTAAATATAATTTATTAGCAACTAGGGATTTAAAAGGTACCAATTTTTCCGGAAATTTTGGAAAAAACCCGTGTTTTTTCCGTTTTTTTTCGGGCACGCGGAAAAATAGGAAAAATGGAAAAAAGAGAAAAATTGGTTTTAAGGTACATGAGGAATAAATTACAGATGAGAATGTAGTAATGATTATTTTTATCACATAAGGTAGCCCAATAATTCCACAGTTTTTAATTCATTATTTTAATAGTAAAATGAAAGGTAAATGCCTAGTTGTTCCCGTTAGGTTAGACTAAAATATGATTGGAATTCTCATTCAAAACAGTTTTGTGACATATTGTAAAGTATAGGGCATGCAGTGGGGGGAATAAAGCTTAACAATAGTCATTCTAATAGAACCGAATTCAAAATTAATGCTCGCCGAGGCTAGTGAAACTTTGCTCGCGCTAGTAAAAATCTAATTATCTAGTCCGACAGGCGAGTACTTTTTCCAGAGTTCCCAATTGCCGTTCAAAAAATCTCAATATTTCGCAACAATAACTTAACGAGTTTCCAGTAGTAGTGACTACCTAGTATGGAAAATCGTTGTAAATATGCAAACAAAATAAAAAATCCTTAATTTAGGCTAATATTATTAATATTATGGTGAAAATTCGTTTCCGGTCGCTCCGTAGTCCCCCCTACACATAAGTCAAACCCGGCAAATATTGTGACTTAAAACATTCACATATACCCTATTATTGTTTTACATCAATATAACCTATTTGATTGCCGACTGTAAAAATGCTCTTGGGCTAGAGGACTATTGTTGCCATTAGCCCGAAGTGCTAGTTGCAAAAAAAGTTAATTTCGACCCCTGGCTATAAATAGTAATAATTGCAAGGGATTTTGGAAAATGCTAGATGTAGTATTGCTGCCATTTTGCTGTCATTTATTAAACATCAATAGTAAACAACGCGTACGTAAACACATGAAAATAAAACTAACAATAAAATCTTAATTTATAATTTACCATAAAGATGCCATTAATCTGAAATGAACTACGAGGAAGTATAAACTTTATGAAAAGTAAAGAAAAATTCAATTTTTCCCAATTTTTCCGGAAAAAAACGGGAAAATATCCGTTTTTTTTTCCTCGACTTCAATTTTTCCGGAAAATTTCGAACCCTACCTGGAACCAATTGCTTATGATGCCAACCAGCTTCTCAGCTATCATTTTAGTTAGACTAAGCTGCGGACACGACAGTATTATACTGGTATCATCCGCAAACAAAACATAAAGAAAACGAAGACGAAAAGAATGGCATGCTTATATTTTGCACAGTAGAGTGGCAGATCATTAATTAAAACAAGAAAAAGTAGAGGTCCTAATACAGATCCTTGTGGCACGCCTACATGATTCTCCCTCCAACTTGAGAGGTCCTAACTCGAATCTTCATTCTGATTTTATCACCCCTTTTGTTTGCGATTTGCCAAGTACGAGGTAAACCAGTTTTTTCCAGGTACCTCTTTTGCATTTCCAATAAGGTACAGTTTCAACCTTAACACAGAATTTGTGATTCCACACTAAAAGCCTTGCTAAGGTCCGAAACAACACCCCTTAAAGTGTCAAAACCTCTTCAAGTGATTTGTAAATCCTTTTCTCAGTCATTTCAACTACGCAATTCCGTAGATTCCCGGCAAAGATTCCGGCCAAAATGTTGGCAACTGGAAATCAGATTATATTTCTGTAGGAAATTAATGAGGCGTTTAGCTACTAATTTCTCAAGAACCTTAGAAAATATTGGGAGTATGCTAATGGGGCGGTAATTATTTAATTTGCTGCGGTCACCATTCTTAAAAATCGGAATCACTTGGGCAAGTTTCATTTGGTCAGGAAATTCACCTGCGGAGAGAGAGCTGTTATAAATCTCCTCTAGAGGCAGTAATAGGTGATCTATACTGCGTTTTATTATTTTAGCAGAAAGCTCATTTACATCTAGTGAGGCTTTCGGGATTAGATCTAAAAATATTGATTTTATTTCCTCTCTAGACGTAGGATGCATAAACATTGTATGAGGGTTTTCTGAGTAGCTATTCCGTAACATTTGTAAGGGATCCTCAAGAATGCAGTAGAGTGACCGTCAAAGATGATGCATCGTATGAGTTGGGTTTATGGTTTGACAATTCTAACGGAATGTTGATGAAAAACCGGTTGAAAGCTTCTGCTATGTCCTTTCCCTTGGTTACTATTTCATTATCTATATTCATTTTATCTAGTTTGTGTCTGCTAATGGAATCGCCTTTCTGTAAGTTAGTGTTCGTCTTTATTATGTTCCACATTGCCTTACTTTTATTAGCAGACTGACCAATATAATTGGCCACATAGTGTGCTTTGGCTGCCTTTACTACCCGTTTATAGATAAGTTTATATTCTTTTACATAGGTAATAAACCCATTTGAACAATGCCTTGATTTAAGTATTTTGGTCAGCATTATTAACCTAGAACTAGAGACTTTTATACCTTTGGTAATCCAGTTAATACTTTTGGTTTAGGTCTATTGACCATTTTCTTAATTGGAAAGGTTTTTCGAAGAGACTAAGTAGTTGATGTAAAAAGGAGTTATAGTATTATCATCCGTAGTGCTTGCATTAAAAGTTTTAATCCATGTTTCATCCTGTAATAGCTGGTTAAAATAGGTCGTGTTTTTTATAGAGAATATACGTTTAAATATGTATTTTGGTGTAAGTCTACTTGCCAATGAATTGCCAAAGTGACTGATGGGGATGAGAAGAAGTAGACCCTCATGGTCAGAAAGGCCACCACATATAGTGGACGACCGGCAGTCTATCGTGAAGTTGGTGTAAATATTGTCAATGCAAGTTTTGCTTCTATGCGTCACCCTTGTAGGCGACGAGGTTGTGGGTAAACAGTTGTATGATAACATGAGATCAAGTAGTAGGGAGCTATTTATTGACTGCTGCAAAATGTCTACGTTAAAGTCACCTGCAAGGGCAACTGTTTTTTTTTTCTTTGGCAATACGATATAGGATTTGATCCAAGACACTAAGAAATACCTGAAAGTCACCGTCTGGGGCTCTGTAGATTGTCAACACAATTAGTTTCAGTGTCACCAGCTCAATGGCTGCTATCTATACATGTTTATCCACACTACCCTGTTGTAGGTCAGGTCTAGGTTTAGGGCGCAAATTAGAGCGAGTATTGTTGGATGAGCGTAGCGAGCGAAGCGAAGATTCCATTTCACTACACTGGAGAAAAAAATCCGGAATGTTTTTTTTTTGTCTGTTACACGATTCCGGCTAAACCGATACTCCGATTGCGATGAAATTTTATGGAGGTCTTCGAAATCTCTGAACTTAGAACTGCCACGTTTTTGAGCACAATCGAAAAATTATTTCTCATGAAAATCGCAATTTTACGATTTTTTTTATTTTTTTAAAATTTCTTCGACTTACAACACCTACATGCTTTGTCCGATTGTAATGATTTTTACACAGAACCCTAATTTCATGAATTGATATATTCATGTGAAATTTGAGCGTTATCAAAAAAATATTTTTACGAAAATAGCAATTTTACGACTTTTTTCCATTTTTAAAATTTCTCCAGCTTATAACACCTATGCTTTATCCGATTGTAATGATTTTTTTACAGCTTATTTTAATTTATTTCTTATGAAAATTTCAATATAACGTTTTTTTCCTTTTTTAAATTAAGATTAATTTAAAAAAAAAAAATTTCAGTTAATTTTTATTTAATTTAATTTAATTTTAAAAATATCTTCAACTTAGTAATGATTTTTTCACAGATCAACAGAAAATCCGCATAACACATGGCAGCTCAATGCACCAATTACGCTCATCCAACAACGCGGCGGGACTTAAGCGTTTTCCTAGTTAGTGAATATAGCAGTGCCACCATGGGTCAAGCTAGTTCTGCAATGGGTATTACTTACATCATAATTTCCTAGTCTAAAATGCTGAATTTCATCTATGTGTAACCAATGTTCACTTATACAAAGAACATCCGGAGTATATTTATCTAAGAGAATTTCTACTTCGTTTAGTTTATTCCTTAAGCTTTGTACATTATAATGTAATATAGATAAGGTATTAGACGTGAAATGATTCACCTTCCGGCCTATGCCAGTCAATTTAAGATCTTTACATACCTGTCTATTTGAACACACCCGAGTTACGTGACAATTGCACGAGGCCGTTTTTTTTTTTGAAAAAAACCTGCCCACCATTCGTAATGTCAATCGGTAGATTTGGCTTCCGGGATCTAGTTACTATTGGGTCCCTCATGTATTGTTTTTCGGTAAATTTTAGGGAGGAACCGTTATACACTGACAGCACTACATTTTCACGGCAGCCACTCCTACTTGAAGTAGGCCTACTAACTCCTTCAATTCCTTCTTCGTCTTGATTTCCTAGGCCTAGTCGGATTGGTGTGGTCGTTGTTGGTTGTTGATCTGAACTTGGACCTATTCTAGTCCCCGTTATTTTGTTTAGATCAAAGTTTGTTGAAGCACTTGGTTGAAATTCCTGCTCCCCCACTGATGGTTCCCTTCTGAGGTCTGCATGATGTAGTCTCTCTGGCTGACTGACTTTCTTTAATGGTGACCTTTTACATAGTTTGATTGATAATGTGGATTGATATACTAGTTGGCTAGTTGTACTAATGGTGGTAGAGGTATTTGTGCTGCTGGCAGATGCAACTGGCTTAGGTGCCAGACGGGGGGTGGGGTCCCCTTGACCTAATTCCCTGTCAATTAGGCAGGCTCCTTTTGAGCTAGACGTAGGCTTGGTGTGAGGAGGTGACACCTCCACCACCCGCGGCTGTAAGCCATCCCTTCTTTGTACCGTAAGCCAATTTCTACTAGGCCTACACTAATCTTTCTAGATATTAAAACTGACAGTTGTTGCTTGCCCTTCAGATTTAGATGTAGCCCATTCTTGGTGAAGTGCTCCCTACCCAGGCGCGTAGGAAGGGGGGGGGGGGAATGGGGGGAGTTTCCCCCCCACTTTTTACCGTGACCCCCCCACTTCAGAATCTTAGAAATTCAGTCTCGCCGTAAATAGGCCTACGCACGGAAACAAATTCTGAATAACGAATTTTCAATAAAAGTGATTTTTTTAATCCATTATACTTACTGATAATGACTTGTTTTGGCACGTCTGCAGTGTATTCTCCACCCCTTTCCCTTACCTTAAACCTCCTTATAGTAATGACCAAAAATTTCGTCAATCCTATTATTGTTCGACGTGATCAATGATAAGCCTATGCATATTCAATGGTTGTAGCATGCATGGTCTATCTCTTAACTATTCCAATTTTATTTATAATTTTATAGTTTTTACTGTACAAAAAATACATTTATTTGGTATTGCATTCAGCCCACGATTTTTTTCTAGAACGCACCAAACACACTCTAAAAACCTCATTTTCAAAATTTTCGCCTGCGGCGCTGTACCCCCGTACTTGGCAGCAGATTTGTTGTTCCCCCCCCCACTCGAAAAGGAGTTCCTACGCGCCTGTCCCTACCTAGATTCTGCATAGGTAACACTTCCACCCCCAACACATTGTCCAGTAGCATGTGAATTTTCGAGTTTACCATTGAAATTCTACCATTCACTCGCTCTCGGTCGTTTGTGTTTGGGTAGTCAAATCTCGATAGAATTTCACATACTATCACCCTGGGTCAAAGGGGTACTGGGTTTGGCGTAGGGGTGAGAGGGCGTCCCTAATGTTATTTATATTGCCTTCAATGTCATTTGCTCCTGCAATGATTATCAACTTGTCATTTACACTTAGCCTAACCAATGTTTGTGCAAGTCCCTCCGTGACAGCTAGAGCTCCCGCTCCAGGTTTAACCATCGAGTTTACTTTATATCTGCCACTTTGTCCACACGAAGAATTAAGTTTATAGGGTCATTCTCAAACGTAATGACCATATTGAAAAAAATGCTTGCAAGAAAAAATTATAACATAAAATTGGATGCCTCCTTTAACAATACATTATCCAATAATTTGTTCTTACAGCCCTAAAAGGGTTTATCTAAAAAAACAAAAATGTTTTACATACAAGCATTTTCATCAATCCAAGTGTACGAAAATGTCATGACTGTTACCGGACATAAAAGTGACAATTGATGTAAGAAGTTAGGCCTATTTATTAAATCTATATTCATGTGCACAATAGTTTTAGTTACATTATCACACAAAACTAATACATTCAATAAAATATACATTTTAATTTTAAACACTTTTTATAATACCAAAATGTCAAGAATGTTACTCAAATTTCAAAACCTGGTAACTAACTTAGGGCCTACTAATAATGGACAAATGGCAAATCAAATTTTATCAAGATCACTGTTAGCAATGAAGTATTAATATTATAAATAAGATTAAAAATGTGATTCAGTTATTTTAAACTTTAAATAAGACTTAATTTAATGATTAGCTCGGGTAACGGTCTTGACAAAAAGTAACAGTCTTGACAAAAAAGTTAGGGCTACTTTTCTAACAGTAATAATTTTTTTCTAAGATCATGTTGCTTGTTAGTGTACAAATCAGTCAACCTAAAGATAAAATCCATCTAATCCAACAAGTTTGTGTTGAGTTTAAAGTAAAGAGACACTACGGGTAACGGTCTTGACAAAAAGTAACATTCTTGACAATGTGATCACTGAAAATCAATAAAAACAAGTGTTTTGTTACTTTTGAGTATGGCAATGAATTACAACCTCTCCCTTCAAAACACATCTACAGTTGCAGGAAATTAATGCAGTAATCCACGATGCCCTTGGTAATGTTGCTTTTTGAAAGTAACATACCTGACAAGTAACGGTCATGACATTTTTATATTCATAAATAAATATCAGTACAAATGCCATGTGCATAAAAGTAGGATTGTGTTTTCTAGGATTTGGAACTTGTTTGTAATGTAATTATAGTGTTTAATCAAAGATAAAATTAAAAATTAATGATCTTAACTTGGTAACATTCATGACCAATAATTAAAATACTCGCCATTTATTTGTTCCCTTCTCAATTTTAACAGATATCATTGAAAAATCAAACAAACTTCAATGGTGTCATATCATGGACTCTTGTTCTTGTTCTTCTTCATTGATCCACTGCCTTCTACACTTTATTTTTATTTATTTTTTGCACGGTAACGGTCATGACATCAATATTATTACCACAGTGGGGACGAACACTCCTTACTTGATATTTCTTGGAAAATGTTATTATATAAAAATGTCTTTAACATCGATTACTTAATTATTATTTCTGCTTACATTTTCACCAAGGGATTAAAATAGTATTAAGTGAAAAATCCAAACAGCTTACTGAAACACTTCTGGTTTTGTGGATAAGGACATAGGTTTTAGCACATTTTGCATTAGGTAATAGTGAATTAAAGATCAGCCTTACAAGATAGAAGTGCAAAAATTCATGGAGCTAATAAAAACTATAAGTATTCTGAAAATATACAACCAAAATTAATGCAAATCAATATCTTGATCTAAAAAAATAATAATATTAAGGTGGGACAGCACAAGGGTCATTTTATTTGAGAATGACCCTTAAATCACTTATCAACGATGCCAAGAATCTCCCGTGACTATCAGCCATAATTGTTATGTTTTGAACCGGGTCGCTCGTGGAGCTTTCATCATCAGTTGGTATCCTATCCTGTGCGATGACCGTGGTACTAGCGCTATCGTTGGATATGTTCATGAACTCTGTCATTGCTTCATTCGCGCTTCTTCGCTGCTGCGTTGTTTCTATGGCGGTGGTTACACTATTGTCATTACCGTGCATGTCCTTACCTAACCTTACTTTTAGATTCTCAATTTCCCTGCATTGATTGAACTTGTAATATTAGCTCCCTGATTTTTAGTTCACATTCGCATTCATTAAACCTTTTATTTCTTGGATCTACGACAGGTAGAATTGAGTTCTCGTTTGTTAGATTGGGCGTGAGGATAGGCCTATTTGGCCTCCTAGGCCTAGGCCTTGCCTGGGCCTCATCACCATGCCGTAGGCATAGTACCTTGCAAAACTGCACATTTATTATGTACCCAATTCGTGCATCGAGAACACTGAAACACAGGACCACCACTTGTTTTATAGAACACGGAACACTTTTTGTTTGTTTTTGAGTTAAATATTACGGAGCTTCGTGAACACGACCTAATACCTGCGGCCATCTTGTCAAGTAGTAAGAAAAGTTATTTAAAAAATCATACCTTACACGCGTTAAAATACTCGCAAAACAGTAAACACTCAAAGAATCGGGAAAAAATCATGTCTGTGTGCCTTGAACACGCAATGGCTGGGGGTCCCCCCCCCCCCCCCTCCGATACACATTGTACAACGTCATGTACTTTTTCAAGGAAAGAGCATTGATATGTAGGCCTACCCAAAAATAAATTTTAAATTCACAACACTAGGCCTATAGGCCTACCCTACATAATATTATAATTTTTATGAAAACAGTTGTGCATTATTTTTCCATTTTATCTACGCCTAGCTATTTCGATTAATATTTTGATTGTTTGTAATGAAACTCTACTAGTTTGACGAAATTGCCATTTTTTTTTTTTTTACTTTATTTTCTTTGCCAAATCACTGATATTTCAAAGTAAATTAAAAATAAATGCGCGGAAACCAATTAAAAATAATTTTCCGCTTCTGTTTTATAAACAAAAGTAAGTTATAAGTAGCGAGGAGCGACACGGCCTAGGCCTACCGTGCTGAGATGTTGTACTCACTGCAAGTAACCTTACAAGAACATAATTTGAAAAATCCAAAATAGAATCATCACGTTTTTACTGTTATAGTAACAAAAAAAACTTGAAAACCTTTAACGTCGCTATTTTAAACGAAAATCCTATTGTGGTGAAAGTCCTTTATATTTAAAATCGACGTTAAAGGTTTTGTAGGTGGAGTATTTTAGCAAAAAAGGTTGGTAGGCCTAGTAAGTAAAATCAAGACGTAAATAAATACCAAACATGGCGAATCAATGACAGTGAAATGAGCAAGTGTTTGTGTTTAATCTGTGTTAGTGTTATTCTATAGGCTATAATTGGTATATTTTCAGAGTGATTAGGCCTAGTATAAATAAATCGTATATATATAAGTTCTTGTTCAATTGTTTCTAATTAGAAGTTGTTTTTTATTCTTTTTCTTTGAAAAAAACTGTGTTGAAAAGTTGGACCGCACCAACTGAACTAGGCCTACCTAGTACCAAAACGACCAATTCAAGCAAACTAAAAGTGATTAAATAAGTCCAGAAACTACTTTCCGCGGCAAAAACCAAGTAAATACATAATAATATTCAGTTAGAAAAAGGAAAATCATAAATTTAATGCAAAATAACACTTCCGTCAAATTACGATTATACCGTTTGTATTAGTCTACTATGTTGTGTAGGCCTAAGTTTGTAATCGATATATAAATGCGTGGTAGCCTAACATTTTTTAAAAGGTTTGTAATCCTATATTTCGATAATTCTTCTCCACCCAACACATTTTTTTATTAGGGTAGGGCCTAATCATATTATGAATTTAATTAATAAGTTATTTAAAATCTTGTGTTAGGCCTATATCTCGGGTTGGAAGTTTTGACACACCCATTACGATAAAATCACACACGGATTTCTTTATTTGTAATAATTTATAAATAAACTATCATCCCAAATGGGTAACACAACACTTGTGAGTTGTGAATATGCATCGTATTACAGAAAATATTAGTAGGTAGTCAACTATTAAGCTCATAAAACTATCTACCCACATAATTTCTGAACACAACCGGTATGTACCAGTTACAAAATATAGGGCCTATGATAGATTTAAGTTTGGACAATGAATAGGCCCCTAGTTATTTGGAATTTAGTTGACAATGATGGTGGAATTTTATCACGCGCCGAGCGGCAGCCGGCTCGAGGAGAGATCTTGATTGCGTCATGCGCGGACTGGACACAAACGCGTTCACCGGAAATACCGGAATGTCAGACCTGGGTAAGGAAGAATATCATTGGATCATGGGACCCCCCTAGCCGAAGAAGTACCGTTAACACTACAGTGGATACGGCACACTGCGGCATTTACGGACACGAGAAAGCTGATTTCCTTGCTAAAAGGGGAAGTAAAACCAAGCAATTCATAAACAATTTTCATAGATCAGCTAAGGAACATCTGAAATCAGTCAGCAACTCAGAAGTAAAGAAAGCAAGAAAGGAGAAAGGCAAGAATAAAGTGTGGAGTGAGCTGGTTAATACAAGGAAAAGAAGAAATGATAAGACAAACCATTAGGCCCCTATAGGAGAAGATCTACAACAGCACAGTTCAGACTAGATAGGCCTATTCGGCACCAAAAAGCACACTAGCGCGGCCCTGTTGGCGGAACGTAGAACCCTAGCAGTAGTGATCACTCAGGTAGACACAGCGGCAAATAACGTGGAAGAACGTGTAGATGTAACTAAAAAGTTGAGTTTTCGGCGTGATACGTTTTCTTTACATAGGCCTATGTTGAACGTTAGAAATAAAATAAAGAAATATTTGTGCTATGGTTATCACAAGAAAACAAATTTTAAATGAAAGAATGGGGCCTGTAAGTGCACCATAAAGTGGACACCTGACGCAAGGGTTATGTCTCGAATGATTAAGCATTGGCCTACATTTCTCTTTTAAAATACAACTCTTTACACTTAAATAACAATTTTTAAATTATCGTGATCTCAATTTAAATTTTGGTAGGGCCTACTCTTAATAAAAACATTCTTACATTTAAGTCCAGGGATAAAGTCCGAAAACATATAGTCAGTCAGAAGACAGTATGGTGTCACCCACTGAGTTTTCCCGTTAATTGTGTTTGATAGATTTTTATTTACTTATGTTCATTTTTTAATAATTATACTTATTGTTTTTCCCCGTCACCGACACTCATATTAAATCGCGTTTTACAATTTCAGACAATAATTTTAATTCATGCTTATGCCAATAGTCTATCACACCGTTCCCAATTGTTACACATACAGGCCTACATAGCACATAGGCCTACATTCAATTTGTTTCGTATGTGATGAGCTACCTCAAAATTACTACACTGTAGTGCGTTTTTATCAACAACAAAAAAAGGTAAGCCTATGTAGGGCCTATAGTAATAAATTCGGAAAAATTGTTTTCAATGAACATTTTTCATAATAAATACCAATTTCTGCAGCCAAGTATTTTTAGAAGTTTCGTCATGTTCTGAATAAAGCACACTTTGTCGATGATTACAAATTGACAACATCCGGATTATAGCATAGATGTAGGCCTAATTTATTGACATTTTCAGGGAATATGATGAAAATAATACAAGTTGTACTATTTATAGTTATTACATTATCGCGGGAAAACGTTAAATATTGCACCTTGCACTTCAGCAAAATATTTGTTGATACAACAAACAGACTCGTTTCACTTCAAAAACTTAACATTCTAAATTCAAATTTGGTAATAATTCCTTGGACCAATACCAATTTCGGCGGGCAACTTTACTTATAGTAGTAATTAAATAATAAATCATAATCTGCTTATGAATTATTTTCTGGATATTCTTACGCTCAAACATAATAGGCCTAATATACCCAACTATTATGATGATATTATTATATAATATTTTACATTTCATCCCTATCCCATTCAGAAATATAGGAATAGGAAGGTTCAATTTTGGCAACATAGTTGGCCTACCTACGCAATTACGCCTACTTGTGGTTGTATAAGAGCATAAAAAATGCAAACCGTAGGCCTAGATGAAAATATACATCTTATTTAATGCGTGTGCGAGAAAGGTAAATGTGAGTGAACAGATCGGAAATAATCCCCGAATTGTCATAACCGACGCGACTAACACACGTTAACGCCATATACGCTCCAGCCCGGAATCACAATTACGCCAGCCATGTTGTGACGTAGCGCGCCGCCAGTGCTGCGATCTACATGTCGTTTTGGTGCCGAATCGGCTGCTAGCAAAGCACCTAATAGAATAGGTGTGATTGAAAGCAGCATATTATGTAAGCTCTGCGGATGGAACACAGGACAGATATCTATTTAGATGCGCTACACTGAGAGGACACTATGAAGAAATGAAGAGGTATGGACAGGAAGGAACAGGAGTCCTATCTTTACTGGTTGTCAAGACACATGATAACATAGATATGTCAATGTGGGCATAAGAGAAGATGAAGAAGAGAGTTGGGCATTGGGTGGGCAATCAAACCGAAATGTTACTCCCAAAATTACCAAGGGTTCATCCTTTTCCTTCATAAACAAAATGGTAATCCCTGGGGTTGCTTTTGGTAGTTAAAACATGACGAAATAAAAAACAAGTGTTAAAAAGTTGGCCAACAGGCAACACCAACCGAAAGAGTACCCAAAATAACATAGCCTAGTAACATAGGGGCCTAGGCCTATAGGTCTAGTAAAAAAAATTGCCTTTTGCGAAAGGGCCTCCAGCAGCTGGGGCTTTGCCCCAGGCCCCTTCTAGGCCTAGACCTAGGCTACCCGGTACTCTTGCAGTTGGCGGGTCCCAACTTTTATACACTAACGGAAAGGATTTCGGGTGCGCTCTTATCAAAAATATCCTAGAACTAGCGCGGCGCACTGTAGCCAGCGGAAAGTTCGGCTAACCCAACGAAAGTAGTTTTGTAACGGAAAGGCTTTCGGGTGCGTATGTTTTCATTGAAAAAAAAAGTTGGGACCCGCCAACTGCAAGAGTGCCGGCTAGGCCTACCCTACCCACCACTGATTATTTCCACTTTTTTGGTTTGTAAATCTGGGCACCCTAGAATAGGCTAACATACAATAGGCCTAGCCTACCTTGAACGATTTTATCCGCGTCCCATGGAGTCATTGTATCAACAATCATGTTTGTTGGGCCTTTAATCAGTGTGCAAGTGCAATTGGCCGTCATTGTTATACCATCTTCATGTAACCTTGAGTATCCATTGTGCAGTACATGAACTTCAACCATTGTAAGTAGGCCTAGGCAGGCTATCTCAAGAATCCTAGGCCTATTAGACTACAGTTATGTAGGGAGGGCCTACCAAAGATTTTGAATAGCCTAGGCCTACCTGGAATAATTTCTCAAAAGTGAACATAACCTAAATAGTTACAAAATGTCAGTCCCAGCAGAGTCGATAAAGAAGTTTCCCGGTTGGGGAGGTAGAGTCGAATATTTGGTCGAACTCGACTCGAACAGTCGGCCTAGAGCCAGCTGCCCAATCTACTTGTGTCTGCGCGCGTTCCTTGACTTTTCGTGTAAAATTGAATCAAAACCCGTTGATCCACGTGTGAACGACAGTTGACTCACTTATTAATATTCACGTAAGACTATTATCATTTACTACTAGCCTAGTTCATAGTAAAATTCAGTAATCTTCAATTCTTCATTGTGCTTCTAGCTTTAGTACAGACGCGCATGTAAGTTTAGGCTAGGCTTCCTCAGCGCTGCTTCTCAAGATGGCTGACGTATGCATTGATTGCCATAAAATAATGCTTTCATTTTCCACATCATACTTAATTCTACCTATTAAGTTAGTAAGTGATGCTTCGCTACTACCGTTATCTGTCCAATACATATTCTTTCGTCTTGATGTCGCTCGTTACACAGCTCTGAAATTGAATGATGCTTGGTCCGTGAAAGTACGGACTTGTTCGGCATTTGTTGTCGGGTGGGTGTCTGGGGTTTCGCCGCCATGTCTTCCGCTCTCGGACTCGGGGTGACGTAAAGGTGCAAGGCGAGCCGATGATTGCCGTTTGCCGGGCACGAAGCTCCCCAACGCCGGTTCACATTTTTATGTGAGCCGCAACCGACGCGGACAGTGTCAAGCAATCGGATTTGAGAAAAAAGTTCTACAAAAAACTCCATTCTTCGATTTACGTGAAGAATATAGCCTAAAGGGTCAGTCTATGTGGCCTAGCTAGGCCTAGCCGAGTCTGCCTCCACGATAATGCCTAGGCATTTCCGCATTTGAATAGGCCTAGGCCTTCTCGTATACTGTAGGTCTGTTCGTTGGACCTGCTCGACTTTGCTCCAAGATCACTTTATAGTAGGTTGAATTTAGGCCACACCCACGCTCGAGGAAGTTAGATCACTTACTCTTGTGTTTTGAGACGAACGCATTTTGGGGCGAAAATCGACTCTAATCTGCTCTAAAAAAAATATCAATCCAAAATGAAAAAAATCGTTCGCATTTTGGCAAAATATTATTCACACTTCCAGCAAACGAGGAAGCCATTTTTATTTAAATAACCCGCGTAATTCGCTATTAAATCAAACTTGCTCTAAATCGCTCCTCCTAAAATGTCAGAGCATGAAAATCATGATCTTTCTGCTGTAGATCAAGTTGCTCGAGTCCAAAAAACGCAATTCGAGAAAGTGATCTCGTGAAACGAACGGCTATTTCGTTATTCGAGCAGATCTGAGCAGCTAGAGCAGGTCCAACGAACAGACCTTATGCCTTTAATATGCCTAGCCTAGGCCTCCTACTTCAGTTTGGTTTACATGGTCTAGAACTCTATAACGAATATGGTGAAAGAATTTGCTTGAAATGATTTGGCCGATAGCTTTGGGTTCCGATAGCCAGTGGTGGCACCTAGGGAGAGGGAGTTCACACCCCCAAGAGCCACAAAACCGTACTTAAATATTTTTCTCAGTGAGCACAAATAATATTGTAGGCCTATAGGCCTAGGTCCTAATATTAATAATTTAAATTTTTGTGACATTTTCACCTTGACAAACTGTTACAAGTTATTTATTTGTTTCTGTTGTGGCATAATTATAATTAGGCCCTAGGCTATGTCGGAACAAGGGTAGGCCCCTAGTATGACGGAATGGCTAATTTTGCATCAATTTTTTGGTTGTTGTTCAAAACCATGCAAAATCCCTAGTAGGCCAATTAAAAATAAACACGCGGAAACGCACTTTTACCGACAATTTCCCCCCAAAAAAACATGAAAACACGTAGCGAGGAGTGATGCGGCCTAGGCCTACCTGCTGAGATGTGCTCACTGCAAATAACGTTACAAGAACACAATAAAAAAATCCAAAATAGAATCATCACATTTGCTGTTATAGAAAGATTTCAGATTCAGATTTCAGATATTTTTTATTCTCAAAATACATAATATTATGGTTTACATTCACAGTTGTTGGTACATAATACCATATTTCATACAATGTTTGAGAAGCCCGCAAAGTCTTAAAGACTTGTGTGCGGGCCATTTGCTAAATTAGAGTAGGCCTAAGATAAATTTATAAGATGGCGACAAAAGTACCGTATGGGAGACGGAATTTCTTATAGGTATTATATATATAGTAGTCAATGTAAAATTGGAAGTATAGTAGAAGTAAAGTTAAAGTAAATAATAATAATAAATACAAATAATATTTAGTAGTAGGTATGTTAGGCCTATAGGTATGCAAATACAAATTTGGAGAAAAATTATAGTATACAAAACAGGCATTTTGTTTACAAACATACACAAAAAAGAGATGAATTTGAAAAGAACTGTTGATATTTATTTATTAATTATACAAGGTAGCGGGCGTACCTCGCTAGAGCTTACAAGAAGATCAGAAGTTCAGCGTCCGTAGACGACTGGCGTCTTACACCCCAACCTCCTAGTCCTCTCATCCCCAAGCCGGATGCTCTGACCACACAGGGAGTCGAGGGTGGCTCAAGTCACACATGTGGCTGCAAGGCCACGACCAGGGGCCTAGATACATTACAATTCTTCACAATTACCAATATTTCCGTCTGTGGGTAGCTTGTTGAAAATCATACATTGTAGGATGAGATATCAATAAATTAACAACTTAATTTAAATTGTATAGGTAACCTAATTTTCCTTTGAAAACATGCCAAGGGATAATTCATGCCCCAATAGGCCTACAGAGTCCCAGCTATGGTTATACAAGGGATTGTGCTCCAGGTCGGTGTCAACGTGAGACTGCGGTGTGGCAGCCTCCACACCACCACCACCAATGTTCAAAATGTCAACTGACTTTCGACACGTTATTGATAGTGAGAAAAGATAGATGAGCCTACACAATTATTTATTGAAACTTAAAGTGGTATTTTTTCAAATTCAAATAGCTCAACTTTCTGATGTCAAAAAATGACAACAATATAGGTAGGTCTACTGTAGGTCTACATATTTAAAGTCTAAGGCATTTCATCTTTTCTTCCAACCACTGTATTATTTTTAACTAGTCTATTTATAATCTGTAGTAGGCCTACCTACCTAGTAATGTACAGTTGACAGTTGTTGTTTTATTACTAAACTGACAAAACCTATATATGTACTATGTATGTATCAATTGGTGAATAAACTACTCTACTCTACTCTACTCTGACATTTATTGATACTGTATTTGATGTAATAGGTATATTAATACATTTTTTGACAACTTCAAATAGCTAGGCCTACTTGTGTACCACAATGGTGGGTGGAAGCACACGTGTACGAAAGAAGGCCAATTAAAGAACGAACGAATAGGTCCTCACTATTCACTAGGCCTACTACCTAGTCCTACAAACTGATAAATTCTTCCCTCCAGATTTTCCTCTTTTGTAAAAGGCTACCGGTACTCACCTGGCTGCCCTTTTCTGAATTCACTAATTCATTAGTCATTAGGTATTCGCCATTCAGTCATTAGACCTATGTCACGTCAATTGGTTTGTTGTAGTTTGTTGGTTGGAAAAATCACAAAAATCTACGTGAAACTGAGCATGTAAAAAACAGTCAATGGAAATAATAGGCTACGTTCTGTCTATCTATCTATCTAGAACCCTTGGTCTACATTATTGTTAGGCCTACGTTCAAGCAGTCAATAATTATTGATCAGCACTCATTGTTAGCAAAGTCATATGGTGAAATGGCTTTCTATTGTTTCAGAAAAATGGTGTCCAAAAAGAAAAGAGTATCGGTATCACAATTAAGACAAGCAGGGGAGGCTTCACCCAAGAAGGCAAGAGTTGTCGTTAACCCTGGGACAAGTGGAGTCAGGTCGGATCATGCCAGTCAAAAACCAACAAAGTCAACCAGAAAAAGAGAGATGCAAATATCGATTAAAGAAGATGATGATGATGATGTAGATGATGCAAGTGACTCAGATTCAGAAGAGTCTGAAGAAGATCAAGTTGAAGATCCAAAACTTATATCAAAGAAACCAAAGAAATCTCCATCTGACAGTAAGAATAAATATTTTATCAAGGTCTTGTTTATTATTAAGATGTTGGACAAACCACAGTTAGGGTACGGTGTACAAAAATATATTGATAAATCAAAAGTTGTACAAACAATAATTTGTACAATATTTTGGCTGCTCCTCTGCATCTTCAGCCGGCTCTATCTATTAGGCCTACTGGTTTGTCCAATAATAATCATCATCATTATCTGTTGTCTAAATTGTAAATTGACATCAAATTTAAAAAAATCCAATATTTTAATTTATTTTTAAAAATAAGATTTTTTTTGTAATTTTAAATTTATTTGCAATATTTTATTTTTACGTGTTCAAATTGGATAGGCCTATACTACAGGCTTACAAAATATCTGGGACATCCTGGAAGGTTTTGTGTTAAACACAATTATGATTTTTAACCCACAAAAATCCATTAGAATTTAATAACGAAAAATTCTACCAATTCCGAACAAAACAAAGTTTAGCTTTTTATCCGGGTTAAAAGTATTGTAAACTGGCAGATTTAATTGTATAGATTAATTGGGAAGTGGTGGTAAATATGTAGTGATGTGAGTCGGTAAATTCTCTGACCGTCGGGTAAATTTACCGAGCGTAAAATATTCCATCATTATATTCTAAAGACTAATAAGAACCTACACAACAAGAATGCAGTGGAAACTGGAAATAAGTCAATTAGGTACCTAACACTTTAAAAAATTCAATAAAATTTTAAAAATTTCCATCATTATATTCTAAAGACTACCTTATAAGAACCTTCACAAATAAGTCAATTAACACTAAAAAAATAAAATCAATAAATCTGAAAAGAGCTTTTCTGTAGCTAGACATAGGCCTACTCCAGTCTTTTTCATTAGATGAGTACCGTAGGCCTACCTAGGCTAAATCATAGCCCTACATTCGAATCTAATTTATGTTTTTATTTTATTTATTTATTTATTTATTTATTTAACCATACAAAGATATAATAATAATTAGGGCTAGGATGTTTAAGAAATATATAATTTTTATTTTGAGCTAAGATTTAATTCTATAGTCAATACAAATATAATTTTGAAATGTTCTTATTTCAAATAGGCCTTTATAACTTTTATTTTGCTTATAAATGCTTATTTTAGTGGTTAACAGCTATAAGTATTATTTAGCTGATTTTTTGGCCTTAAAGGGGTATTAAACCGCTAAACTCAAAAAATATATTTCATTCAGGCTAACTAGTAATGAATTTAGCAATTAACAGAAAAATTATTGGGGCCACCATGACCTCCCAAAAAATTGTCAAACATGACATTTTTCGAGCTAGGTCCCATCGGCAAAAATCTCCCATAAGAAATAACATTGGGGCGATCTTTATGCCCCGTGACCTTGGAGGATTTTGATCCAAAAAAATATTGGCCATTATTGACGTACTCTACAGCCTTCTACCCTATATAAATTCTCTTTATTTTGTTTTGTAATTTGGGCTAGTAGTTCGGTCAAAATATGCTGATTACCAAGATGGGGTGCAGTGGCGCGCTGAACCTTTCTTTGAAGTGGTGCAAGCCCCCTTCCACAGGACCCACCCACCCTCACAATAACCTAATTTATCTAACAATTTGTTAATGCAGTGGCGGATCCAGACATAATCATGGGGGGGGGGCGATTCGCGTGTGCATGTACAGCCGTGAGAAAGGGACTAAGCACCGCCGCACGGGGGGCATTAATCGGAGCCCCCCATTAATAGCGCCGCAGGCGAAAATTTTGAAAATCAGGTTTTTAGAGTGCATTTGGTGCGTGCACAATGAAATAATAAAATAAAATAATTTTTTTTAATTTTAAGAATCATTTGAGGGGGGGGGGGCGATCATCCCACTGCCCCCCCTGTATCCTTCACTGTGTTAATGGGCAGCAAGGATTAGTGGAGAGGACGTTGAAGGTGTATAAATCGTACTTGAAACAGTCGCCCGCACTACTTCCGAAAGGGTTTAATATTAAATTGCTAAGATAAATATATATTATTTATTATACAGTGTGAATTAAACACATGAACAGAAAGCATAAATTGTGGTAGTACGTAGGTAGAAGTTTACAAATCAATATTATTATTATGTTAGTAATATTACCACTTTAAATCATTAACGTACTCTCAGACATATGTACGCCATCGACCATAAATAAATTAAGGGGTCTAGTTGTATCTACTTTACCAATCCCCATGATCAATTACTTCTGGTCTGTACATATGTGAAATATATGAATAGAAGAATCAAGTCAATTGACGACTTGAATTGTACCGCCTCCTGACGTCACGAGGCAACATGGCGGAATTAGTGGGTATAAATCCTCATTTCGCAAGTTGACGCCTGCTTACGGCGCAACACTTATCACGCTCTAACTTTAATTCTATTCATTATTTGGACAATAGTTAAATGAATAATATTTAGAAAATATATCATTCTTTGTAATAGCGATTATTTTGATTTTTTTGACACAGTCGTTAGCTTGTTATAACAATGTACGCATCATTCATGTGAAAATTATCAATAACTAAAGTTTTCTCAATAATTTATTTGACAAAAAACTACTGATCGGATTTCGACAAGACCTCTTTAAAAATATGCACCAGACTTTTTAGACAAGAAATAAACTAACTTTCTAGATAGAAAGTGCACTGAACGAAACTTTGCAGCATAGAGTAATATGCAGGGTATGTGTTTTTATCTAAAATACGCACTCTTGACGTGCGGATGAGCCGTGAAAAAGTGCACGCTGCATATTACTCTATGCTGTAAATTTTCGTTCAGTGCACTTTCTATCTAGAAAGTTAGTATATTTCTTGTCTAAACAGTCTGATGCATTTTTACAAAGAATCCTTGTCGAAATCCGATTAGTAGTTTTGTGTCAACTTAATTAATGAGAAAACTTAAGTCATTGATAATTTTCACTTGTGTGATGCGTACATTGTTATAACAAGCTAACGACTTTGTCAAAACAATCGGAATAATCGCTATTACAAGGAATGATATGTTTGCTAAATATTATTCATTTAAGTGTTGTCCAAATAGAGAACCTAAGTTTTGAAGGCGGGAAGGAAATTGGTTCTCTCTGGTCTCAGCGCCCATAAGAATTAGCATGGTACGAAAATGTAACTCGCCGTATCTTTTGACTTGCGCAAAAGAAATCTAAACCAATAACATCACAAGATGCATAATTTTGTGAAGAAGATGATGGCATTCTACTTTGCTCGATGACGCTTCCTAAATTCAAACTATTATGAGTTTAATGGACCCATGTTTGCGCGCTGTCGCAAATGTACTCTGACTGAGCGGCAACCAAAGCGAGACGCAGCCACATTGTGTGCAGCTGTGGCATCCTCGCATACCACGCGCCTGTCCATGGTTGCTAAATGTACTTTTCATTCAAAATTTTGTTGGCACATTATAGGATATTTTATTAGTAATGTATAATCTAGTACAACCCAGTGACCTCACGTAAGCCACAAGAGTCGGATAACAAATGTTATTGATGCCCGACAAAATGGTTTTAACGTGCTTTAATCAATTGATGCAGTTTGGAAGGTTTGGCAATGTAGTTCACTTCGATCAAAAAAATGTCATTACATTTGTCCCACAGAGCAAGTTATGTATATTCCCGCAAAGGAAAGATTATTCTTACTTACAGTGGAGATATATATTCCGGTGCCGTGGTCGGGTTCTGAGCTAACGCTATAGAACATTTGCACGGGTTAATCGCCTATTACCCACCTAGAATTGGATGAGTACTACAACGCCCACTTAGGTTCCTTAAATGAATGTTACAAAAAGAGAGCGTGATGGCTGATGCACCTTTCTTGAAGGGGCAAGCCCCATCCTGGAAACCACCGGATTATACCAATACCTGTAGAACGTTGACCTAACAATTTTTAAGTGCCGCCAATTTTGAGTCAGTCAATTACGTGCGGAGGGCAATTGCGTGTCATTACAGGCCCGATAAGGGATAACCGCCGCCGGGGGGTTATACCCCCCATTAAAGTCCATTCAAGTGTCACTTATCACAATAGATTCTTAGTAGCAATGTTGATGCTTAACAATGGAACTAGATAAGATTATTAACAGTTTTTTATTAGAATCACGAATATTTGGGGAATGGGGGGACTAGCACAGCCCCGCTCCCCTTATCCGCCACTAGTTCAAAGATAGCAGCCAACGACTGTGGGGACAGCTGAACCTAATCGTTGGCGCAATGGACTTCACGTGTATTTAGCCCGAAGGGTGGAATAAAAATTGTAAAAATATATTAATTTTTTAGATGAGTTACAAAACATGAAGAAAGCATAAATTGTGGTAGTAAGTAGGTAGAAGTTTACAAATCAATATTATTATTATGTTAGTAATATAACCACTTTAAAACATTAACGTGCTCTCAGACATATGTACGCCATCGAGCATAAATAAATTAAGGGGTCTAGTTGTATCCACTTTACCAATCCCCATGATCAATTACGTCGGGTCCAGTGGCGACTCGTGCTATTGTGCGCTGGTGCTGTAGCACCACCACCATAAATCATCCATCTCCATTAAACTGATTTTTTGATAAGTGCAATGTGTATGTATTGTAAAATTAAGTATTCAAAAGTATCCGCGGCCGTGCTGCAGAGATGGCGCTGATGGTCAACTTTTTCATACCGCGTAGTACATGGTGGTGATGGTTTTGAACCAAGCATAATATGTAGAAACCTGCGATGTGCTCCGCACCGAATTCGACGACTTTTAAGCCCTTTTAGCACGCAACGACAGGGAATAACACGGGTAAAACGAAGCGCAAACCGGTCTTCTGGTGCTATCGGGACTCGCGCACTCGGGCTCTGTATAGGTTCGCCCGCTAGCCTCGCACCCTTGCAATCACTTCACTCGTCAGTCGTCAGTCTTCAACCCTACAGCAGTTGCTGTAGGTAATTGTTGTTTAATTTAAATTGATTGCAGTTTAATTGTTATTCAATTATTTTTATTTGTGTGGAGGAGGTGGGTATTGTGACAACCTCACACACCCCTCCTTCCCTGTCACACATAACCCATATGCATGATTTACGTTTGCTGTATATTAGCACCACCTGTTATAATGTCCACGAGCCGCCACTGTTCTAGACTGTACAAAGTGAAATATATGAATAGAAGAATCAAGTCAATTACTTCGAGACAAAATTAAGTTATAGGCCCGACATTAAACTAGGGCCTACTGTTTTTCGCTATTTCAAAGTTCCATTAAAGTGGTCACTAAATCACTTAGAAATTCGTTAGATAGAAAGATTGATGCATTTATGGGCCTAGATAGATTTATTCGAACAGTTTATATTAGCAATACACAATATCAGGTGAATGGACAACTAGTCAAAGGCGGGGCTTAGTTAGTTCTGAAAAATCCAACAGATAGCGCCGCGAACTGGGACAAGCTGCAACCTAAGTGTGGTTGGCGCAATGGACTTCAACGTGTATTTACGCCCGTACGGGTGGAAAAAAATCCTTGAAAAATATGTTTATTTTTTAGAATGAGTTTAGCCAAAGACTATGTAGATTAAGAAGGAAGCCAGCTGCTTTTTAGGGAAGGCTGTTGTATTGTCCTATGTTATGTCCTAGAGGATGTGTGGACTTCGGAAAACGGTGGTCATCATAGTCCCTATGCCTTTGGGTTTAAAATGATTATAAACCCAAAGCCTTTACATCTAGAAAGCATTTTTTAAAGTTTAGTCTCAGGTTTAGGCCAACATAATTTATTATTCCTCAGTTCACAAGATCATATCGTAAAAAGTAGGCCTGGGTTTAACTCTAGGGGTAGGCGGAGGCCTAGGTTCTAATCCTAGGCCTACACGGCTAGGACTAGACACACCTCTTTGCTAAGATTTAGGCCTAGAAATGTACCCCTCTTTATAGTTTATACACAGTTTAGGCCTTTAACCTTGGAAGCTTTAGACCTAGGCCTACCTTAAAAGCAAAATCAAGGCTATACTGTTAGTTTTAACCTACCAATAAGCAGAGGATAGGCCTAGGTGTTATTTTCCTTTCCATATAGGCCTACCCTAACTACTAGATGCAAGCCTACTTTTATTATCTTAGGGGTCAACTGTGCTATGTAAACATAAAACTATGTATGCAATACTTAATGGAAATAAAGCAACATTCTATTCTATTCTAGCTAGGTCTAGGCCCTACACCTAAACAAAAGTAGTCTGTCTAGTGCTTAGGCCTCTCTCTTGTTCAGAATTATATAGGGCCGCGTCAAACAGGTCTAATCATTAGCCTGCCTACTATAAGCATTAAGTTTAGAATGAAGATAGTTGGCCAGTCCGGGAAATAAAAAAAATGGGTAAACACATGGGCAGGGCTCCATCTCGCAAACACTTAAGTTTGCCATTAGGAATTTGCTTGTAATCGGAATCCACAAAATGCAAAGAACATTATAGGCCTACAAGCATGATATCACATGTTTTCGTAAAACATTTCTTATCTATCTGATTAAGCCGTTGGTCCCCTTGGTACTTTTCGAAAGGAGTAGGCTACGTGCCGGTACCGGGTTTCCCCTCCTCCCTTCTGTTCATACTTCATCCTCATCTATCACCACTCATCGTCTCGATTAGCCAAAAGTGCATAAATATGAGACGTTAAGCATTATTCAATCAATTATCTATCTGATTTTAACTTCCCACGTCTTATTTCTCTTGATATCCTTCGGAAACGAGTGTAAAGACACCCCTCCTATTTTAGCTCTTGACAAACATCGTGAAACAACACAATATTGAACCATTTCAATCCAGCAATCCAGCCTATAGTGTGGTACAGTAAGGCTGTCAGTTAAAATCGTACCACAGTACGGCCATCTTTGAACACATGTTTGAGTCGTGACGTCAGGGGGCGGAGTTAGACTACTCGTCTATTGGTAGGTAGATATTAGAAAACAATTCGAACATATTGTTTTATTTGAGATATTAACATACAAAATCGTAACGTGAACCAACCATCATGAACAGAAATGTGTGAAAGTGAACTATCTAAAAGTAAAAAGTTTGTTACTAAAAATATTTTTTTTTAAATTCGACTTTATTCATCTAACTAGGAAGCTTCGCAAATGCTTTTTTATGCGAGTTGTTGTATGAGCGTAATTGGTGCATTGAGCTGCCATGTGTTATGCAGATGGTATTTAAATTGATTTCGTTTTCCCATTTCTATGGCCTGCGAGACACGCTTGGTAATATTGTTTTAATTTTTACGACGACGACACGAGTATCAGGAGCGCACATTACATTACATACTACATTACAATCGAATAAAGCATGTAGGTGTTATAAGTCGAAGAAATTTAAAAAAAGCGTAAAATTGCGATTTTTATGAGAAATAATTTTTAGAATGCGCTCAAATTTCACGTGAATATATAAATTCATAAAATTAAGGTTCTGTGAAAAATGCATTACAATCGGATAAAGCATGTAGGTGTTATAAGTCGAAGAATTGTTTTAAAAATGGAAAAAATCGTAAAATTGTGATTTTCATGAGAAATAATTTTTTGATTGCGCTCAAAAACGCAACAATTCTAAGTTCAGAGATTTTGAAGGTCACCAGAAAATTTCATCGCAATTGGAGTATCGGTTTAGCCGGAATCGTGTTAACAAACACACAAAAATACAAACAGAAAAAAGAAACAAACATTCCAAACATTCCGCTTTTTTTCTCCAGTGTAGTAGAAAGGAATTTTCGCTTCGCTCACTACGCTCATCCAAAAACGGAGGAAGTTCGTTGATAAGTTCACAAAAAATAGCGCATATTTATAAAAAACTTTCCCTTTAATTGATTATGATCTTAACTTCCTCATCATTTATACAAAAGAGCTTTTTTTAGAATTGAACTTGTTGATGCGTAACTGTCTACAGCCTTCTCAAGATCAGTTTTACTACAAATATCTTGTTCGCATGGAAGTAACATTAACGCTTCCAATCGCGTTTCAGTCATTGTGGAACGCAACCTACTCTTTATCGGGGTTCGAACCCGAGTCTCCCACATTCCAGGTAGGCGCCTTAGCCAACTAGACTACCGAGACAATAACTATTTAACTTCTGAATTGAAGTTGCATTATAGATCTGAATGGATGGAACAGTAGTGAAACGAATTTCTGTTGCCTTCGAACTGCCCATTCACAAAAAACGATCATCGATTTTATTACACAATTATTAATTTACCCTACTATATAGTTGTCTTGTGCTAAATTTCCTCTTGTTGTCCATTTTCGAAGGCAAAATACGCATTCATTTATATTTGTAACAGTCGTTTAATACATAATATATACATACATAATATTGTAATCATTCTAACACTACAAAATAGGGAGACCTTCTTTTATTTTAGACCAAATTTTGGGTGAGGTAAAAGAGGGGTGGGTCCCCTCTGGGGGACCCCTTTTTTGACTAGGTGCAATTGCACCGAGTTTTATATGGTCAGCGCGCCACTGATGGGGTGTGATTTTGGAATGCATATTTTTGCGTGTTTGAGGGTATATTTGGGCACAGTTTCAAGACACGAATGTAAAAAATGGGCATTTTAGATTGGTACTATGCTCTAGTATCTATGTAGGCCAAAAAAGAAACAGGTTCAAGCCGATTTAAGAAATTTCCCAAAACACCAATTTTTGCAACTTTCTGGATCAAAAAAAAATTGAAAAATTCGTGTTAAATCACAGTGACAAGATATAATTTTTTAAACTGTCATTTTAGTGTAGTATTGTGCTATAGATCATTTGGTAAAAAATAATTTTTTGAGTTAATAGCCCCTTTAAAGTCATATTTTTAGTATTTTTAACAAATACTGATGTTATTTTTTCCATTTCACGTCCAAAATTGAGTTTTTAGTATTTTCTTTGAACAACAAATTACTGTCTCTAATGGGCACATAATTTTATATATATTTTTTTTAAATTAGGCCTATGTGAAGTAAAAAATCATGATGTGTTGAGTGACAATCGAAGGTCATTTTTATTTGAAAATTTGCACAAAACCATCATCGTCCAATACAATGCAGCCCACAGTGGAGATTAAGGTAAAAATAAATTAAATATTTTTTTGTGAGTAGCCTACATCTAAACATGAATTTACGACTGTACAGATATTCTCTGCCTGATCCGCGACAGTATAGCTAACAGAAGTAACCAAAATAAATGCGTGTTCGTAGGCTATTCTTTCCTCTTTGACTATATTACGATTTATTACGTCAGTCTACTGTTTACATATTATAATGTGTGAACTCATTATTAATTTTCATACAGCAAATTTGCAATGAAAGAATTAAAGGCAAGGATCACCACCAATATTAAAACCACGCAAAATAACCTTATTTTAGTAATATCTCTCAAACCGTATGTAAAATCGAAAAAAGGGCTACTAGGTCTCACGTAGTTTCGTTAGAACTACAACCTGCATGAAAAATTATTCAAATATTGTAATCAGTAGCGTTTTTAATTAAGGTATACATTAATTTAATTTAAACCTAGATTAAAATCATTACTGGTTACATTATTTGAAAAAGGTTTTGTACCGGATATAGTTCTAACTAAACCACATGGGACTTAGTATCAACTTTTTTGTTTTTGTGTATCGTTATGTAAGTTATTACTAATGTAGGCCTAAGGTTATTTCGCGTGGTTTTAATATTGACGTTAGTCCTTCCTCTTAACTTCAACAGTAGCAAATAATTTTTTAAATGTCATATTTTTGTACTACTTTTGCATCATATTTCATATTTTTTAAGAGCTTTTTTGCTTGTTTATTTTCCTGTTTTTTAGAGCTTAAACATCCGAACCCTAATAATAATCATCATAACTCAGTTCCAACTATGTCGGGTTGAGTAGTGGTTTTCCACCATTATCTAGGGCATGAAACTGTAGATACTAAGCTTGCCGGACTCGGTGTTTCTTCCTCATCATCTAACTCCTTCCTCTCCACCAATTTACTTCACTCTGCTCTGACCTCCCACAGCTTTACATTATTGTTTAGTTGGTACTTTGTATGGAACAGTAAATAAATATAAGGGTGAATTTAGTTGGTACTTTGTATGGAACAGTAAATAAATATAAGGGTGAATATTATAAGCTCTTTTAATTGATATACACCTTGCCTACGTCTTGCCAATATGCTTGCCAAAATAAAATTTTACCGATTTTACTGTTTTTCGGTAAACTTGCCAGTAAATTACCCAAGTTTTAAATTTTGTAAATCCACATCACTATAAATATGTATACCATATATAGGCTACCATTGACCTAGGCCCTATAAAGAATATAAAACAAGATCCAGTACTCTCATCAGATAATGAGCGCTATTTATTTCCATATTAAAGGCCCCCAGACATCTCTAGCAGCAGGCCTATCTTAAATTAACCTCGTTTCATGTCACGTTTGATTAATTATGGCCACTGAGAACCAAATTACAACTTTTATACGGATGGTTGAAATATTTCAAGATAAATAATGGCCGCCTCTATTTGCACCTCGGGAGGTGCACCCTTTTTTTCTTCCTATTTTCACCGAAGTTTTGTGCATGCAATCTCCCATAAGAAATATAACATTTGTATGCGATCTTTATGCCACGTGACCTTCGAGGATGTTGGTAAAAGTAGGTGATAATTTTTGTACTAAAACATAAATTCCATCCATTAGTCATTCAAATAATTGTCAAAGTTTGACCAGCACACATTAAACACGGTTTTCCAAAAATTTTATATTATTATTCCACGGAACTAATTAAAGATCGGAATGCGGACGGGACGCAGAGATGGCCACTTGCGATATTTATCTCCGTCAAGTTTCAAGTCTCGCCCTTCAAGAATTCGAACTTCACAAAACGATGTTTGATTAATTCCTGGAACTGTTTACTTGGAATCTCTGCATTCTATCTGGGAAGCCCTGTTATAAAACTCTTGTAGAAGTAATGAGACTAGGGAGCAGAGCGACTGAGGATTACCATTCAAGAAATATGGCACTTTAGTGATTCTGTGCATGTGTGTGTGTCTGTACATCGAATATCAGCGAACAGCAGAACAGATTGCGCTGAAATTTTAAACAGACATCCGGTACGAGTTTTTGAGAACAAAAATCAGCCAGATCCATTGCGATTTAAGGCTATTCGACCGCGTTTTTCTATTTCCCAAATATGCTACCAAATCAAAATATAGTGAATGCCTTTGAAACCTGGCTCTATTAGAAAATCAAAACTATTTTTTCAAATTTTTATGATTGGGCATACGGCAAATTTCTCCCGGCCTTATTGCATACCTCCACCGTTTGCACCTCAATCTTTGCCTGCATTGTGCAGCCAAGCTTGCATACTATTTATTATGCGTTATGGAATTGGCTATAAATTTAACATCGGCGCATCGTTTCCCATACTGTGGGTCACGACCCAATAGTGGGTCGCGAGCTAATTATTGGAGGATTGCGGAAAGTTTTGAAAATCCGAAAATATTAGCAAGATTTGAAACAATTAAACCATGAAAAGATAAATAAACATGGTAATTCTGACTAATTATGTATGGTATTGTATCACTGCAACCATATATGAATGCTGCAACATTCACATGAAGGTGGTGACTAGTGTTAGTATCAGAAACTATGTCAGATAATTTAAAAACGTTTTTAGTTTGGCTTATTGTCCGTTCGGAACTGTATGGACCTGTCTGAATATGACTCGACGTTACAAACAAGTTAAAAACAAATTTCAACCGCAAAATTGACATTGTTCTGGATGTCTGTTCAACAAACGTGTCCAACTATTTACGCAGAAGCTTGAAAAGTGTTGCTACTTTTCACATCTTCGTACAATTTTGTGAAGTTGAATTTTCTACTATGGAACCGTTGAGTGACTAATCAAAACTAAATAAAAGGAAACAAAAGCTACAAATTAACGCTTTTGCGCTGAAAATCGCACACATCACCTTCATCAACAGAACCCAAAAACTCGCGCACTATTCCTACACTCTCCAATATGATTTAAATAGATAAGTTGTGTAAGTAAAATTATATGAAATTAGAATAATACATGTCGTTGATAAAGTCATCTTTGAAATACCCCCCCCCCCCCCCCCCCCACATATAGGCCATAATTGTAGCTTTGTGGGTCGCAAACGTTTTGGCATTCTAAAACATGGGTCGTGGTTCTAAAAAGTTTGGGAAGCACTGCATTAGAGGAATCTTAAAACAATTTAAGGCTTACGGTGATGCATTTGCTAACAAGTTACAACGACGAGCAACAATGTGTGAAATTCTTGGAATTACTTTATGGATTATCCTGGTATGTGAGCTTGCAGACAAACTTACACACAGGCGCGACTCCACCATTTAAATCTTTGCCTGAGCTCCAAGCTTACATACGATTTATTATGCGTGATGGAATTGTCTATAAATTTAACATCAGAGCATTTGTTGTAGATATTTAACATTTATTTATTTATCGTATCCCATTTAGAAGCGGCATAGTAGAAATACAATTTGTTTTAGGCATGTATGTATTTTATTTGTTGCTAAAGTAAACCACTTCCGCGCCCTAAAAAAATGTTTATTACTTGTAAACAAAACAGATGAATTGAATGAGCATTATAAAGACTTCAAGTTTAACAACCCTAATTAATTAAAAAAGTCGGGTGCGTTTTTGGTTTGTATGTTTTATTGTCGGTCGCCCATCTAATTGTATGGAGTTAGATAGCAATAAAACATATTTATTAAACGATCGTTACTATGCTTTATGCAAACGAGATTTAGAAATAAGTTATTTCTTTATTTTTGATAATGGTTTTTAAATAACTGATTAAATACTTTTACGTCTAATAGACCAAGAGCCAGAACCTTTGGGAAAAAGTTTCGTTCCACCCAGTTAACATCTCAAATCTGACTTGACCACATGGTGGTATGCACATTTTGAAACATCTTTTGGGAGGATGTCACTTTGAATTGTGGTATACATTTTTTTTTAGCAGCCATTTTGTTTTTGGATGTGCGATCATTGAAAGCTTAGTCGGTACTATCTTAAAATGTACATAGCCCGTGACACAATTTACCGATTTTATTTTTTCTCACACCGATTTCTAGGTAATTGTATGTTTTAATTATTGTTTATTACCAATATTCTAATAGTCATATGATTTAATTGTTAAAAAAAGCAGATATGGCGAAAATAGTGTAAATAATTTTACTAAAATGTGATTCAAGCATAAGTTCACAAATTATTTTGGTCAGTTAGCGCTATGTTTTTATACATTATTAGGATTTATAAAACTAACTCATGGACAACATTATGTTGTCAACATATATTAAAAAATACGGATTTTGCACATTTGAGTACATAAGCATTGAAGGCTGAGCATTTTCAGTGGATTGTATGCTATTTAACTATGATTTTCATCCAACTTCATTTTGTCTTTGCTAGTGTAGAATAACATTTTTAAAGTAGTTCCAACAAACAATACAATTAAAATGGTAAAATTGAATGATATTAAAAATGCGATTTAAAGATTTTTGCAGAATAGTCGATTTTATGGAATTTTCAGTTTCAAAAGTGGAAAAAGTGGAAAAGTGCGATTTTCACCTGACAAATTTGTTTGCTGGCACTTATATTCTTGGAAAGTATAATTTAAGAGTTTTTGAAGGTTCTCTAAAAATTTAATCTAATTCGGAGCAGTCATTTGTCATGGACAGCAAAGAAATTAACGCAGACATGTTCAAAAAATAAAAAAAAGTTCGAGGAAATGGTGCAACAATATTTCATTGGAGGTCACAAGCATAAAAATTTGGGAAAAGGTACTTTATGACCTAATGAACAATAATTGATATGATTACAAATTACAATGAAGATTTTACTCCATTAACTCACTGGAGTCAAAAAATTAAAATCTTTATAAAAAACAATTTTACTGAAAAAAAATATTTTTTGAGTCTGTTTAATCCTAATTATTGGTTTGTCATGTAATTATTCACAAAAGTTTCAATTTTGAAAAAAAAAAAAAAAAAAAAATTGTCAATTTTTGTAAAAAAAATGTTTTTTCTAAATTTGAAACTTTTTGTGAATAATTACATGATAAACCAATAATTAGGATTAAACAGATTACAAAAATATAATATTGACGGTAAAATTGTTTTTTATAAAGATTTTAATTTTTTGACCTCCAGTGAGTTAATGGAGTAAAATCTTCATTGTAATCATATCAATTATTGTTCATTAGGTCACAAAGTACCTTTTCCCAAATTTTTATACTTGTGACCTCCAATGAAATATTGTTGCACCATTTCCTCGGACGTTTTTGATTTTTTGAACATGTCTGCGTTAATTTCTTTGCTGTCCATGACAAATGATTGCTCCGAATTAGATTAAATTTTCAGAGAAGCCTTCAAAAACCCTTAAATTATACTTTCTATGAATATAAGTGCCAGCAAATAAATTTGTCGCGTGAAAATCGCACTTTTCCACTTTTTCCACTTTTGAAACTGAAAATTCCATAAAATCGACTATTTTGCAAAAATCTTTTAAAACGCATTTTTAATATCATTCAATTTTACCATTTGCATTGTATTGTTTGTTGGAACTACTTTAAAAATGTTATTCTATACTAGCAATGACAAAATGAAGTTGGATGAAAATCATAGTTAAATAGCGTACAATCCACTGAAAATGCTCAGCCTTCAACGCTTATGTACTCAAATGTGCAATAATCCGTATTTTTTATATATGTTGCCCATGAGTTAGTTTTATAAATCCTAATAATGTATAAAAACATAGCGCTAACTGACCAAAATAATTTGTGAACTTATGCTTGAATCACATTTTAGTAAAATTATTTACACTATTTTCGCCATATATGCATTTTTTAACAATGAAATCATATGACTATTTGAAATTGGTTATAAACAATAATTAAAACATACAATTACCTACAAATCGGTGTAAGAAAAAATAAAATCGGTTAAATGTGTCACGGGCTATGTACATTTTAAGATAGTACCGACTAAGCTTTTCAATGATCGCACATCCAAAAACAAAATGGCTGCTGAAGAAAAACGTATACCACAATTCGAAGTGACATCCTCCCTAAAGATGTTTCAAAATGTGCATACTACCATGTGGTCAAGTCAGATTTGAGATTTTAAGTGGGTTGAGCCAATTTCGTTAATATCGGTCCTACAGGAATTAGCTCTTGGACTATACAGTATTGTAATGATTTCCATTGATGACTTTTTCGCAAGCCTGCTTTGTAATACCTACCACGAATCAACAAAATTTATTTGCCCAAAATATGTATACATATTTTAAATAGGCGCGCAATAATTTTCGAGTCTCAATTAGTTCGTGGAGTTGATACACTTCCGGCCGGGCGCGGTGCGTTGTTGTATTTTGTGGGGCGACCTCTATGGTTTCATTTATGAACTTCATGCGTAGCCACGTCTAGCGAAACTCAAGTGGCGCTCGTAGCGCTCGTAATTTTTCATAAATGAACTTGACGAGTGGGAGAGAAATTTTTGGTACAATATTTAACAAGGGCGTGACGTCTCTAGCTAAAGGTTCTATACTCAAAGACGGTACGCTATTAAAATTTATTTTGATAAATAGATGTTCTAGCATGAGGAGGGTTCAAAATAAGGCCAATATTAAATGGTTAAACTGTCTGTTCTGAATTGATATCCTATGAAATGGATCAAGGTCCGTTACACCGGTAATTAAATTCCATAAAAATGGAAGATCACATTTGTTTAACCGCTCCAAAGCACTTTCAGAATTTAGAAAACATTTTTAAATTTTTAATAGTAAATTTCTAGTGTGGAAAATTCCTATCGGCTACTTAGACTGGAGAAGGGTTGACAAGCTGGGAAAGCAAAGAAAACATAAATCCCAGCCTGAAAGGCTGGGGGTGGAAGTGGAATAAGCCTAATCAATTTTAGGGAGTAGGCCTACAGACTTCTTCCTTTAATCAGACTACCTATGGGTACTTTCTATGTTACAGCTGTCATTGATTGGTCCGAGTCAGATCTAATGGAATTGATTTCGCGGATGGAGAACGCCATTCCACAGAAAGATGTACTACGATTCGAATCGCGGGCGAAAAAGCTTCCTTGGGAGGAGGTAATTTTAATTGATACTACTCTATCAAAAGAAGCTTCATCATCCTACTAGTTTAAAGTAAGCCTAGTGTTTGAGCTAGATGTAGCATCAAATGTTGTTGAGTTGGCAAAGCATACGGTATATTATTTACAGTCTAAATTATAACAAAGAGAAAAAAACAAACTGTATGTGATGTTTTCAACTTGTTTAATTTTGGCAACAATGCGGATTCTACACAATACTTGCGTAGTCAACAAAGGGTTGAATGACGGTAACATCCAGGTTTCTTTTAGTTAGGGATGACTTCGGGTCGAAAAATCCGGAACCGGTTCCTAAACTTGTAAATTTTGTTTAGATAAAACATATTTATGTGACACTTACTGAAGCGGCTTTCCATTCGTTTGATGACAACCTCTGCAGGGTGGCAACTCCCGAAGTCCTGGAGCATTGCCTAGCTGCCTCATTCTTTGTTTTTTTGGGATGATTGGTATAGGGCTGTGAACGGGTACCCGCCCGTTGATAATAGCCCAGGTAATGAAATGAGTCGTCGGGTACTCGTTTGATTGTTAAATTCGTCTCAAATCCCACTCAATTAACGCCTCCGCCTTTCAGGCTTTCACTCGTCAGCGCGCAGCGGCGGCAGTAAGTGATTCCTCATAAGCGCTCGAATTTCGTCTGTGTGGAGCTCCAGTGAGTGACGTCACCAACACGCTGCGCACGCACCACTATTCATCGTAATCGGCTGATAAGTGACTGGCGGAGATATTTATGCATTCCGGCAATATCAGTTCCTTCTGAAAGTGCGTTTTCAACAGCTGGACATTACAAACGAGCATCTCTGGCACCCGAGACCGTCGACATGTTCACGCTCATGAGAACGTGTGTGTTAAAAGTGACGACCTGTCAATATAAAGTAAATAATTGACTAACTTCACAAAAAAATCAGACAGTATTCGAAAAAAATAGAACCGGTTCCGAAAAAGGAGAACAGGATCGTAATGGGACCGTTTCCGGGTACTCGAAGTCATCCCTACTTTTAGTAGTGAGTGAGTAGTACATAATTCTTACTAGATTTTCTCTATTTGTTTTTAGGTTTGTTTTGGTGACCACACTCCCCAGCAGTGTCAGGCTGTGTGGATGGCTGTTCAACCACGTCTTAGGGGTTATAGAACTCTGAAAGAAGTTTTGGATGATGCAAAAGAATGGGTGTCAAAACCATGGACAAACTTCTATCGCAGTTCAAAGGGCAATCGTCATCCTGACTTGCCAAAACGTCCCCTTTCAACATACATGCTGTTCTACTTGGAGAAGAAAGATCGAGTTGCCAAAGAAAATCCTCATTTAGAAATGGTAATACTCTCGGGACCTAAGGCGATCAGTCATTTTTTCACATTAATTCAATCCTCTATTATATTAGTATTAGTAGTTTTAGGGTGCTTTAACAGCTAAGATTATTCGCGCCTCCAAGATAAAACAATTTCTATAAGTGTGAGTTACCACCATGTATACTTCTTTCCAAGGGGAGGGATGTAAGGGGACAATCCTCTGTCTCCCTATTGTTCAATATATGTCGTATGTAAGACCCACAACACGCGTATTGCACAAGATATGGAGGGTCATGAATTGCCTTTGCAGTGTCTGGCAGACAATGCCTCTCGTGTTTTTGTGTATAACGGCTCACGATGTATGGAACGAGAGCTAACATGCAGAGAAGAACACAATTTGTAATAAAATACTTATGTCAATTTCTGGTTAAAAATGTGGAATAGTAGGCCTGTAATGTATAGTAGTTAATTTTGTGGCATTGTAAGAATTGAAGGGCAAGCTGTGGCTTGGCTTGAGTTTAGCTTTGGGTTTGTGTTTTTGATTGGTTTTTTTTTTTGTTTTTTATGCCTAAGATGTGTCTTGTAGCTGTGGAGCTGTCTGATAAGGGTAGAAAGGGTAAGTGAGTTTTTTTATTTCGTCGAGTGTTGTGTATGGATTTGTGTTAAATTCTTTGAATTCTTCATCACTAGATTCGAGTGAGACATTGCTGAAGCCTGATATGGAGGGAGGGGATATGGCTGGGTCTGTTTGATTAGTAGTAAGCTCCTGGGTACCCAGCTGCCGTTCCTCAAGAGTCTGCTGCTGCTGCTAACGTTCTAATGTTGATTGGTGTAGGCATTGAAGATTCTGCTAGCTTATCCCCACTGCTTCTCACACAGTTTAAGATGTCCTTCCAGTGGCGGTTAGTTTGAGTCTGGCATGGAAGTATAGCAGTAGTTGCAATTGCAGTCAGGTTTTCCGAAACAGCTGTTTTGGAGCCTGTATCAGGTGGGTCTGCTGCAGTGATTTCATGGGGAGTCTTGATTGACATAAGCAGACCGTCGTCCATGGGGGCAGGTTGGATTGAATAGAAGCCCCCCCCCCCCCCCCCCCAATTGAAAACTAATCTTTTCAGACAAAAGACAGTATGTGTGTGCTCCTATACAGTAGAACCTCGTTAATTCGAAAATCAAGGGACCTCAAAATTGCCCATTCGAATTATCCAAATTCGGATTTCCCATACAAATTTTAAAAAAAAAAAAAATGTTCTACCTTCCTGCATCAATCGTTCGTTATTTTCGGAAACAATATCGTAACAATCGGTTTTAATATTTCCGATACGCAAACCCCAAGAAAAACCGATGCGATCGCGTATTTGGCTCTTCCGGCCGAGCCGACGAAATCATGCGCTTGTACCAGCCATGCAGCTGACGAAATCGCGCGTTTGCACCAGCCTTAAAGTTAGACTCCGCCTGTTGCGCGCAACGGTGCGCGTGCGCATAAAGATCGCACTTCTAGGAAGAATTGCATCTTTGTTCTAGGCCTAGGCTCCCTAGGCATTAGACGATGTTTGTTACGATGTTATATGACGTTGTTTCTTTTTCACCATTCGCCTACGTACGTAATATTCAACTTGATTTAGCGTTGAATAACCAGAAGACGAGTAATGACGGTCAGAAGAACAGTCGAAACTGTGACGATGACCATACACACAGTTGCAAAACATAACATTGTTCTAGGCCTACACAATCAGTTGGTTACCGGTACGTCTCGCGTTGTGATACAGGGTGAAACTATCTTTATTTAAAGATTTTTTGCAAAACTTTCCTAATCAAATCGATCTTGAAGTAGGCCTGATCAATCAATTCCAGTTACATTTTAAGTAAACATGAGTGATGTTTTTTTAACGATCTGTACAGCGTTGAAGCGAGCGTCATGATCTTGTGTCACTGCCACAGCTGAAAGATTACGATGTCTTCGGAAGGCAAGGATAACGAACGGTTAGGTTAATGATTTTGAAATGGCTTTTATTGAAGTGGTAGGGGAGTAGGGCCTATCACTCAAGTGAGGACAGGGCCTGTGTGTTTATTTTTCAATGTTTTTCTGATAGGCCTAGGCATAAATAAAATTTTTTCAGATAGTAAAAGATTTTTTTAATTCTTTTTGTGTTTTCTCGCATTTGTCTTTTTTTTTCTTGTTTCCCCTGGAGAATCTATTTCTTAGCTCGGTAGCGGCGAGGGGAAAGTGGGCAGGACAAAGTAACACGTACTGCCTGCGCTGAAGACTAGGAGAGTGAGGGGAGATGCGGGCGGGCAGGAGTTCTGCTGGGCCCGGGGGGCAGACAGTACGAACGATGGGCGGCAAATATCTACACGGCGGCAAAGCTTTTTACGGCGGGGTTTGCAGTCGTTGGGATTACGCGATTGCTTAAAACTGTTTCGAATTATCAGGGAAATTATGAAGGGTATTTTTAAAGACAGGGGAAATTATTTGTTCGAATTACACTTGATCGAAATTTTTTTAAAACAGATCCTCTAACATGTATGTTCCCATACTCTTGACAGGGAACTGAGCTATTTTACGAATTACACAGCTTTTCGAATTATGGGTGCTCGAATTAACGAGATCTTACTGTAGAGAACCCAAGTTTTTGAAGGCAGGAAGGAAATTGGTTTCTCTCTGGTCGCCAGCGCCCATGAGTGTTAGCGTGGTACGAAAATGTAACTATATCTTTTTAACTCGTGCAAAGAAATCAAAACCAATAATACCACAAAGATGCTAATTTTGTGAAGTTGATGATGGCAACCTGCAAAGCTCGATAACGCTTCATAAATTCAAACTTTTAAACGAGTTAAATGGACCCATGTTTTGCGCGTTTATCAAAAATATACAAGTAGAGTTACGGAAATATAGAAATCATTTTATGTGTTTGTAGAAAAAATAAATTCAAAAATTGAGTTTTATAGCAGCCAATAGCAAAAATTATTTTAAAAGTTAATACGCGGAAAAAATTGATAAAAAAGTAAAAATTAAAAAAAACAAAAAAAAAAAAACAATGCATTCCTGAAGGTTGCCTGACATTTCACAGCGGTTATCTTACTTGGGCCTTTTCTTTTTCCCGTGTATCCCTGTGTTAAAATATGCTTGTGAGGGTATCTATTTTTCTTCCATTCAAGACTCATGTTGCAGATTCCACACATCAAAATATTTGTGTCACTTACATTAAATCTCAGACTTCTTATTGTACCGAATATAGTGCATTGTTTTTATCCAAAAGACATTTCCTCCAACTTCGCAACTCGCATTATATTTACAGTCTAGGCATTTCCAATGCTATTTCAGCACATTTGAATATTCTGCGCCAACGAGTTCCATCAATGGCCAACGGAGCGTGCCACGCGTGCGCTCTGGGCCCAAAAAGCCGCCTCGTTTCGGGGCCAATAGCCCCGATGGTGAGTTTGTGTTGACCCTCAGGCGTCACGGGGTCAGTGAAATGCAAGATGGGTGGATGTGCAACATGTCAAACTACACCAATTACGATTTAAAATACGTTTCAAAGTAGGCCTACTTAAAATGGAATATTCTCCGGCATTCTTTCTTCACGATAGTTGATCGGAAATATTAGTGATATAGACGCAACAAAACTAATAAAGGATAAAAAAGGGTGTTTGTTTTTTGACGCCGTGTTTTCCCGGTTCCTGCATCCAAGTCCCGTTTGTTGCAAAGCAGACTAGCTTGCTAGGCTAGGGCCAAGGCCTACATTTTCCGCCACAGTACACACTTCGTGTTATGCCTAGGCATATCAGGCCAATGTTGGTTGTGATGCTCACGCCTAGGCCACTTCACGTAGGCCTAGGCCTAGTTTTCATGGTGTCCTCGGCCGGTACACGGGTCAACGTCAGTCAGTCGTGCTTGAGCACTGCGTGTAGGTGGTCTGTCGTACGGCGTTTTTCAACGTGTTTGTACGTAAAAAAACGTCGATTTGCCGTTGAAATGCTTAAAACTTTTAATAATCGCAGGAATTCGCGTTTATCGCAAAATAGACCTTGTATCGCATTTATTCACAAAAATAAAAATGCGATTTTCTGGATGTCATGATACGTGAAGAAAACAAAAAAAATGCTTTTGAAAGTCCATCGCACATATCGTTATTGCGATTTTTCCGTATCTCTAACAATGACTGAGCGGCAACCTAATTGAAACGCAGCCACGTTGTGTGCAGCTGTGGCATCCTCGCATTCCATGCGCCTGTTCGTGGTACTACATGGTTGTTGAATTCAAGATTTTGTTGGCATAGGCCCTACAGGGTATATTTTAAGTAGGTAATTGGACGAGAGAGGGCAGCGAACAAAGTCTATGGTAAGTCAGAAGTTTTTTAACTTCTGATTTGGACTTAAGACCAACAGTTCGTGTCTTAGGAGTTTGTAACCGGTGACTTTGGAGCCGTCCTAGCAACGAAGCACATAATAAATTCAGAGTTGTTCTGAATTGGCCTTGTTGATTCTGGCGTTGATTCGCGGGTGTTCGCACTGTCCATACCACTGATTGCTATATTTCCTATTAACAAATATCGATCTTTTGTTGGTTATCGCTCACTCGTCGATTGCGTCGGGGCCTACAGGGTTGGCTTGGTCGCTTTGATTTACTGTCCCCCACTGAAAATCAGTTACAGTAAGATCCCTCTTATCCGAGTTGGATGAGACCGGGGGCACCTCGGATTTGCGAAAAACTCGGATGGCGCGGTTCATTGGTTTATTTGCTCTCGTAGCATAGCCTGATATGGTAAAATGATATATGACACATGTAATGGATAAAGGAACATAAAATACACACGATACACTTCATACAGGGTATTCTAAATGATTTAATAGCTTGTAAATCAAGCTCACAAACACACGTACACAATTAGGCCTACATGTCGTAATAAAAACGTATGTCTAGGCCTAAACTCGACGCAGTAGGCCTAGGCCTAGAATGCAAACATAGGCCTAGGCCTAGGCCTAGCTCTCTTTCTCATGTGGGAAAACCTCTCACTACTATGCCCGCGCTGAAGCTCTCGACGCAAGATAAGTCTGGGAAAGAAATAAGATAAGCCCAGGAATAACAATTCAATGCGTCGTGATTACGAATTTCGTGAATCGGTTGAAACATGATTGCATCTAGTTCCACAACGACCATCTTTGAACAGCTGTGTGTGAGATGAGATGGTTGGATCGTATGCGCACGCGCAGGCGCGCGACGCACACTGACCTCTATATGCTCAGTAACACTGACGCTTACCGGCGATGCGCCCGACACACACTGACCACTGAACTCTATATGCTCAGTGAACTGATGCAGACTGCTCGAAAGTCGAGACATATCGCCGATCTATCTTCTTTGCACTCACTCGTAAGGCATGCCTTCAAATGTATGCGAGTACATTTAAAAAAGTGCGGCGCGGCGTCTGTAATTATTTTTATGTTTTATTTACGTATTTAAAACTTTAATTTTTAATTTTTTTTTTTTTTTTTTTTTTTAAATTTTTTTTTTTGGCGGCTCGGATAAGCGGAGATCGGATAAGAGGGTTCTTACTGTATATATGTAACTGAGTGGGTAGACTCTAAATACAATTTATTTTTTATTTATTTAAGTCTGGTAGCACTTTGTTGTGCTTATGTCTGTATGTCTGTGTGTATAAGTGTATGTCGGGGCCAAAGTACTTGTCCCATTTTGACGAAATTTCACATCAATGTCTAGATCCAATAGATAGAGCTGTTAACATGGACAGCAAAATCTGTCAGGAATCCAACCTACAAAAAATTAAATTGTGAAAAATTGAATTATTTTTTTAAACTAAAAGTTTCCTTTGAAAAAATAATACTTTTTCTCCCCAATGTTACCACTATGAACGTTGACAACTGACAAAATTTTATCTTGCCCCACCAACTAATAAAAAAATGAATAACTGCAAAAAATCAAGTTTTACAGCACTTCACTAAATTGGATTTGATTTGAGGAGCATAAAAGATGAATGCAGAACATATTGTGCTAAAATCGGGTGCATGAATGGACCTTTTAAAAACATATTTTGGAATCTTGATAGCTTTAATACTTTGGCGTTGGCAATGTGATATGAATTGGTGTCGTCTGCGTGCATGCCGATACAGTGAACGCAGCAGTAGCAGACAATTAGTCTCAACCTTGATCACAGCTGCAGTAGTAATGCGGTTTAATGGCCGCTCTTGAAGGTTCACAAATTATTTTTGCTCCTTCGTAATACTGATTTAGATACGTTGTCGTTTATCTGAAAATTAGTTTTCACATCAATAACTTGTGTCTGGTTATATTCTTAAATGTAGCCTTGCTATTTACATTGTGAAACATAGATTGCCTTTAACTATCTTTTGGAAGTTATGTACTTCACACACAGCTCCCTCACTCGTCCAACAACGACTTTGGCTTTTTCCTAGTCTATAAATAATCTAGTACTACCACAGTTTTCAGAAAGCAAGGCGAATACCAAAGCTGTGCTGGCGTCACGGACAAATGTTTTTGATGCGTTTTTTTATATGCAATTTGGAATGTTAGGCAACAGTGTTAATGTAGAGTTCACTTCAACTAAAAAATAATGTTATTAATATTTGGGATAGAGCAGAGTTCAGTAAATAGGAAAGATTTAACTTTCTTACAGTTTGAATATATTTCCGTCCGTGGTCGGGCTCACCTGCTATTGCTTACGAAACATTTAGCACGGGTCAATTGCCTATTCTACGCTGACGGGAGAGAACCGGACAACGCCCACTTAGTATCCTAATAGACATTTTAGAAATATTAAAGCCCCATCCAAATGTTCACGAGTCACCTCTGGTCAGGAGTTTATCTGTCGTGTATCTCTGGCTTGCTGCGTGTGCTGCTATCTTACATTCAAAGTCAAGCGTGCTTTATTGTTATAATTTATCACAAATAATTTCCATTGAGCATTGACCAAGTGTCAGCTGAGTGATGACCTTGATTACTTGTAAAATTAAATGACTATGCTATGCTATGAGTTTCAAATTTGAATGACGGCGGCCGACTGCCAACTGCGGTGTCCCTTCCCCACTTACGTAATGCAGCTGAGGAAGCCATGCTCTAACTAGCAACATGACCTTCATAAATATAATACACATTGACGTGGTCCGGTTTCTTCTTCTTCTATGAGCAGCACAACATGAAATAATTTGAGATTTTAATCTCACCACTGTTTTAATGAGTGATAAACATGACATTTAATGTTTTCAATGGGTTTATTCATTATTTAAAAATTAAAAGTGTGGGTCTGTTGTTTGTTGTTGTTCTTATGCCCGCATCAAGTCATCATGCGTCTAGCCACCCAGTAGTGATATGTCTCCCTCTCATTTCTGTCCATGCCCTCTGGCATTTTGTCGGTCACTTCCGTCAGTTTAGTGCATACGTGTAATTGTAGTCTGTCCTGCACTCCGTTATTACACAATCTGCATATGTCCGATTCGATTATTCCAAATCTATGGTGATGTTTTGCCAGCAGGACATGCCCCATCTCTAAGCAAAACATTGCTGTTTTCATCTTCCTTTTGTATTTTACATTTCTTTTCTTATGAGCATAAGCCTCTCAGCTTCTATCATTTGACTCCTCTTTACATCTTCCAATCACTTCATTGTTGTGGGCTGAGACGTGGCTTTTTTTTGTTGTCATCTAATGAAAACGCAAATACAGTATTACCAAAATGATATGTGTTTATGTTTTCAGACTGGCGTTTCGAAGGCAATTGCAGAAATGTATAAAAATCTGTCTGAAAAGAAAAAAGGAAAATATACACAAATGGCAGCTCAAGAACGAAGAATCTACGACGAGAAAATGGAACAATTCTAGTAAGTGTAGTGTATAGTGTTCATTTTCAAACTGTAGTCTACATGCAGTGTTTCTCTTGATATCTATACAATGGCCCAATGGGTAGGCCTAATAATAACATTAATAATTCACAAGTTATACATTCGCGACCCGATTCAATTGAAGAGAAATTATAACATGTACCGGTACAGGATGTTTTACAACAAAAATATTTTTTACATTTTTTTTTCTCAGTAATAATTTACATGCAATAGGTAGAGGTAATGAGAAATGGTGATATAAACACCAAAATTTTGTTTTAAAAAAAACAAATTTTGCATTTTTCGCGATTTCAAAAAATTGTCAAAAACGTTACTAAAAAAAAAAAAAAATGTACGCACTGTTATTTTCGTATACTTTTTTCGGGGAAGCCGTAATACGCGCCGTTATTTTGGAGGTCTATTTTCGTTAAGCCCGTGACGTCACGGTACCGCCTACCGCACGCGTAATATTCGGTCTGGACCGGCACCTCCACCAAAACAGGGGGGTGAGACTCGACGGGCCTCAACTTCCACATGGTTTTGAATAATCTGATTCCGTCCACGAAGAAACAATTTCGACATTCGGTAGACTCGAGTTTCGTTTCCGATTTTCGGAATCATTCCGTGACTTGCGTCTGTGGCAAGGATTTTACCATTGTTAAGCCAATCGGAAGCTTTGTTATAAAATCCACCGCCATGCTTATGTAAGAAGAAACTAGCTAGCCGCATATTTATAAGGCAGTGAGTTTTTGTGCAGCCGTGTTTTGGTTTTTTATCTTGTGTACACAAACAACGTCAAATTAAAGGTATGTTTGTTAATTACTAGGAAAACGCTTAAGTCCCGCCGCGTTGTTGGATGAGCGTAATTGGTGAATTGAGCTGCCATGTGTTTTGCGGATTTTCTGTTGTTCTGTGAAAAAATCAGAACTTTGTTGAAATTTTTTTTAAATTAAATCAAATTAAATAAAAAATTTACTTATTATTTTTAAATTAATCGTAATTTATAAAAAGGAAAAAAACGTAATATTGAAATTTTCATAAGAAATAATTATTCGATTACGCAAAATTTAACACGAATATATTAATTCTTAAAATTAAGGTTCTGTGAAAAAATCATTATAATCGGATAAAGCATGTAGGTGTTATAAGTCGAAGAATTTTTTTAAAAATCGAAAAAAATCGTAAAATTGCGATTTTCATGAGAAATAATTTTTCGATTGCGCTCAAAAACGTGGCAGTTCTAAGTTCAGAGATTTCGAAGGCCTCCATAAAATTTCATCGCAATCGGAATATCGGTTTAGCCAGAATCGTGTTAACTATTAAGCAGACAGACAAAAATACAGAAAGAAAAAAAAAAAAACATTCCGGATTTTTTTCTCCAGTGGAGTGAAATGGAATCTTCGCTTCGCTCGCTACGCTCATCCAACTATGTTCATAATAAACAATAATGGAAAAAAAGTATTAAACAACTTATAAAGAGTCAAACAAGTGTACTGTGGACCAACAAATCACGAAATATTCCGGTATTTAAGCAAAATAATGCTTTTGTTATCGAAATAAAAATGGAGGATTTTGTTGTTTACAAATTTACGACTGTCGGAAATGTTTCCGTCAACCAAATAGCAGACGGAATCGAAAGATTCATTGAGTCTACCGATTGTCAGAATACAGCACGGAAATCAACCAAACCACGTGGATTTTGCGTCGAGTCTCACCCCCCTGGACTGGAACCTCCACATCGACTTACATTTTGCACACTAAACGGTTCATTTTCGCGATTTAATTCGCGTTTTGACCAGTTTGATACAATTTTGTTCGTTATTTTGCGCTATACGCGAAATTTCGCAAAATTCGCGTTTTCAAAATGTGTTTTTTCCATCTCTAAATGATGTAATTTGTCGACAATATTACATTTTAGGCAATAAAAAGGACATTTAAAAAAATTCAAGAATTTTGTTATCACCATTTTTTACTACCTCTAGTAATAGGGAAGACTCACAACTTTTTTTTATTATTCTACTCAGCTACTGCATTCAAGGCCAGTTTCTGATTACATAAATATCAAATTTTTGTTACAATAAAACCTCCATTATCCGATCACCCGTATTATTCGAGCTCCATGAAAAAAAAATTAAAATTAAAAATAAATATCAGGGCTGAGAGAGTACCTACTCGAATTTTCGAGTATGAGTCGAGTTCACAGCGTGTTCGAACAAATTTGAGTTTCATTTATTTCTTCTTCTTTATTATAGTATTGGCCAACCAGTGATTGGTATTTGAAATTGGGGCTTGCTGATTGGCAATATAATTTATTTTTCTACAACATTTCTAATAGGCCTATGCACCCAACCCTTGACAAATCCACGAGAAGTACGCTCGCAAAGCGTAATATCCACTCGCAATGAGGTGGCGCGGGTAAATCGGGGTCTGGGGCAAAGAGGCGTAAATTTTTGGGGTTCTGTGTTATATTTGGTGGCCTAAAATACAATTTGAGGCGACATCTAATCTTTAAAAAAAAAAAAAAAAAACGATTAATAGAAAGCTAATATTGCATTACCAACTCCTTACGTCACATCATAGGAGTGAACCTCGGTCAATGTGAAGTAGGCCTAGGCTAGGACCGCAGCACAATGTGAGTTCAAATAGGCCTAGGCCTACCAGTACCACCTGCTGGATTTATGTCTATGTTTTCATGAGGATGGGCACCGGCAAGGTCACTGATTTTATAATAAACTCTACTTTCGTTTCTTATGATTCACAAAACTAAATCCAAGATCGCGGTAGGCCTAGGCCCTATTGTGATTTCAACCTAGCAGCTGACGTTTGCAAGTCTGCAAGATGCTCGACAAGTTTAACGATTTCATTATTACACTTATTATCGAGAGGATGTTGCACGGGATTTAGGGTTGTCGGTGGATTCTCATATTTCTCTCCAATAACGTCAGATGAAGTTAAATACATAATTAAGATTGGTTTCGTCGTTCGCGTCGATTTTACGCCTAGTTTAGGTAAGTTATGCGTCTCTTTGTTACGTGTGTTGTTAGGTAGCCTGGAACTTGACCTTGACTTTTTGATAGTTCGTTTTTGGCGAGTGGTTGTTAACAGGCCATGCTGCGCATCAGGTTATGCGCGGTAGTTGTATTGTAGGCGCGGCGATTCAAATGCTAAATCGTAAAAAAAAGTGCTGTCACTCGATAAGTTATCTGTGAATGTCAATTTGCCAACTCGCAAGCAACAAATTTTCACTCGCAAATTGTGAGCTTGCGAGTGGGATTGTCGAGGGTTGTATTTATACCAGTATCTACGGCTTCACATGGGTCTAGCTGATATAGGAACTAAATTCTTTGTATGTTGCAGTCGTGATCACCCCGAACAAATACCCAAGCCTGGCTCTTCAAAAGAAGCAAAGTCCTCATATGTCGTCACCTCCGGCCCTCAGAAACCTACAGCTCCATTCAAACTCTTTTGTGCAGAGAAAATAAGAAAACATAAAGACGACCCAGATTTTAACCGCCAAGGTACGGCCTACAACGTCCACAGATTTAGGACTATATTTTCTAGTTGTTATTGAGTTGTTAGTGTGAAAGAGGCCTACATGTTAGTTTAGTACAGATTGGAGAAGGGGTGACAGGTTGGGACTGAATAACACACACAAAACTTTTCACCTGCTGATGACGACTGCAGCTAATTTAATGTTTGTTAACAGGTTTAACAGGCCCCCAGCCCTTCAGACTGGGATTTATGCTAGGGCCTATCTATTCTTTCCCAACCTGTCAAGTGTCAACCCTTCTCCAATCTATAGGGAACACACACGTGACGTCACAGCTCGGCGGCAAGTGGCCGCGGATCTTACTGATGGACAAGCATCCTCATTTCGCAAGTTGACGCCTGATGAACGGCTCAACAAATATCACGCTCTAACTTTTATACTATTCATTATTTGGACAAAACTTAAGAGGAATAATATTTAGCAAACATATCATTTCTTCTAATAGCGATTATTTTGATTTTTTTAGAGAACCGTTAGCTTGTTATAACAATGTACGCATTATAAATGACAAAATTATCAACATCTTTAAGTCTTTTCAACTTCAATTGACACAAAACTACTGATCGGATTTCAAAAAGAATTCTCTCTAAATAAGTATGCATCTAACTAATTAGACAAGAAATAAATAAACTTTCTCGATAGATAAAGCACAGAACAAAATTTTTCAGCATAGCGTGCAGTTTTTCACGGCTCATCCGCACGTCAAAAGCGCGTATTTTAGATGAAAACACATACCATGCGTTTTACCCTATGCTATAAATTTTCGTTCTGTGCACTTTCTATCTAGAAAGTTTATTTATTTCTTGTCTAAACAGTCCAATGAATTTTTTGAAAGCGGTCTTGTCAAAATCCGATCACTAGATTTTTGTCAATTGAAGTTGTTTTATTAAATTTCATAAAAAAACAAGTAAAAGTCTTAAATTTTATTTTAATATGTACATCGAAATAACAAGTTGACGGCCGTAAAAAATTCAAAGTAATCGCTATTAGAAGGAATGATATATTTGCTAAATATTATTCCTCTTAAGAGGATGGGATAGTCGCGAAATTAAAACCACGCGAAATTACAGTTTTTTCGTGATATCTCGAGAACGATGCAAAATTTCTTAAAACTGAATCTAGACCGAATTGTAGTTTTGTTAGAACAATATAATACAAGAAAAAATATTCAAATATAATAATTGTTGCGGTTTGTATTAGAGATATGCATTTAATTAATTAAAATTCTAATAAAAACTTAATTGCCATCACATAACATAATTTTTTCTTGTATTATATTGTTCTAACAAAATCACAGTTCGGCCTAGAATCCGTTTTTAGATATTTTGCATCGTTCTCGAGATATCACGAAAAAACTGTAATTTTGCGTGGTTTTAATTTCGCGAGTATCCCATCCTCTTAAGTTTTTCCCCAATAATGAATAGGATAAAAGTTAGAGCGTGATAAGTTGTGCGACGTTCAGCAGGCGTCCACTTGTGAACCGATGGTTGCTTGTCCACCAGTTGGGCTCAAAACGGAGAATACCCCTCATTCCCCTCGATTTGTGACGTAGTTGTGTGTACCCTATACTTTTATCATTAATGCAGAGCTGACATTGACATTTTTTTTCAAATTCTGTTGGAGGACGTTAAATATCCGCAAATATCTGTGAAAAGTCTAAAAATGTTAATTTCATTGATCAAACTATGTATGAAATTGGCTTTCTGTGATGTTTATATTTGTGACCTTCATAACCTAAATGTTGCCTAGGCCTATGCACAGACGAGAATAAATGAGCCAGATACGCCCGTGGCTGCTTTAGTAAGCATATTACTAGTATATAGATTGCATACAAATTAAAAAATGTTATTTTTTTTTATATGGAAAATCAGTTTTAAACATGAAAATCATATTTTCTCACCTGGTTAAAAGATGCTTAGGTCTAGGCCTAGGCCCTATGAATGTTGCATCCTGATTTTGACCTAGGCCTAGTCTAGGCCCATGTGTTGTGTACAATAATAACATTGCAGAACTTGTTAATAATGTTTAAATCATATACTTGTTCTATTTTTCACGTTTAAGATCACATAACCCAAACTTTATAAACAAAAACGAATGAAAACAATATCGTAGGCTCCACTCTCCATTGTTTGTTCTTGGCTGTTCAATTAAACTTAAATCCCCCCCGAAAAGCCACTAACTACCCAACTGTGAGTAACCAACTCCTAAGTTGCAGTTCCTACGATGTCTGGGACACTACTAGCTCTCTCCCAATCGAAAATTGAATCGATTATAATTTATAAGTAACCTGCCGTGCCTTCAATGTTTTCAATCCAAATTAGCCTGAGCAGATTCAAATGTACGAAAATAAGCATAGAAAACGTTCGGGTTGGGATTCGATTATAAATTTGTAATCGATGTCAAACCAAACATTTCGACATCACAACAAAAAAAATCTGCCATCAAATTTTTTGCCCCACCTTTTTTAATGTAAAAATACTAGGTAATGTAAAAATGCAAAATGTTTTTACATGGTTCCAAAATCGATTTTCCCTAAAAATTTTTTTTTATTTTTTTTAATATGCCGAATCGATGTCGAATCGATAGCCAATTTTGCTTCGACATCGTTTTCGAATCAAATTATCAATGTCAAGTCCCAACCCTAGAAAATGTAAGTACTGAAATATCCGTAAATAAGACTCAAAATTCGTTTATCCGTTTTGCACCCTAAATACCCGTAAAAACGGATAAAATCCGTTAAAACGGCAGCCCTGCATTAATGAGTAGATTTAGCATTAATTAGTAAAAATAAAATGATCAAAAGTTAGTTAAAAAACTTTAAAACCAATTTCAACATACAGTGGAACCCCGATTTTACGACTTTGAAGAGACTGTAAAAAAAATCATTCATTATTCGTCGTGAAAAACGTGATTTTAAAAAAAATCAATTTTTTTAAATTCTAGGTACCTACCTTGGGAGTAGGGAAAATACAGGCGTTTTTATTGATTGACCCAGTGTGCTACTGGCCGCATGAGTAGCAGAGAACACAGCCACCTGCCTCTCCTCAACAAAATATTTACGTAACAGGACTAAAATATCTATATATTTTATTTTTTATTTATTTTTTGTGCAAAGTTGGCTTCTTTAGCCATTCTTCTGTCTTGCTATCCCATACTGCCTCCTTTTCTATCCTGCTCAGTTCATCGGGCAAGTAGTCAATGTCACTCTTGAGGACGGCGCATCTAAAGAGATGCGCTCTGTCTTGGTCTTCTAAATTACAAAGTTTACAGGTGGCCGGTTCGTTAGTAATGTTAAAGTGGTGCAGATGGTGTTGCAAGGCGTCGTGACCGGTTGCAAGCCGGAAATGGGCGGTGGCCGTCATTCTCGACCAGTCTTTGTCTGGCCCTTTCTTAATCTCGGTCCACCAGTTCTTTAGTCGTGAAGTCTCTTCTGTGGTGTTCCTGAAGATCTTTTTTGTGGTCGATTTGATCTTAGTTTTGACATTTTTGAAGGAGAGGAGCGCTGCTGGTGGTTGCGGTGCTTTTGTGGCACTTTTGGTCAAGAAGTCTGCCTTTTCATTCCCCATGAATCCATTATCTTGCAGTGGCTGGGGATCCATTGAGCCTCTAATAGTTTGTTTTGCTGACAGAGGCTGGCAGGGAGTTTTTGAAAAGCAGCGATTTCGAATGGAGGTTCGCTGCTTGGGAGACAAATTGCATGGCCGAGACGCTGTCGCTTAGGATGACAAATTTTGTCTTGTTGAGGGGAAAGGCGGGGGTCTCGGCGATTTTTTCGGCTGCCCCAAAGTATGTTTCACCGGCTCCCATTGGAGTGGCTTCTTCGAATAAGATGCAGTGGATGCCGTAGCCCAGGGTTGCCACCAAGTCAATTTTTTTATCCTTGAAAGATACTTAAAAAATCCTGAGAAATCCTTGAAAACAGTTATTCAGCATTAGCGTATTATAACCGCAAAGGAATGTTACAAATTTTCAGGTTTCATACCAAAATATGTTATGCCAGCCTGATTTTCGAGAATCTAGTCAAAATTATGTGCAGACAAACGCATAAGAATCAGAATTTTCTTCCAATATATTTTAACGTTTTACTTTTAGGCCTACTCACCATAACTACCACTTGCGGTAAATGTTAGGCCTATGCAGTCACTTATGTTATTTTTACTAGTACGTACCTGATGTTTTTTTACTCTCTACATTGCTTTTTTTGGCTGAATTTAAAAATGTATTAATTTAATGTATTTTTTAAAGACAGTAGAAAATCCTAAGATTTTGCCCAAAATCCTGTTATCCTTGAGACACTCTAAAAATCCTGAGAAAAGGATAAAATCCTTGAAAGTGGCAACTCTGCCGTAGCCTGTTCTGTTTGTAGGCCTACCCAAATCGTAGGAGCCGTCCGTGAAGATGTGCACCCACTCTTGAAGAGGAAAGTGCTTCTTCAGGTGCTCCTTTGCAAGCTTTTTCAGTTCTTTGTGGTCATGGTCATCTTTTTTCTCGATGCAGTCAATTTTTGTCCCCGGTGCGAGCTGATTGGACTTGTCCGGCAGAAGCTCTGGAAGTGGTACGTCGATCTATCATATCAAATTCTGAGCCTAGGAAGCAGGAAAAACGGAAAATTGAAATACTAATACGATAGATCATTAACGATTAGAATGTGTAAAAGTAAAATTGAGGGATAAATTTCAATTACACAGCCTTTATTTTAGCGCAACGTCTTGACTTGGATGGGGTGCCACTTTTTACATGTTTTTACAGTATGCTATGTGTCTATGCAGGGAGACATAATATTAATGTAAAAAGAATAAAATAAATTGTCGCCGGAGGTTGACGTTAGGCGTTGTAGGAGTTTAGAAAATGAAGGTTGTTGTTTATGAAGGAAGCCGCACTCACCTTACAGTCACTTGTTGGGCATGGCACAGCTCGGCGAAGTAGGTTCCGACGTCTTGACTTTTCCATTATTTTACATATAAACACACGATGTGGTCTACACCCCACTGTAGCTCGCCAGTGAATGGCACGCCGGCCTGGGGCGAATGATTCAAACTTGAACTAAGTTGCATGATATGATAATGACATAGTTGTAGGACTGGTTTATACAGTTTATTTATAGTGCTGCGTAAGGATAGGAAGGGAGGGAAAATTAGATTCAAATTCTAATTCTTAACACTATGCGCCGGGGAAGGTCCCGTCTAGCGATGAGAGAGATAGCGAGATTTCCTTGACATTCCAGCTCAGTCTTATCTCCTTCCGACTCCTTCGTCATCTACTTTGAATAATAAAACTGCCACACTTGATTTATCTTGTTAGGCGGCATCACAAGTAATGGCAAAGGTACTTTTTTGGACAGAAGAAACATCACAAATTCAATATAATTGGGCAGACCGACGCTAGAGAAGTTCACGTAACAACACCTCAAGTCGTACTGATTGCATCCGGCGATGTTTCGTCTCGCTAGAGTGACGACTGCGAGCGCATGTGCACTGGCGGCGGCGGGCGTGACTTTACACCTGAGCGGCTATTGGCTACTCCGACATCCAATCGGCGCGTTGATACGACAGCCCGGCATTTTTAAGCACGGCAAACCGCAGAAACATCGATGTTACTATTTTAATCGATAATCATACCATCTCATATCAAAATACTTAAATCGATTTATATCATCATATTACTGATTGATATCGGTTATCGACAGCAACCCCAATAAAAATTGATTCATAAATCATAATGTATAGTCGAAAGATTTAGCAACTTTTATCGGTTGATTTGTCTTTTTTTTTAAAGTCATTTTACCACGCTCCATATTGTTTTAAGTTTATTTTCAGAGTTAATTGTTTTTTAATGTCCATTTTCTTTGCTCTCATTCAGGAGCTAATGTTGCAAGTGCACCCTCTTCACTCAAAACTTTCAGGTACCGGTAATATGGGGTGAATAGGAACAAAACTCCCGCTAAATAATACTAAATTCGTAATTGCCGCTCTTTTTAAACGGCTCACATAAGGTTTTCAGTTGTTGGTACACTACATTTTGCAGTACCCTCTAAAAATAGACTAAACTTGACAACCAGAGCCTTCATAATAGAAAATCAGCCTCAATGTTATGAAAAGCATTGGCACATTTAAGAGAGCTGATAAACTTTGTCATTTCTCTTCATCTGGTAAGAGTTACATATCTTAGAAACGTAGGACTCCATTATCAACATATATTTTTTTTTTATGTAATTTGTGTTCCTATTGACCCCAGACTAGGTTTAATAGAAACAGCTAGCACATCTATATGCATTTTCAGGCATATTGATATCCCTGTTCCTATTGACCCCACATGGAGGTGAATAGGAACGCACAAAATAAAAATACAAGTCGCGCTAGCGCGCAGCTTGAAGCCGCTACGCGGAGGGCGTGGAAAACCTCGTAGTTGGAAAACCTCGTTGATGCGACAAAATCGCGAATCGGTCCGCGTTCGGCCGCGATACAGTAGTTTGCGGGTAACGTTTGTCGTTTATCCGAAGTCCTGGGACAAATTTGTTTTCCGGGACACTTTCGGTACGTTACCGGACGCTGTCCGCCGACTCTAAGTACGGTGCAAAAGGATTTTCGCAATCGGATCATTTTTACGCCTTTTGTGTAAAATGTGAGAGAAATGTTTTCCTGGGACAATTGTTCGGGACTCTGGTGGACTGTAATCGCCATCCCCAGGGTGTTAAAAAAATTGACCCTCTTAACAATTTTTCGAAATTATTCAAGACGACAAATTTTTCGGGACGCTTTTCCGGTACGAACCGTTTTTGCCTTGTCCGTCCGGTTCTATAGTGCCCAAGATGGACCCGATCGGCCGAAAAATGCCGAGCTATTAAAAGAAACAATGTTTTTAGGATTTCCCAAAAATGACCACCATTTAAAAGAAAATTATTCAGTATTAGGGCCGTAACCTCTGATGCGACCCCCTAACGCCATTGGAATCGCCCCAAAAATGACATGGCCTGAAGATATTGATGAAATGTCTTAATTTCCGTTTCCAAAACACCACTTAGCCCCCCCCCCCCCAAAAAAAATAGTGTAATTGAGACCTCGCGGTTGGTCAACTTTCGGGTACGTCAAAGTCTTAGCCTCTTTCGCGCGGTCCGTAGAGTCCGAGGTGGACCCAATCGGACAATAATTGCGCCCTTTGTAAAAATCCGGGACAAAAAATTTTACGGTACGTCTAAATCTTCGCCTCGTCCGCGCAGATCCGCAAAGCCCAAGATGGACAGGATCAGACATACTGCACATTTTTCATAAATCTGGACAAAAGTTTTTCCGTAACACTTTTCCAGGTTGTCAAAATATGCACCTCGTCCGTCCGGTTCCGTAGAGCCCGAGATGTACCTGATCGGACTGTTATTGTGGAAGATATTATAAAAAAGAAAATGTTTATCCCAGAAATGACCAACTACTAATTTTGAGAAATTCAAAAAAGTTTTTGCCCACGTTGAAATGAAGGTATTTCGGGGAATGACGTAATCGGAAGAAAAAATAAAAATTATAAATTTTGAAAATGCCACAAAAAGGGTGACGGAATGCCGGGATCACGGTTTTGACTATAAAAATTACCCCTCTAATAAACCACTGCTGCGCTTGACCTATACAGTTCTATAGAGCCCGAGATGGACCCGATCGGACAAAAATTGCCCGATCTATAAAAAATCAATGTTTTGTGATTTCCAAAAATGACCAACCATTTTAAAAGAAACGAAACTAAATTAGTATTAGGGCCGTTACCTCTGATGCAGCCCTCTGACGCCATTGGAATCGCCCCAAAAATGAAATGGCTTGAAGATATTAATGAAATGTTTTAATTTCTATTTCCAACCCCCAACACCAAACAGTGTCATTGTGGCTTCCAGTCAAAACAGTCCCCGAAATTCGGATTCGTACCGAAAATAGTTAATTAATTTCACTGAATAATCAAGGTTTAGATATTATAAAACTCAACTTCCCCCCCCCCCCCACTATCACTCCTCTCCACTTTGTCCTCTCGATTCCTTCGTTGTGTTCGAGGAGTTGACTTGAATCGTTGAAGGCATATCCGTTAAATGACGTTTTTCATTTGCATGCATAAGAAAAATGACGTTTTTTTTATCGGCCTTGGTTTTACAAACCACGTTTGAGTGCCGTTTTGGCGCTCAGGACATTCGAAATAGGAGTCAAAGTAAATTTATGTAGAAAGTTTGATCTTGTTAAAAATTAATGAGAGTAACATGGTAGGGACATAAAAGTCGAAATAGGGCCGTTTTAGGGCATTCAAAAAAAGCATGTAGTAAAAGAATGTTTATTTTTCTATGCAAAACCGGACACGCATTGCAATCTTGTCTCCTCCCCTGTCTACCCTTCAAACGTAACCAAATGCGTGATGTTTGGTATGACAATTTCCGTAAAGATCGGATACAGTGGTTTTTGCCATTCGTGAATTTTACAAAAAATATTTACCATGCTTTTTGTGACCTTGAATGCAAAATTTAACTATCAAAAAGTGTCCCGGACCGAACTCGAAGGCTTCGCCCTAACCCGGGCTCGAACCCAAGTTCTCAAACCAATTTTATTTAAATTCCTTTATACTTGCGCTACATTAACGAGCCTTGGTCGTTCCAAATCGAACCGAGGAAAACCAAAATTTTAATCTTTTAATGTTGCACTGCAAAGTGTTCAAAATTTTCTAACTTTGCGATTTTTTCCCGCGCAATCGGAAAAAAATATCGGGGCAATTTTGTTTTTAACCCGTTCGCTATTTCATTGGCTTTCGGAATTGTCAATCCTCGGGGCTCTACCACGCATCTAAAAATTTCCAAAAAAATGGAAAATGGAAAATCCAAACAATATCCAAAAAAAAGAAAACGGTACACATTTTTGCCGTCTGGACCCCCAGCGATAATTCCGCACGGGCACTTCTCACACGCCGTAAGTGAATTTGAAAATTCAGGATTTTTTGAGAATTTTTTATTTAAACAGCAAGTTTAACTTTTTTCAAAATTACGCGCATTTAAAAATGTTCATCGTCGCCCCGGCCAAAGTATTGTAACGGTCCTAAAAGCCCTAACGGTGCTTGTACCCGGAAAGATTCCGAACGCGCCCGTACCGTCGGCGTTCGGGTGAAAAGCCTACTTTGGGCGCGGCAACCGTGAGAAAACAAAAATATGATTTTTTGAAGCCAAAACGGACACGCACGACTATTTTGGTCGGTCCATAACGAGTATACAAATGCTACAAAATGGGTCATGTTTGGTATCACGATTATCGTAAAGGTTCGATCTAGGTCCTTAAACCATCCGTGAATTTTAGAAAAAATTTGCACTATGCTTTTTACGATTTTAAAGGAAAAATCAAACAGTAAAAAAGTGTCCCGAATCGTATTCGAAGGCATCTACTGATCCGGGGTTCGAACCAAGGTTCTCAAACTAATTTTATTAAAATTCCTTCATCATTCCTATACATTAATGTGCCTTGGTTAGCGGAAATCAAACCAAGGGAAGGTGATTTTTTTATTTCTTAAAATTGCACTGTAAAATTTTCAAAATTGTCCAACTTTGGGATTTTTTTTCGTGCATTCTGAAAGAGAAAGTGGGGACAAATTTTTTATAAATTTGTTACCCAATTCATTGGCTTTCGTAATTGGCAAACTTTGGGGCTCTACCGTAAACCAAAAAATTTCCAAAAATTTGGAACCGGAAAATCCAAACAATGTCCCATAAAAAGAGAATGAAACTTTTTTCCAAAAATGTGCTCCAATTGACCGGAGGTTTATTCTTTTGTGTACACGTTCAAACAACAAACGACTTTTTGGGAATGCTCCAAGTAATATATCCGTTTTTTCTAAAATTTTCTTGCTTCAAAATTTGAAATGTTTTTCGTCGTCCCGGCCAAAGTATGGGAGTTGGTCCGGAACCCTTCACGGTACTTGTACCAGTAGTTATTTCGAACACGTCGGTACCGTCGACGTTTGGGCGCGGAGCAAACTTTGGGCGCGGCAACCGTGAGTACTTAAACGGCCAAAAACGAAGTTTTTTTGCGATTTTTGACTTTTTGACCCGGAAGCAAATTTTTTTCGGGTCGCGGGTATTTTTTTTCGTAAATTTTGATCCTTTCTCGTGGAGGTGCGTCCAAAATGTACGCGTTTATCCCGCTCCTCGGCGGAGAAAACGTCTAGCGTGGAAAAAGTCGCTTTCCGCTCCCAGTCCGTGAGTCGACAAAGACTATATTATAGGATAAAGAAAATATTAATATAAATATTCATAATTCATATACTCTGTTGATGGTTGGTTATATTATTAAAAGAAACCACATAGCCATAATTTAAAAAATATCTCATTGGTTTACTATGATTCATGTTGAAATAACAAAAAGTTAACTTACAAAACAATGCAATGGTGCAAAGCAATGGTTGCACCGTTGCTTTGCGCCTCGATCTTGATAGCAATCTAAAGGTCAGGCTCTCGTTAGTGCCTACCATCGCTAACCAACTCCCGATTTGTCACGTTCCACGTGAAGTTCTCAAACGTTTTTGTGGCCTGCCTATCTCTTGTTGACACTCGTTCATGTGCCCAATCAGGTTGATTTCTTGCTCGGCACTGACATTTATCCAGAGATCCTGAACAAGTCGGGCGACATGGTCATCGTTATTTTGTTTCTCAATTGCCACAATCCGTATATTTTTTCGATATGACTTCGCCGCCCCGCACCTTTTTACGATATGACCTCGCCGTTCCGCACCTATTTTCTATATAACCTCGCCGCCTCGCACCTTCAGCCGAGGCTATATAAGGCGGGCGCTGCGTGCTTGCCAACCACTGTGACTCCAACCTCCGTAGAGTCACAGTCAACCTTGAAAATGTCTGACGTAGAACAGACGAAACGTCGGTGGACGCCCAGGTTCTGCCCTGGTTCATCTTATTTTCGACGCGGTTTTACCCAAGATCCTTGTTTTTATCATATATATATATATATATATATATGTTAGTACTTTAGACAGAAATTTAAAAAAGTGACTACACCGGGGTACTTTTTTAATTTCTGTCTAAAGTACTAACATAACAGCGTCTTGATCGCCTACTATAAAGCCAAGTTTAAACATATATATACATATATATTCCACCAAATTTTACCAACTGTTGTTTGTCCGGTACAGAGCAACCGTAACATAAACACACATATTATTACAATATAAACAAAACACAAGCTATTTTCTCAGGGTTCGGTTGTCATATTGGAGTCTTCACTACGCTCTTCCAATCATCATTATTATTTTATTATTACTCTATAAACGTAACTAGGGAAAGGAACACATCACTCATTGTTGCTATATAGAGCTGCCGTTTGAAATGGATTTGCATTCGAAACATAAGACACTTTCCATAATGAATTGCTTGATAATGGCTTGTTGGCCACTCGATTTAATAGTCCAAGAGCTTATTCCTGTAGGACTGATATTAACAAAATTTGCTCAACCCACTTAACATCTCAAATCTGACTTGACCACGTGGTAGTATGCACCTTTTGAAACATCTCTAGGGAGGATGTCACTACGAATTGTGGTATACGTTTTTTTGTTTAGCAGCCATTTTGTTTTTGGATGTGCAGTCATTGAAAAGCTTAGTCGGTACTTTCTTAAAATGTACATAGCTCGTGACACAGTTAACCGATTTTTTTAATTTTTTATACCGATTTGTAGGTAAATGTATGTTCTAACTATTGTTTACAACCAATTTCTAATGGTAATATGATTTCATTGTTAAAAAATGCAGACGGCAAAAATAGTGTAAATAATTTTACTAAAATGTGATTCAAGCAAAAATTCACAAATTATTTGGGTCAGTTAGCGCTACGTTTTTAACTTTTTATACATTATTATTATATATTAAAAATACGGATTATTGCACGTTTGAGTACATAAGCGTTGAAGGCTGAGCATTTTCAGTGGATTGTACGCTATTTAACTATGATTTTCATCCAACTTCATTTTGTCATTGCTAGTGTAGAATAACATTTTTAAAGTAGTTCCAACAAGCAATACAGCAAATGGTAAAATTGAATGATATTAAATATGCGATATAAAGATTTTTGCAAAATAGTCGATTTTATGGAATTTTCAGTTTCAAAAGTGGAAAAAGTGGAAAAGTGCGATTTTCACGAGACAAATTTATTTGCTGGCACTTATATTCTTGGAAAGTATAATTTACGAGTTTTTGAAGGTTCTCTGAAAATTTAATCTAATTCGGAGAAGTCGTCTGTCCTGGACAGCAAAGAAATTAATGCGGACATGTTCAAATAATCAAAAACGTCAGAGGAAATGGTGCAACAATAGTTCATTGGAAGTCACAAGCATGAAGATTTGGGAAAAGGCACTTTATGACCTAATGAACAATAATTGATATAGATTCATTGAAGATTTTGCTCCATTAAGGGGAATCAACCGGGTCGTTGAACGTCCAAAAACCTTGTTTTTTGTTACACCTATTTTCATGTCTATTATGGAAGCTTAAAAAAAAGGGGGGAATTTTTTGGGGGGGTATTTGGGGGTTTTGATACCTTATATTTCTGTGTTCTAATTCAAATCGTTAATTAAAACTACTGACTGAAACCAAATCAAATTTAGCACGCATCTAGAGTAAAGTGTTAAAATTGCTCTGACTGATGAAACATTAAAATTCGTGCAAATGGGTTGATAACTATGAATTTTTTCGCGTACCTCTACGAATATCATATAATATAGTGCATGTTTCGTACACTGACGTTACTACAGCAAGTGACACACGTTATATGTCACAGTCAGACTATTGGCACGAAAGTGCACTTTCCAACGAGGTATAACATTTCTAAATCGGTCTAGGCACTATCGAGAACGATCTGAAGTTCCGAGTGCATTGCAAAAACTTCGAAATATTTCTCGCGGATCAGTCGCGGCGAGCATTCGACACGTCCGGCAACTGCCGCTCAGTGCTGCCGCTCACGGTCTCGCTGTGAGGCGTATCAGTGAACTATCTCTATCTCGCCTCGCCTTCTGACTAAGCGAGCGATAGTATCGTATATATTAGTCACTCAACGATAGTATTATAGAGAGTAGAGACGGCCTTGGAGAGCATGTAATAGCGAGCAGCAGTGTTTTGTTTGCGTACGTTGTGACATAGCCTTCTTTTATCAATGGTTGTGATAACGGAATAAAAAAGAAGCAAACTAAACTTTCTGAAACTGTTGCAACGATTTATGTAGCATAACAAAACGTCATTCCAGTCTACTGTGGTTCCCAACCTTTTTTAACTCGAGGCACCCCATTGCTTCATTTAATAATTTCGCGGCACCCCCTTCAGCCAATTAGTAATTTAGCATGTCTGGTAAACAAAATATAAAAAAATTCAGCAATTTGATGTCAGTTGTTGACTATGATTTGTTAAAATAAATCACGTTTCAATTTGCAAGGAAACATAACTTGATTTGCTAGCTAGCTTTTCACCACAGACTATGCACTCAGGTCTAGGTCCTTCTTCACCGCCCCGCCATAAGAATCCCATAGCTAAGTAGTTGCCGTCATAAACCGTGTTTTCACAGATTCTTATACTGCTCGCGCATTTAACTTATTTATGCAATAGTTTTGAACATAAGTATTTACACGTCACTTCAGTCCATTTACTATCGGCCAATTTGGGGGGTGGCAGCTAGCATAGGAATCGAGATCAGCATCGTTGCTGCGTGATTACGCAATATCTATTTTTCAATTGGGCCCATTTTGAATAAAAACTGTTGTAATGAGTCGATTAGCTAGTAGCCTATAATTATTTTTCTTGGTGTTAAATTCATTATTTACTGTATTTTTTATATTTAAAAAACTACTTGTTTTTACTGGTATGTACAAGGATTTCGCGGCACCCCTACATAAGTTCCGCGGCACCCTGGTTGAGAACCACTGGATGAGTAAGAAGATTGCTTAATTGCCAGAAAAGAAAGAACACATGTAAATGACTAATTGCCCATAGCAATTGTCAGTGATACCTAGCTGGTAGCAGTTTTTCTAATTGTTGTGATAGTGCCTGTCAAAACCGGCTCGGGCGCTAAGCGCTTAACATTCAGGATGTCTCGGGTTCGAATCTCGCTGTGACCGGCAATCCTGATTGAAGGTCGTTTCCGAGGTTTTCTTAGTCGTAAATGCGAATGCAGGGGATTGAGTCCTCTTAAACAACCCTCGGACATTCCTTTCCTAACTACCCTAAAGGCTAAAGACGGCACTGTGCCCTACAAAGGCCATCTCGCTTGGCGAGAAAAAAACAATAACATAATATATAGTTATAAGGTAACCCATTACACTTGAGACTATAATTCAGGGTGTCAGCTACCGACAATCATGACAGTGCATTTTTCAAATGTTCACCCATAAGTCAGAAAAAACAAAACCCTAGATTGGATCATCGTGCCTAGGGATTTGTAAAATGTTGTATGTTTCATAATCATATTCACAACACATTCAAGCATCTCCCATGAGTTGGGTAGTATGAATATAAGGTTTTTAAGCATAAGTCGGGGTAAACTTTTACGACAACTGCTATGAATCAATAACTATGTCCTTAAAGCGGGCTTATGCTTAAAAACCTTATATTCATACTACCCAATGCATGGGAGATGAGATGTGATTGGGTTTATCCATGTGGTCTTTCAGATTTGACAGCTACATTTCAGTCTTCTGTTGGATTTATGTCATGGAAGTAAACAGTCACAACAACTAGCAGTTTAGTAAAGGTTTGTTCTGTTGTCCCGGTGGCTCAATTGGTAGAGCTATGGCACGTTAAGCCGGAGGTTCTGGGTTCGAACCCCAGTCGGGGCAAACTTTTACGACAACTGCTATGAATCAATAACTATGTCCTTACAGCGGGCTTATGCTTAAAAACCTTATATTCATAAATTAATATACATATATATTAATAATAATAGTAATAATAATAATAATAATAATAATAATAATAATAATAATAATAATAATTGAGATTTTGTAGATTCATATTGTATACATTGTAAACATTTATCAAATCCGTCCAACATTGTTAAACGAGTGAGCGAGCCATGTATTAAGTACCCGGGAACATTTGCATTCAAGTTGATTGATATGTTATCCAAATATAAATGTTAGGGTTTGAGTTTAGTTGGTTAATAAATAAATAAATTTTAAATTGTATTTAGAGTCTATCCACTCAGTTATATAACTGATTTTCAGTGGAGGACTTTAAATCAAAGCGACCAAGCCAACCCTGTAGGCCCCGACGCAATCGACGAGTGAGCGATAACCAACCAAAGATCAATATTTTTAATAGGAAATATAGCAATCAGTGGTATGGACAGTGCGAACACCCGCGAATCAACGCCAGAATCAACAAGGCCGATTCAGAACAACTCTGAATTTACTATGTGCTTCGTTGCTAGGACGGCTCCAAAGTCACCTTTTGCAAACTCCTAAGACTCGAACTGAAGGTCGCGTCAACTGTAAGGCCATTAATGCGCCACTTTAGCCTAATAAAAGGCTAGGGAGAAAAAAACCCATGCTGGCTATATCCGACCTTAGGTATAGGAGGAGGAAAGGGAATGTTACCGGGCACTCAACACATGGCTCGTTCACTCGTCAAACAACGACTTTGGCGTTTTCGTAGTTGTGCCAAAGAAATCCGCCAGCTCACTCACAATGATCAAGTGTCTTCTAGGCTGGCTAGGCCTCTCTGACCTGTCCAGGTTTTCAGGGTGGGCGGGCGATTGCGTTATTCTTACCTTGCTGAAGAGGCCCACCATCCTCTCCTTCTGCCTAAGGAGGCATACTTGTCAGTTCTCCAATGTGATTCTTTTCACAAATTATCTCTGCATTCTGCACCTAGAACTGTTCAGGCACTGATGAGTCTGATGCAGCAGAGTTACTGTAGATTTTTCTCAACAACATATTCACTATTCATCCCTGTCTCACCTGTCATACATTTCATGCAAAGCCTCTCCAGTTTCAAATAACTGATCTTCCTGCACCCCACGTGCAAACTTCACAAATTTTCTCCAATATTGGAACTGACTTTGCTGATCTCTTCATGGTTAAGTCTAGTAATCGCAGAACTTTAACTTCCCCTGCCCCACACTCTGCGCTCATTCTCCTATCGTACCACTGCTACTCATAGAAGGTCAGATTGCTTCTCGAGCTACACTTGCAGAGCAGACAGTTAAAACTCGGCTACAACAAATCGTGCCTAAAATCAGACTCGAGAAATTGAGTATTCAAACACTCGTAGACTTGGCATAAAAAAGCAATTGATTAGACCTATGAAACAACATTATGCCTAAAGTTTCAATGGAATGACTGCAATGTTGTATTGTAATTTGTAAATGAGACAAAATGTTTTAACATGTTTTGTATGGTAGTATTTCTAGGCTTAGTTTAATACATATTTGTTAATTTTGTTCACAGCTTTTCTGTTGAAATGTAAGACTCAGTGGCGTGTTATGCCGGATACAAAGAAAGTTGAGTGGATTAACCGCTGCCTTGAGGAAGAAATCAAATACCAGGTAGGCCTAAGTGTTGTCAGTAAAAGACTAGCACGCAATATGATATCAAAATCAAAACCTATAACTGTCCGTAATAGTAAATTTGGGGATTTTTTTTATGGCCGAGTGTCTCCCGTTCTATGGCAAAAATATATGCTAGTGTATATATGTATTTTGTTTCTGGTCAGTAATCAATAGTTTCCCTCAACAATTTTGTGATCTTTCTCGTCAAATATATTTTTTTTGTTTACAATATTACATTTTGTTTTCTCATACCAAAAAAAAAAGGTTTGTTTAACGACTTTAAACCCATTCCGCCAGGAATACAGAACCGTTCTGGAAATGCGATTCTGGCCCGATAATCGACATACGGAACGGTTCTGTCGCTGTTCCGTTTGTCATTTAAATTCGCGCCAAACCGTCAATCTCACACAGATAGCAGCACTATAGGCCTTAGAGGCTGACTCTTTTACCGACGTGGTTGAGTTTTTTCCCGATAAATTCTCCAACACGGCCATTTCACAGACGACTGCTAATAAGATAAAGACGTACAATTTGTAGGGATGGGAAAAAGCGTTTAATTTCCTAAACATTTAACCCCTTGAAATAATTGCGCTTAAACGTTTTAAGCCCTATTTTAAAAAATAAATAAATATATGTAAATTTTAGGTAGGCGGAGGCCTAGGTTTAATAACAAAAATCGTAATTTTGTACTTACGACCGGCCGACGAATAATTAACAACGGTTTTATTCTCACTCTCGCATTTAATGACCCGGCACTTCCACCATGTGTAACAGACAAGATGTCTTAATACAGCCTGGGACCTGGCACCTCCACCAAAATGACGCACTTTTAGAAAATTATCGGCCTAATTTGTATGCCCGTGTTTGTATAGACTCCAAAAGTGATAGCAAAATAGCATTTCATTTATTAAAAAATTTTAAAATTTAAAATTAAAAAAAAAATTACTAAACATTTTGCGAATTTAATAACCTCTAACCGTCCACTGAACGTTAAAACGTCTCTCAAATTGTTAGGGCGGTGCGCCGTAATAGGCTTCTCAGCTCTTGTTTACTTCGTAAAAATGACGTAAAGCTCCTGAATATATTGGATGGTGAATCTGAAGGCGATTGTGCTGAATTTTCAATGAGCGTGATATATTGTGAGATTCAGGAAGTGTTGTTGATTAGCTTGCAAACGATGCAAGCGTTGATAATGATGTGGATGAAGACCAGAGTGCGTCTAACCAAGATAAAATGAGACGATGACACAAGTAGGGTTAGGCCTAGGGCTGGTGGGAATATGAACTGGAAAAGCAAAGCATATGATCTAAAAACAATAGGCCTAGTCCTACATTTTTGTGCATTTATGCGATCTCGGCCCGTAGGCAGGGTGCGGCGAGGTGCCATCTCCCGTAATACGGTTTTAACTGCTTCTGTACGGGAAAATAAGCAAAATATACTCATGGCTCAATGGGTTAAGAAAAGAAAGTAATGTACATTGTAGGGATGACATCGCTTCCAAGAAATTGGAATTGATCATTGTGACCTAAGAATTGATTCCCAAGAAAAAACTTAGTTGTATGCACAGTTATTTTGGTGGTCATTTTCCGCGGAACCCGTGATGCGCGGCAATATTTCCGCGATCGTTTGCCGCGCAGCACGTGAAGGCGTGTCTCGCCCGCCGTACATCACGGAACTATGCATTTCACAGCGTTGCGTCGTCATCTGTTGACCGTACTGCCTGCCTTTGTGTATGCTCGGTGTCTGGCTGGAGAGGGAGGGACTGTAGACACATATTTTACTGCTCTGCCACGCCCCAAAACACGACTTGCAAATGTTAAACTGTCTAATGTGCAATCAATTTGTTTAATTTGGAATCGATACAGACCGGAATCGATTAATCGATTCTGCTATGTCGGCCCTAGTACGTTGTAGGCTACGCAAACAATTTGTTGTTGACAAGAAAGAGCAAAAAATTCTCGACATACGGTAAACGTGTATATCAATTGACTAATGTCAAGAAACAAATAACATATATGATAACATGTGTTCTGGGTGTAAAGCGGGTGACAGCCTTCCCATTGCCATTGGAGTACAATTTTTTTTTAAATTCAGGTTCTCAACTTCTTAGGATACAAAATTAAATTAAATTTTTTGAATGAGTTCAATACGTACTATTATTTTTTTCGGGACAATATTTTTTATTTTTGGTCAAATTTGAGATTTAAACGTAGCCCATTAATTTTAAATTAATCCATTGTTTTCAATGCTTAGCTAGAACTAGGGATGACCAAACCTGACTTTTTTACGATCCGGGTACCCGTCCACATTACCCGCGGGTTACCCGGGTAGTAACACAGAAAATCATGTGGGTGTCTAATTAGGGTTTTAAAATTTTCCAAAAATTTTTGTTCGGGAAAAAAACCCAGGTTTTTTCAGTTTTTTTTCCCGAAAAAAACCGGGCATTTTGGGAAAAATTCAATTTTACCTCAAATGTGTAATATTAATGATAACCCTTGAGAAAAATGTGGAAAAAGAAAAACTTAATGTGGGATGCCATTGAAAACCAGGAATTAGTTGACTGAAAGATGAAGATTGGAAATGATTGATTCAGAGTAGAGAGAGAGAGATTAATTAATTAATTAAGAGATTAATATACGGTATAGCATTTTTAATTTCCATTTTATAGTGCTTTCTTTGTTGCTTCTATTATTTCAAAAACTTGTGTAAGTCAGAGGTTTAACTTCTAAGAATTACTTTCTTATTTTAAAATTGTCATGCTAGGCCTATTTTAATTGACATACACTCTATTGCAAATTGCAACTGTTATAAACAAAGAAAGAATATGGTTCATTATACCTTGTTAAAGAAAATAAGAACATACATTAACAGATATCAGATCAGTATCACACACAATTCTGTGTTTAACCGTTAACGGCTATGGTCGTTATGGTATTTGGTTCCTAATGATTGTAATAACGATCATTCAATAATAATAATAAAGCTTAATTTACAAGTTGACACCATTGAACCTTGTAGCATCTAGTATACGCAAAAAACGTTATTTACACCATCTCTAATACTCTATTAACGAGGAATTATATTATTATTTGTATCCTTGGTTTCTTGCATTGTTGTTCTTGTTGTTCAACTCTAGACCATTAAAACTTTAAATTGGTTATTAGTAGCGCTTAATATTAAATTTTTACTAAAAAAAACTACTTTTCCAGAGCCTTGGGAAAAAAACCAAAAACCCGGGTTTTTTTCCACCATTAAAAACCCTATGTCAAATGAACTGCAAAGAAATGCACTCATCAATTATCATAATGTCTCAGACTGTTGAAGAATGCTGTTCTATAAACAATGACATGCCGATGAAGTAGTATTTCATAATCATGAAAAAGGAACAGCAGCGGGCCATTAAGATAACACTCACTGTTCCTTGCATCTGGTTTATATCTTGTCACAGTCAAGTCAAGGTCACGATGCAGTGACGCGGGGCGACAAGCGGTAATGCTGGCGCTCAGATAATTGTAACAAGATAAGGAAAGACCAGTCTCTGCAGTATCTTTATTCCAAAGTGCTGAATTCGTATCACCATGGCATAGCTATTGCACTTCTACGCAATGAAAACAGTAGAGATATAACGGTAATTATTTACGCAGTATAATCTCTAGAAGATCGCACGATTGGTAAGGCAGGAAGGGGGGATACTCAGCACACTGCCACAAGTCGTCGGCATGAACAAAGGGCATTATAATTCGAAAGAAAAACGCCGCCAAGCACAAAAGATATGAGAAAGCGCATGTTTACATTAGCCTTCAGCCTACAATGTGACACCTCAATTCAGGAACCGGGTTTTACGGGTAAACGGGTAGTGAAATTACGTACCCGTCGTCTTCCCTAGCTTTAACGATGATTTTTTGCTGATTTTTGTAATATGCGTTACATTTTTGTGGTTTCAAAATTCAGCTTGTCAGTTTGTTTTGAAATTACCCAGATTTTTTAAATTTCTCTCTGTTTTGTTCTTTTCCACCCTTTTGGATTTTGGATTATAAATAGTATTCATACTAGTTATGCAATTCACATCATTATTTTTTGTGGAAATTTTTAACAATTGTTTTCAAATATTTCTTTTAGAAAAATTGCAAATTTTTATATTTTTGGCACCCCTTAAAATTTTCCCTAAAAATTACTAGTACCTGTATTTACTCGCTTATAGGCCGCCCTCGAGTACAGGCCGCACCCTTATTTTGACCACTCAGATTTTAAAGAGTTGGCTATAAATTTAAATACTATTGATAAATGGCTTCACATAATGGCCGCACCCCACTTTTTGAACTTGACAATTTCAAATATACCCGAGGCCTATACTCGCATAAATACAGTATGACTCGTCAAAGTACTCCAATGGGTTAAATATTAAAATAGCCGAGATTTTCATTTGTGGGTTACACCATATAATTCAATTTTATTGTTTTATAGGTCTAACCCAGGTATGGTCAATCAATAACTGCTACTAATACTGCTTCCAAATTCTGAATTTTTCTACCTTACTGCCGGCAAAATTATATTAAATGAGTGATGATTGCCAAAACTGCCCTAGTAGGCCCCTACTCGTATTTTGTTGTTAACAATGGGAAGGCTCGGAACAAGATTTAAACCCAAGAGTAGAAGCGATGGTATGACTGTCAAATGTGCCACCCGATCTGTCCACACATCCTATCAAGCCAGTGGTGCCCTCACAAACAAACCGGTACCTTACTCTACTCAAGTGCCTGAATAGTCGATACCAAGTTTGAAAAGAGATTTCATGACTTCAAAAGTTACAGAGTAAACATTCTCTGCCTTGGAATTCATATTTTGCTGTTGCACACTGAGCCCCATTGATTTATTGAATTTATTGAACTTCAGAGTAACAAACTTCCACTATCCTATCCAAACACACATTAAAACAATAAGGCCTTTGTCAACTCTGATTTTATAGTTCTCTGTGCAAACCACAGTTTCCCAACTATACCAAATTTACAAATAAAATTATGTAGGTACTTGCTTATTTGGTAACCCCTAAAAATGTGAATGAAGATATGTGGAAGTAGGCCTATAAAAACGAAATGTTTGGTCGGTTGATTGACAAGACAGCAACTTAGAATATAGCTGCCCAACTTTCTAAGATTCTAATGTTGGCTCATAACGTTTGGGCACCACGGCAATAAACCATCACTGGTACCAGTAAGTGTTGGATGGGGAATAGTGATGACATCGAGTCCAAAAAGTCCGAGCCGGTTCCTCCTCTACGGAACCGGTTCTTAAAATAAATTTTAAAAAATTAAATAAGCCTATAATTTTTTTTATATCATTTTTTTTTTAAAGTTACAATTTACAATCAGCAGGTCAAAAGTGCCCTTTAATATCATTCTTCAAAGTTCAAACAATGCGCGCGACCCGTAGCCTATTGGGCGATCTGGAGTGGGATGGGCCTAGCATAGCTGAGTAACTTGACAATCTGTGAGAAAAGAAGTTGCTGTTACATAGTTACGTACCAAAAAGAAATACAAATTTGAATTTAAATAATCAATTATTTATTACGAATTTTTAACATCACATTGTAATAAAAAAAAATTGGAACCGGTGTGAAAAGTCGGAACCGGTTTGGAACCGGTTTCCGGATACCCGATGTCATCACTAGTGGGGAATGATTGATAGGAGGCTAGGAGCCAACAGCTTACCTTGAATGAGTTTGACGGCTGTGTAGAGTTGAAGGTGACCAGCACTAAACCAGCCTCTAGGCCCTATCAACCCAAGTGATCCACAATAAGTGTATTTCACATTGTCAAATATTAAATTTCTTTCTCATTGAGGCATTGTTTGCCCTAGCACTCCATAGCGGCCGTTCGCAGAACTTATTGCTAATTGACGGCCACCATTTTATTGGCATTTACATGTGTTTCCCTATGTCAGTAAAATCAGCTGTGTGCCCGAGCCTATACAATGGATGTGTTGGCCAGACTCAATTTGGGTATTTATAGCTAAAGTGGTCCAGACCTCTTTGTACCATTGCAATATTGTGTAGCTAAGTTTAATTTTTGGTGAAACATATCTGTATTATTCAACCAATATCAATGTAGGCTATTTTGTAACTTTTTCAAGGTTAGAATGGCCTAATATAAAACATGTATTTTAGAGACATACTGGTAAAATACTTGATTAACACAGCTGTAAAATGGTGCGTTAGTCATTTTAAAATGCTATGTGTAAAGATAAACTCACAACATAACCCAATAGGGCAGACAAAAGGCGAGTTTTACCAAAGAAAAGATCATTGGACATTTTGCTTTGCCAATAAAATGGCCGCCGGCCGGTCGCCAATTAGCAATAGGTACAGCAGTGCTCATGCATCATCTAGACCTACTGTATACTATTCCAACATCTTTGGAAATATGAAAGAATGGGATCTAGAAGGTAAGGTGTCTACTGCTTACGTCTGGTGACTTGCACGACGTATGCCTTTCATCCACACCCATTTGTTGTGGGTGGGTGGATATAAATCAACAAATATCATTCATTTTACTCTACTGTAATATTTATTATCTTCTAGATTTGTGCACTGTGTGCTCTTAAAACTAGTGCAGGGACATGTTGAGGGTTGTTCAACATGTCTTGTGATTAACTGCAATCTTCTTCCAGGACGAGATGAAAACATATGCCACAGAGAATCCACAATGTGCTCAATCATCTTTCAAGTCCTTCCTTACTAAAGAAGAAAGAAGTTTGTTAGAAAAGTAAGGACATACTTTACATTTGTCACTTGAGGCTATTAGACCGCGTTTTTCTATTTTCCAAAATATGCTACCAAGTCAAAATATAGTTAATGGCTTTGAAACCTAGCTATTTTGAAAAATAAAAAAAATAAAAAAATATGATCCGGTACAAGGCCAATATAGCCACCTCAAAATAATTTCAAACTTCAATTCGCCAAGACACACCATTCAACGTAGGGTGTTGTGTTTTTGTGACATTAATTTTCAACTGGTTTTCTATAGGCTGACTGAGAGAAAAAAGATTTTTTTTAAACAATTGTCTTTCCTGCAAATGTTTTCGTTTGGCGGTATTTTTTACCGATTTGTACCGCCAAACGAAAAAATTCGTTGGAAAGACAATTGTAAAAAAAAATCTTTTTTCTCTCAGTCAGCCTATAGAAAACCAGTTGAAAATTAATGTCACAAAAACACAACACCCTACGTTGAATGGTGTGCCTTGGCGAATTGAAGTTTGAAATTATTTGGAGGTGGCTATATTGGTCGTGGACCGGATCAGAAAAATTTGAAAAACATATTTTTGATTTTCTAAAATAGCCAGGTTTCTAAGTCATGAACTGTATTTTGACTTGGTACCATATTTTGGAAAATAGAAAAACGTGGTCGAATAGCCTTAAATGTTATTTCAAAATTACCATGCCGATATTTTATCCTGACTGATATTACATTACAACCTCGAGTTGGATTAGTATTAAAAATGTTTCGGAGCAAAGTTCCTGATGGCTTGAACAAATACTGAACGTCAGTTGGTCACCATTCACTCTTCAATGCCGGCAGCATCAGCAAGGTTGCCTCAAAACTACTATATTAATAATTTGTGCAAGGCAGTTAACAATGTAGGTTCAGTTATGATATTTTTAGTAAATTTTTAATTTCTCAAGAATGTTTTCTCGGAAACTGGTTAGTTTAGTTTTTCGGTAAGTTTCAAGTTCAAATAAACTAGGAAAACGCTTAAGTCCGCCGCGTTGATGGATGAGCTTTTTTGTAAGTTTTTAGTTTGCGTAGGACCACTTACCCTTTGCAAGTGCTTTTTGAATGCATTGTAGGTGATTGTTGTCAAGTTTCTATTGTTACTTGTTAATTGTTATAAACCTAAAAAAAACTCATATTAAAACCGTTATTCTATGGATTCTGGCTAACTTTTTCAATTTTTACTTTCAGAAAGCAATACATTACCATTACCTTAATGTCCATGTAAAATATGAACGTTGTAGCCCCACCCGTTTGGTCAGAATCAGACCAAATGTCACGAAAATATCGCACTAAAAATCGAAAAAATCGTAAAAGTACGATATTCATGAAAAATATTTCTTCGATTGTACCCAAAAATGTGGCAGGTCTAAGTTAGAGGTGAGCGCGTGAGTGACTTTTGACTCACGCAGGGTCACGATCACGAGCGAACATTCTCTGATCACGCACACTCACGCACGAACGGATATTATTGCTACACGCTCACGCACACTCACGCTAAAAATTCATTTTTCCATAACGCACTCACGCCATGTCACACATCGTATTCAGTCACGCACAAGTCACGACTTTACTCAGAACAATAAATGTGTTTTTGGTCTACAATGTTATTTTAGCACTACTTACGACGTATCCTGATTCCTGACAGGCTAAAACAGCAACGAAATATGATGTTTGTTTATTGTGCCTACCTTACAAATAACACTACAGAACTTGAAACAAATCACAACACATACAACACTATGAGCAAAGCACACACGAAATAAACGGACCGAACATAGCAACCAACGTACTGCACGAACCGCGAGAAGAGGGCAACTGAAATAGGGTCAAGTGTAGGGTAGGGAGGAAGGTAGGTTCTAATAACTAGAAAAGGTATTTATTCGTCGATTGATAGCCAAAGAGATAACGTGACACGCACAATCACGCGTGTCACGATTCACGCGTGAGTCAAGTATCTTGCACAATCACTCACGACTAATTCCATTTAGTCCACACTCACGCACACTCACGATAAATGTCGTGAGTCACGCGTGACTCACGACACGCGCTCAGCTCTAGTCTAAGTTCAGAGATTTCGAAGGTCCCCTCCAATTTTCATCAAGATCGCGTATGCTGTTTGCCCGGTAGAGCGCGAACAAACAGACAGGAAAAAAAACATTAGAGCTAAATTTTTTGAGGGGTCGGTGAAATTGAAGTCTTTGCTTCGCTCATCCAATTTGCCTTGGGTAAGCAAATATCCTTGGGTTGTTTTTTAAATCACAGAAAACTTGATCATGGGCTGTGATTTCTGGTTTGTACTTTCACTTCACGTCACTGATATCAATTGATGTTCTATCCAGCAAACACTATGTTGAGCACTTGGATTGAATTATCAAGTAGCAAATACATCAAACGCAAACCATCCACAGATCACTGGAAACCAGCTCCCCCGTTCCTCCATTAAATAATATGGCTATGGTAGTCACCTCTGACTAATTTTTCAAAGTCTGCATTATGGCTAAAATTGGCTGATGAAAGATGGACTTGGGTTATTTCCTTCGTTAGATCTGACATTGTGTTAGTGACAAATGGCCATGCCCTGCATGTGGAGAGGGAAGTCAATTCATTTTGCATAGCCATGGTGATTTAACCATGCATTCTTATAATTCACGTGTTAAATTGTTCAGAAACATCGATAAGCGTTGCTATTCTCTTGTTCTCGCAGGTATTGTTTTCAACTTTTAACCCACGGTGAGACTTGATTTTGTTTGCTTACGCACTAGAATTTTGGAGGGAAGCCTCCTAACTGGTTATGTTGACCGGTGTGAATTTATTCTAGAGATGCCAAAACGATATGAATATTAATATCGATAGTTGTGTCAAAATGAGAGTAATAATGCTATTAATACCATCAATATTCCCCAAAAATATTGCGGCACTATGGTTTCTTTGCAGTCATATGATATATTGGTGTAAGACTCGTTTTGTTGCATGTGCGTTTATTTGACTTGCATGTCACCTTAGCACTAGCATGTCTAGCGGTCTAGCGCCACCCTCCCACGAGATAGCATAGAACCGAAAGCGAGAGAGGCTCGGGCATGGGGGGGGGGGGGGAATCTGTAGCTAGGTAACTGCTATCGCGTTGGAGCTGGTGCCAACTCAGTGGAGACGAACATGTAAGTAGTACAACAGTGATAGTTGTGATTTACACTAGGGTTCCGGTTAACCGGCTAATTTTTGTTAACCAATTACATGGGCAGTTACTTATTTTTTCTATTGCGATCTTATGTGGCTATTGTCATCATTTGTTTGCCACACTCAGTCTCCCACCCTGCCGGCCGAGCTATGAGTCGTTACGTTGCACGAGAGTGTAGTGGAGTCTCTCTCTCTCTCTCTCTCTCTCTCTCTCTCCTCGCTTCACTAGCCTTAATCCCGCCTTAATAAAGATGTCAATCAATCAATCTCCCTCTCTCTCTCCCTCCCTCCCTCCCTCCATCCCCACTGGTGTCTTTAAAGTCGATCGGCCCTATTTACAAGATATTTATAAATATTTCTTTGTCATGTAGAATTCATTATTAGTCTTCAAATTTAAGTGCAAAGTACTATAACAAAGCCTTTAGTGTAATTCACGTCTTCACATATGTTGTTGGTTACACTTGCACTTGTTCATGCCAGAACAAATAATTTTAAAAAATCATTTGTTTGCTTACTTCACTTTGTTTTGTTACAAAGTGCACAACGACCTTCACTCACATCCGTACAGTGAGTTTCCATGGACTCGTCAAAAGATAATGTTATTTTATCTAGTTTCTATGTCTGCACGCTAGGCCTAGACTTGTTTATTATTGCCAGAACCTAACCCAGCTGCGTGGACTCGCTGTCGACCTATCGATATCGACGATGTTGGCTGATGTGCATGCAGGCGCCAGTGACGCCTGCAGTGGGAGGAACCGAGTGCGACAAGATTCTACGTCGGTGCTTCTAGTAGTTGACTCGCTATAGCGCTCGCGCTCGTAGTTCATGATTTTTAGGCGTTTTATTTTCAATTAATCAGTTCTTATAATCGGTTCCCCCCCAGATCCCCCATCATCCCATCCCAGCATCCCTAATTAACACGGAGAGTCGACATGTTGACAGGTACTTAAAAGTGGATAGGGCTAGTCGATGGTTTATATTTTGTGCTGAAAGACGGAGGGACCTAAACAGGCTTTAGGAAGAAAAAGTCTACAGAGACTGTTGTTGCAAGCTTTATTGACTATGTAATAGAAAACATTGACCAAAATAATGTAACGATGGCAGTGTTCGTGGATCTGTCGAAAGCCTTCGACTGCGTGGATCATGACATCCTTGTATGGATTCCGAGGGACAACATTAAAGTGGGTTAAATCATATCTCAAGGGTCGCTCTCAATATGTGGAAGTAAAACACAAAGATAAGAAGGGACAAAGTTGTAATTATAAATCTACACTGCAGGTAGTAAAACATGGGGTACCGCAAGGGTCGGTAAATGGGCCCTTATTTTTTAATATGTACATAAACAACATACCTGAAAATTTATCACACGGTCGACTTTTGTTGGATGAGCGTAGCGAGCGAAGCGAAGATTCCATTCTACTACACTGGAGAAAAAAATCCGGAATGTTTTTTTTTTTTTCTTTTTTTTTTTTTGTATTTTTGTCTGTTTGTCCACACGATTCCGGCTAAACCGATACTCCGATTGCGATGAAATTTTATGGAGACCTTCGAAATCTCTGAACTTAGAACTGCCACGTTTTTTAGCGCAATCGGAAAAATTTTTCTCATGAAAATCGCAATTTTACGATTTTTTTCAATTTTTAAAAAAATTCTTCGACTTATAACACCTACATGCTTTATCCGATTTTAATGATTTTTGCACAGAACCTTTATTTTATGAATTTAGATATTCTTGTGAAATTTGAGCGCAATTGAAAAAATATTTATCATAAAAATCGATATTTTACGGGTTTTTTCTTTTTTTAAACAATTCTTTGACTTATAACACCTACATGCTTTATCCGATTGTAATGTTTTTTTTTTGCAGAACCTTAATTTTATGAATTAATATATTCGTGTTAAATTTGAGCGCAATCGAGAAATTATTTCTTATAAAAATCGCAATTTTACGATTTTTTTTACAATTACGATTAATTAAAAACAAATTTAAAACAATGAAGTTAATTTTTTATTTTATTTAATTTAATTTAAAAAAAATTTCAACTTAATAATGATTTTTCCACAGAACAACAGAAAATTCGCATAACACATGGCAGCTCAATGCACCAATTACGCTCATCCAACAACGCGGCGGGACTTAAGCGTTTTTCCTAGTTATTTGCCAATGATTTAACATTAACATTTGCTCGGAAATTAATTCAGGACTTGGAAGTTGAATCCTACGTAGGAACTAACCCTATGGTACAACAGCTGCAAGATAACTGTCTAAAAGTAAATGAGGATAAGACAATCGTTATGGTCTTCAATCCAGGTTATAAAACAGATAGGGATATAACCTTGTTAATGGGGAAAAAAAGATTGAACAAGTGACGGAAACAAAATTTCTGGGGCTAAAAATTGATAAAAGTCTTTCGTGGAATGAACATATTAGTTACATAAGTAGGAAAATTAGCTCAGGGCTATATGTACTAAAACAATTAAAACAATTTTGTGATGTAAAACTTCTCAAAACAGCATATTATGCATTGGTAGAAACCCACATAAACTATGGGATTGTGGTCTGGGGGAACAGCAGTTGGAAAAATACAGAACTCATTTTTAAACTTTAATAGAGAGCCATACAATGCATAGTAGGCCTGAAAAAGGTGCAATCATGTAGAAAGCACTTTAGGACGCTGGGGATACTAACAGTAGGCCCTACCATCAAAATATGTATACAAAACCATAATATATTTTAAAGAGCATCACTATCACACAAGTGCAAAAGGCTCAGATATTCACCACTATAAATAACACTCGTAATAAGAAAAATGTGTTTGTTGCAGCAAGTAAGTTGAAACTTTCTAATAAAGCTCCAAGTCAGGCAGGGAGAAAGCTGTATCACCACTTACCTACAGATATAAAAGGAATTACAGACCTCAGTGCATTTAAGACAAAGCTACATGAGTTTTTATTAATTTAAGAGTTTTATACAATAGATGATTTTTTTAGTACATGTGAAGGCTGATATGCAAGAGTTGCCTAAATTCATAGTGCTCACTAACGAATGTAATACACTAGTAAACTAACGTTTTATTCATTGGTCATTTTTATGTCATTTTATATACTTGTACTGGTGCGTCCTGGAACGAATACATCGTTGACATGTGCATAGATGTCTTATTTTACGCTATGATTTAAAGTATGATATTACTACTGTAAATGTTTTTGTATTTTACTATTATTATCTTTGTTTTTAGTGCTAATTTTGACAAGGTTGATATTACTGTTGTAAAGGCTCTTGTATCTTATTTTATCATACTTGTCTTTATAATGTCTATGTAATTTTAACAACTGATAATAAAACTGAACTGAGAAACCAAACTTGCGGTCAAGAAATGCAGTTAACAACCTGTTGTTGCTAAATTCGAATTCAAAATCCAGACGTTCAACGTGCAATAAAAGCAACAAAATGCTATTTTTAAGTATCTGTAGTCATATTTTAAACATCATAGTTCAACATTTACATGACAGTAACATATCCGACTTTTAATGTATTAATCTTAATGATTGTTTGTTTTTTAGAGTTGCCGGTAAACCAGAGAAACCACCAAATTCTGGGTATAGCTTATTTAGTAGGCTTATGCTAGTCAGCCCAGATATAAAAAAAATAGCTCCAAAAGAACGGATGTTGGAGATATCGCACTTATGGAAGCAAATGAATGAACAAGATCAAAACAAATACAAAGGACAGGTGACACATGTAAGTTGGAGTGTTTTGTTTTTACATGATGCTGCTTGCTTGATTTTGTGAGAAAAGACTAGCCTCGTCTTGGCGTGCCCCCTGCACTTATGCACCTGAGGCATGCCATTCGTCTAACTCGTTAACCATATTTACTCGATTCTAAGTTGCATTATTATAATTTGTATTTTGTCATTAAACATAAAAGTTCAACATTTTTGGTATTAAAAGTGGTAAAATAAATAAAAATGTACATGTTAAAAAAGGTTAAATTGAATTTTATTGAGTTTACAGAATTACAATACATTGTAGGTGTGCATAGTAACCGCCATAGGTGGAACATTTATGTGATTTAGATTATATCTTAATGTTAAAAACAATCATATAAGAAAGCCAATATTGTGTTGATAACTCCTTACATCATGAGTGAAGTAGGCTTAGAGCCTAAGCTTAAGTTCTAGCACTGCGCGAGTTATCAGTAGGCTAGGCCAAACTTCCTTTTGTGTTGCCAACATGCCGTTTTCAAGAGCTGCAAGTTCAAATGCCAGATTGCAGTATCTTGTACTAATAGACCAGCTCCCAGATATGAAACCCCCCCGCGCGGAGAAATGGAGACCCATATATTATGATAGGTTGATTAGTTTGGAGTAGGTGTGTGCGAGGTACAGGTGGGCCCAAAGGGTCAATTGTGCTGAATTTTGTAACCTTTTTTTTAATGCCAAACCGTTGAACAAAATCTATTTTTTATTTTTTATTCTTGTCCATTCCATTCCATTGTTTATCCATATTTTTATTTTCTTGTACGTACCGGAAATAACTCTTAGAGTTTTCCAATATCAAAGTTAAAATGTCGGGAATATATTTCGACATCGATGTTTTTTGTTAATTTATTATGTAAAGAAGAAATTATTTTGCAATCCCCACTTAAAACGTCTGAAAATTCATTTTAATGCGATAATTTCAAATTACAATTGTTACGGCGCAATTTGAGGTAGGCCTACTCTTCAACAGTTACGTAAACACTTCGCTCGCATGAGTTTGAATGGCCCGCCGCTGAGTGCTAGAGCGACCTTGTATCTGTTGCCTAGCAACGGCGGACCACTCTCCTCTCCCCAGCCGCCAACACGCCACGCCGATTGAGGCAAGGCACTAGACTCTCGCGCTCTCTCTATCTCTCACATCACTGCTCCCTCTCTCTCACTCCTTCGTGGGAGGAGCATCGAGGGGCCCGTCACAGGTGCGGCCAGCGCCGAGACAGCGCGCAATTCAAATTGACGCAAATGCGAGAAAAGCGAGTTTTATGACGATTGTATCGTAATATGATTACAAAGTGATATTTTCGGTAGGAATTTTTTGGACGCGATTTTATTCTCATTTCGGCACGATTATCAATATGAAAGTTTTGACTTTTTTTCCAAATATTTTTTTTTTAGAAAAAATCGATTTTAGACATCCCGATTTGACATCGATTATTTGACTTTGATGTCGTTCCTATTTAACATCGATGCCCTGCCTTAGTAAAAAAACCACTTGTTGGCCAGTGGTAGATGTGAGGTACAGGGGTGCCCAAAGGGTCCATTTTAAGGGGGTGTTTTCAACAGTTTTTATTTCTTACAGAGCAAATTGCGTTAAACGAAATCTATTTTAGACTTAAGATTTGAGTAAGTAATGAAAAGTAGAATGTTATCTACTTTTTTATTTTCTTGTATGTCCCGAAAATACCACTTTTGACTTTTCCAAAAACGAAGTCAAAATTGCCTGTTTTGGTTAAAACTAATATATTATTTTTTACGGTGGTTATTTTGGAGTAGAAATCCACTTGTTTGCCAGTTGTCCATTGGTGGATGCGGCATATAGAGGTGTCCAATAAATAAATTTTAAGGGGGTGTTTTCACAGTTTTTTATTTTTAACGGCTGAATTGTTGAATTAAATCTATTTAAGACTTTTGATTGTCAAGAATTAGCCAAGTTATTATTATTATGTTTATTATTATTATTATTATTATTATTATTATTATTATTATTATTATTATTATTATTATTAGGCCTATTATTTATTTCGAAATTGTACACACAATCTTATAGTAAGCTGCACAACTCCATAGAAAGTTAGAAAAGGGCCATAAGGCCACAATATAACACATTATGTAAAATAAATTAACAAATATTATAAAAGGCTAAAGTAACGGGTGAACAGTGATAGTATGGTACATATCATATGAAATGAGTTAGTATAAGGTAGGGTTGCCGTTCGATGTGAAAATCGTGATCGATAATCGGAGGCATGGAATCGATATCATTGACCCAAATCGATTATCATATCAAATTCCAAATTAAGCCTAGGAAGTTGGAAAAACGCAAATTGTAATACTAATACAAGAGATCATTAAGGATTAGAATGTTTAAAAATAAAATTGAGGGCTTAATTACAATTACACAGCCTTTATTTTCACACAACGTCTTGTTGTATGGGGTGTCACTTTTTACATGTTCCGACAGTATGCGCCGGCGAAGGTCGCATCTAGCGAGCGAGATATCCTCGGCATTCCAGCTCAGACTTATCTCCTCCCGACCCCCTCGTCGTCGTTCTTTGAATCTAATTGAACTACCAAAAACTGCCACACTTGACTCATCTTGTTAGGCGGCGTCACAAGTAATGGTAAAGGTCCTCTTTGGGACGGAAGAAACATCACAAATTCAATATAATTGGGCAGACTGACGCTAGAGAAGTTCATGCCACAACACGTTGAGCCATACTGAATACATCGCGATCAGGCGATGTCTCAAGCTGCGAGCGCGGTGGGCGTGTTGTTATACTTGAGCAGCTATTGGCTACTCCGCTAACCAATTAGCGCGTTGATACGACAGCGCAGCATTTTTAAGCACGGCAAACCGCGAAAACATCGATGTCACTATTTCATTTCATTTCATTTCATTCTTTATTCACAGATTCGTTAAATCGATAATCATATCATATCATATCAAAATACTTGAATCGATTATCATATCATATTACTGATATCGATAATCGATCGATATTTCGATTATCGACGGCAACCCTAGTAAAAGGGTGATCAAGTAAACAATTGATAGTAAAGGGTGTACAAATGATGGTTAAACATAATTTGATGACTTCCAGCATGTTATAACTTGATTAAAAAATGTAAATGCGTTCTCATTAAGAAATTTTGAAATGGTTCCTAATATCAATATTGAAATGTCTGGAAGTCTTCACGCCAGCCGGTAGAGTGTTCCATAATGATGCAGAACGATAGTAGAATCCGTTTTGGTATGATGAAGTTCGTGCACGACGAGGGATGATCAAAGTTCCTGGGTTATGTCTATGAGGTTTATTGTCTAGAGTGATGCGATGAAATGGATTCAAATCTGCAGAACCAGTGATTTCTTGTCAAAGGAACTTTACATCTGCTTCTTTGCAGAAATTCTCAATGAAAGGAAGGTCGCAAGCATGTAACCTCTGTGTTGCACTATCTGAATAAAACCTTGATCGGTGTAAAATAGCCTTCGTAGCACAGTTTCGAATTGCCTCAAGCTTCATAAAGTTAGCTCTTGTAGTCATATGCCTAGCAGGGATACCATAAGTGATGATAGGCCAAATCAGAGTAAGATAAGCAGTCCGAATTGTACGAGGTTTGGAGCCCTTTAAGTTTCTTGTCACAAATCCAAGTAATTTTGATGCACGATTTCTTACTAATTCTGTGAGCAAATTCCACTTTAGATCATTTGTTAAGGTAATTCCAAGCAATTTTATTGAATCACATTTTGGAATAATTTTGCCTTGAAGTGAGTACACATTTTTGAAATAAATTTTTGATCTAGTTAATGTAAAGTATTGAGATTTTAGAGAGTTCAAGGACATTTTGTTTATTGTGGACCAAGTATGTATGCTGTTCAGGTCATTTTGCAAAATTTTGAAATCAAGAATTGATCTAATGGGAGCATATACGGTTGAATCATCAGCCAATTGTAGTAAGGTTGAAGAAACACATTGAGGTAGGTCAAGCATGTAAATATAAAAAAGCAGGGGGCCAATTACTGAACCTTGGGGAACTCCAGATGTCACTTTAGTGGAAGGAGAAGAAGAACCACTAAATATGACACACTGAGTCCGATAAGTCAGGAACGATTTAATCCACTGGTAGAGATTACCTCTAATTTTGTAGCAATGCAATTTTAAGAGAAGTCTTTCGTGAGGAACCTGATCAAATGCCTTTTGCCAGTCAAGAGTTAAACAATCAACTTGTTTTACATCCTTGTCCTCAAGCACATGAAGCCAGTCGTCATTAGCTCGAGTCAGCATTGTAACGCATGAGCGCCGAGGTAGAAAGTCATGTTGATTATCGTTTATAAGATCATTGTTTTGCAGATGTTCTAGAATGCGGCGTGACACGAGCTTCTCCGTTAATTTTGATCCTATCGAGGTGAGCAATATTGGGCGGTAATTGCCAACGTCTCTTGGGTCACCCTTTTTAAAAACTGGAACGATATTTGCTTTTTTCCAGTCATCGGGAACAGCGCCAGTGGATATTAATAAGTTAAAAATTGAACATAATGACGGTGAAATAGCTAACGCGCACTCTTTTAGAATTCTTCCAGGAAGATCGTCAGGTCCTGTGGCAGTACTAGGTCGCATATGGCTGAGGAGCCAAAAACTTTGTTTACAGAAAAAAAACAGATTTTAGAGCAAAAAACGGAATGTCTGCAATATTGGGATTGAAAGGATTTCTGGAACTGTCGACTTTTGTAAAGAAAGATTTTTGAAAGCGCAAGCATTTCCTTAGAATATTTTAGTTCCTGACCATTTGCTGAGAAATTCTTTGGAGCCGTACTGCCCTTACAGCTGTGTATGTATTTCCACAAGCGTTTGTTGTCATTTCCAATATTCCACAGGTGTTCACTATGCGCCTTCCGCACGACAGTTTTAACACGATTACGAATAACTTTGTACTCTTCCCAGCTAGCATCCGTCGGCGATTTCTTCCACTTCTTGTAAACTTTATCTCTTGCGTGTATAAGAATGACTATCTCATTAGTTATCTATGGAGACCGCCTTTTATGTTAAATTGTCACTTTTGGAATAGACTCGTTCACACACTGCCAAAATTCAGATATCCAAGCTTCATTGAAGGGACGCCAACTTCTCAGATAAGACCGCGAAAAATCTCCATCCGGGGGAGAAGCGGGGACAGGGGATTTCTGTCAGCGAGGAGGGGAAATGACGGCGAGCTGTAGTAGACTGGGGGTGGGGGATATAAGCAATGTGGCTTATCTTTGATGGAAGTAACTCGACACTTCACAGAACATGTACCGCACGGAACTCGCAATGACCTTGTCGCTTGGCAGTCCGTGGTAGTCTTTAGATCGGGGCTGGGAACACTTTTTTCACACTCATACTCACAGGAGGTTTATTCTTTACATATTTATTCTGTGTTTAGATGGATGTTATATAGTTTGTTGTACGCCAATCAAAATAAAATACTTTTGTCAAAACAAAAGGTTATTTTATTTATTTCACTTATTGTGGCACAATCTTCTTGAACTAACTAGTTTGCCAAGTTTTGTGTTATATAGGCATTCAACTCATAGTCATCTATACCTAACAATACCATAAAAAACTGTGTGTTGACACTTGAAACTAATGTTCTAAACGGTGTTCTGGACATCATGACATCATGGTGAGAGGAGGAAAAATAAAATTATAGCTTTTTTGAAGGGTGAATAATAGGTTGATTATGTATTCATCGTCTTCAAGTTTTATTTTATAGATATATCATCAGTATCATCACCACATTTTACTACAATGTTACACAAAAATTAATAAAAATAATATTTCACCTATTTGTTTGATCTAATTAGTGTAAAGTACACACACACACAGTTGGTTGTGTGCCATTAAAAACAGTGAGTTGAAATTAGTATTGTCATCAAAAATATAGAGGAGGGGGTGAATAAAATACTGAAATCTCCTCCTGCCTTTCAACTTTGTTGATAGAGCAGTTTCATTACTATATTTCAGTACATTGTTTCCAGAATATGTATGAGAATTTTAATGATTTTGAATAATTGCGATATAATATAATAATAAGTCATACATTATCTATGATTTACTACGAAAAATATTTATTATCCAAGCATTTTACTGAACCAGAAATCAAAATCAACCCCTATCCACTTACATAAGATGACATGACACGCTCTAGCGCGTAAAAGTAATTTATGCGGACAAGTAACATGATATTGTAGAGTAGTACTATCTCTGAACCAAAATTACAAAACTGAATCAGTTTTAGCCATGGTCAAGGAAAAATTAAAGTTTATAACTGGCTGTACGACAGGGGCGAACAAAATAGATCACATTCAGAACACGCTCTACGTTATCTTGAGGGTGCTGGACACTACCAGTGGGTAGCACGCGTCGCATTTTGACATCATTTTGTGAATAGTTTGTAAATATCGTACACATTCTTAGATGTAGTCATTGATTGATTTAATAGTTTCAACTCTGTGAGTGTGTGGGATTAAAATATTATTGTATAACTTTTGCAGACTTGATTTTTATTTCGCTGTGAAGAATGACTGTAATCGTTCCATGAGTGTTCTTGGAAAAATTTATATGAACTAAATCTATATTAAAGTGCGATTTTCAAGAGACAAGGTTATTTTATTCCAGACAAAGACCTGGCAGGTGTAAGTTAAAATCCCCCCCAAATACAAAAATTTGTAAAAAAAAAAAAAAAAAAAAAATGAAGCCAAGCTCTCCTTCAAAAGTCTTTGGCTGTGAATGTTGTGAGAAATAGAATTTGAGCCAATCTTTTCATTCATCCTCCCTAGTTTCGCATTGAAAAGAAGTAAGATCATTTCGCTTGTTGACGAGCGCCAAGCCAACCATTTTCGTGGTAAAAAAAGTAAAAATTTTAAACTCAAAATCATAAAAAAAATTACTTGGCCATTGAATTTGGTTCATTATGAGAACTTGTGGCCTTCTCTTGATGATGCTCTTTTTTGTACTAAACCTACTGGTAACTTACGTAAATATTAGCCTACGTTATCTTATTAGTTTCAAAGGGGGGTTACTTCCGAACGCGTCCGTAAGATAATAACTTAAACGTGCCCCCTGGATTACGCTAAATGTTCGGACTTGAAGATGCCAAAGCAAGTTACCAGAAGAGGTGGAAGAATGGAGAAAATGTGTCCTTCTCAGGGCAACGTCACCTTGTTGTATTGGAACGCAGGTCTCTCTGAAGATAAATATTTGGAACTTAAGAAGATAATTAGTGACAAAAATGTAGACGCATTCACAGTGGTGGAAGCAGGATCAATCTCAGACCACGAATAACTGGACAAAGCCATAATTAACGGCTACAAAATATATACTCTCACTAGACAAAGACAAATCTCTTCAGGCATCATAGTTGGTGTGAAGATAGGTCTGACATCGAAATTTTAAATTTTACACAAAGTGGACAAAGAAGACAAGATAGAGGTGGTACAACTAGAACTGTGGATCATCATCTCTACATCATTCTCTATAACCCACCAACAAACAAAACAAAATTTTTAGATCTAGTCACTGTTGACAGTACCTGAGTAATTGTGGGAGATTTTAATGCACCCAATAAAGCCTGGCATTACAATAGGCCTACCACAACTAAAGTTGGATACATAGTTGAAGAATACATAGACAGCAACCCGCTGATGCTACTGGAAGCAGCAGATCCATATACCTTCCTCTCATACAGAGGAGGCCTCTCCAGACCGGATTTAGCCTTATGCCACACAAACTTATTCAATCACATGAAACAGGACAACCTAGAGTCTCCTTCCGGTGCTGGACACAAAATTTTACTTGCAACAAGAAAGAAATGTAAACCCGAAGCTGGACAAACCAAATGCACTTAGAATTTTAAGAAGTAGAACTGGAAGGAGTACCCGGTATAGAAGAATTACTGAAGAACTATTCCTGGAATTTGAATCAAGGGAAAACATTGATTTAGACAACCAGAAAATTTTAGATATCATGCAAACAGCTGCAGAAAAAACTGTACCTAGAGGAAATCAAATAAATTACAAACCGTTCTGGAATGAACAACTACACATCTGAAACAACAAAGTGATCAAGCAATAAAAACTGCAGAACAAACTCAAGATATGAAAGATATGATTCAACTAAGAAGAGTACAAGCCATGTTAAAAAGACAATTTTTTGAAAGCAAGAATAGCATTACAAGAATATGTGGAGTAGACAAGTCGCGCTAGCGCGCGGCTTGAGGGCGTGGAAAACCTCATACTCGGAATACCTTGTAGTTGGAAAACCTCGTTGATGCGACAAAATGGCGAATCGGTCCACGTACGGCCGCGATACGGTAGTTTGCGGGTAACTTTTGTCGTTTATCCGAAGTCCTGGGACAAATTTGTTTTCCAGGACACTTTTGGTACGCTCCTGGACGCTGTCCGCCGTCTCTAAGTACGGTGTAAAAGGATTTTCGAAATCGGATCATTTTTACGCCTTTTGTGTAAAATGTGAGAGAAATGTTTTCCTGGGACAATTGTTCGGGACTCTGGTAGACTGTAATCGCCATCCCCGGCGTGTTAAAAAAAATTGACCCAATTTAACAATTTTTCGAAATTATTCGGGACGTCAAATTTTTCGGGACGCTTTTCTGGTACGAACAATTTTTTCCTTGTCCGTCTGGTTCTATAGTGCCCAAGATGGACCCGATCGGCCGAAAAATGCCGAGCTATTAAAAGATACAATGTTTTTAGGATTTCCCAAAAATGACCACCAGTTTAAAAGAAAATTATTCAGTATTAGGGCCGTTACCTCTGATGCGACCCCCTAACGCCATTGGAATCGCCCTAAAACTGACATGGCCTGAAGATATTGAGGAAATGTCTTACTTTCCATTTCCAAAACACCACTAAGCCCCCACCCCCCAAACAGTGTAATTGAGACCTCGCGGTTGGGCAACTTTCGGGTACGTCAAAATCTTAGCCTCATTTGCGCGGTTCCGTAGAGTTCGAGTTGGACCCAATCGGACAATAATTGCGCCCTTTGTGAAAATCCGGGACAAAAATCTTCGCCTCGTCCGTGTTGATCCGCAAAGCCCAAGATGGACAGGATCAGACATACTGCACATTTTTCATAAATCCTGGACAAAAGTTTTCCCCTGACACTTTTCCAGGTTGTCAAAATAAACCTCGTCCGTCCGGTTCCGTAGAGCCCGAGATGAACCTGATTGGACTGTAATTGTGGAAGATATAATAAAAAAGAAAATGTTTATCCCCAAAATGACTAACTACTATTTTGAGAAATTCAAAAAAGTTTTTGGCCACGTTGAAATGAAGGTATTTCGGGGAATGCGGCCCCCTGACGTAATCGGAAGGAAAAATAAAAATTATAAATTTTGAAAATGCCCCAAAAAGGTGACGGAATGCCCGGATCATTGTTTTGACTTTAAAAATTACCCCTTTTATAAACCACTGCTGCGCTTGACCTATAAAGTTCTATAGAGCCCGAGATGGACCCGATCGAACGAAAATTGCCCGAGCTATAAAAGAGTTTTTTGGATTTTCCAAAAATGACCAACCATTTTAAAAGAAACAAAACTTAATTAGTATTAGGACCGTAACCTCTGATGCAGCCCTCTGACGCCATTGGAATCGCCCCAAAAATGAAATTGCTTGAAGATATTAATGAAATGTCTTAATTTCTATTTCCAACCCCCCCCCCCCCCCCCCCCCGAAAAACAGTGTCACTGCGGCGTCCAGTCAAAACTCAAAACAGTCCTCGAAATTCGGATTCATACTGAAAAAAGTTAATAAATTTCACTGAATAATCAAGGTTTAGATATTATAAAACGACTTCTCCCCCCCCCCCCCCCCCCCATCACTCCTCACCATTTTGTCCTCTCGATTCCTTCTTTGTGTTCATTGAGTCTGACTTTGCCCCCCACCCCAAAGCCCGCCACTGCCCAACCGTAAAGGAAGTCGTTAGTATGAAACATTTATTTCTATTAGTGGAAGTCTTTGTCGTCTCGATACTTTTGTTGCACTTAGGCAGGCTTGAACCCCACTATTGGTGGAAGTCTATGTTGTCTCGATTGCACTAAGACTGTCTAAACGCTTCTGTCATGATGTTATCGATGTGCATGTGCATATGCTGGAGTTTTATATGGACATTCATGACTGGATTTAAAAAAAGTTCTCCAATCAGAGCCCGCAACTTCAACCTGACTCAATGCCTGATTATTACATCACTTCATAGCTAAAAATAGATTTCTTATAATGTACATGTTTGTCTGTTCTGTTGGGAGCCTCTTGCAAGCTTACGAACGCATTATATTTATATGTTGTGACCAGTATAAATTTGCGGCAAAAAATACACTGAAAAGAATATTCAAAATTTTCATGTCCGTTTTTTGCGCCCAGTATCTGAAAACGAAGGGTTGAGATGTTGTTGGCCGTAATCGCCGAACCTTTGACGTATTTTATAAGACAACAAAGGTAATCGAATCGTTAAAGGCATATCCGTTAAATGACGTTTTTCATTTACATGCATACGAAAAATGACTTTTTTTATCGGCCTTGGTTTTACAAACCACGTTCGAGTGCCGTTTTGGCGCTTAGGACATTCGAAATAGGAGTCGAAGTAATTTTTTTTTTGAAAGTTTTATCTTGTTAGAAAAATGAGAGTAACATGGTAGGGACATCAAAGTCGAGATATTATAGTTTTAGGGCATTCAAAAAAAGCATGTAGTAAAAGAATGTTTATTTTTCTATGCAAAACCGGACACGCATTGCAATCTTGTCTCCTCCCCTGTCTACCCTTCAAACGTAACCAAATGCCTGATGTTTGGTATGACAATTTCCGTGAAGATCGGATACAGTGGTTTTTGCCATTCGTGAATTTTACAAAAAATATTTACCGTGCTTTTTGTGACCCTGAATGCAAAATTTAACTATCAAAAAGTGTCCCGGACCGAACTCGAAGGCTTCGCCCTAACCCGGGTTCGATCGCAGGTTCTCAAACCAATTTTATTTAAATTCCTTTCTACTTGCGCTACATTTACGAACCTTGGTCGTTCCAAAGCGAACCGAGGAAAACTAAAATTTTAAGCTTATAAAGTTGCACTGCAAAATGTTCAAAATTTGCAAAATTTGCGATTTTTTCACGCGCAATCTGAAAGAAATATCGGGGCAATTTTGTTTTTAACCCGTTCGCTATTTCATTGGCTTTCGGAATTGGCAAACCTCGGGGCTCTACCACGCATCTAAAAATTTCAAAAAAATGGAAATGGAAAATCCAAACAATGTCCAAAAAAAAGAAAACGGTACACATTTTTGCCGTCTGGACCCCCGCGTTAACTCCGCACGGGCACTTCTCACACGCCGTAAGTGAATTTAAAAATACGGGATTTTTTTAGAATTTTTAAGCGAGCGAAGCGAGCGTTTCCATTTGACTCTGCCGGAAAAATTAGTCACTGGTTTTGTTTTTTTTGTTTTTTTTTGTTTGTTTGTTTGTTTGTATGTCTCGCCATAACGTTCGAACGGAGGCTCGGATCGAGTTGAAATTTTGACCATCCGCAAGCTTCGTTCTCGATTGAATGCCATTAGTTTTGTGGCAAAATCGTTCAAAAAGTTAAAAAGTTACACTAAAGTTAACCAAAAGTTTTTTTTCAAAACTAAACGGCGACAAAAATCTGAGATGGCCAAATCATTTAGAATGTCCGTCCGGTCACGAATGTGTTAATTTTATTTTGATCCGATAAGTAGTGTAGATGGAAATTACATTATAACAAAAGTAACGTTGCCATGGCAACGAAAAGACGCGCGAAGTTTCTAATGCACTGCCACCTAGAAGTAATCAAAATACTTTGAAGCAGCAGTCTATTTTGTCCCAAGGAGTCAAGGTCCTCTAGATGGCGGTGGATTTTATCCACAAAGTAAAAGTTTACCCACGGGTTTACCCAAATACCTTGCCAATAATAAATAATATTGGAAACATGGCCCCGTGGACTGCGAAGGTCGCAAATTTTAAAATTTAAAAAAATGTGCAATGTCGGTCTAGCTATAGCACGTGCTCGCTTATCAACGCGTCCAACTGAGCGTTTCCTAGTTTATTTAAACAGCAAGTTTAACTTTTTTCAAAATTACGCGCATTTCAAAATGTTCATCGTGGCCCCGGCCAAAGTATTGGAACGGTACTAAAACCCTTAACGGTGCTTGTACCCGGAAAGATTCCGAACGCGCCGGTACCGTTGCGTTCGGGTGCAAAGCCTACTTTTGGGCGTGGCAACCGTGAGATTAAAAAATAATGATTTTTTGATGCCAAAACGGGCACGCATGTCAATTTTGGTCATTCCATAACTAATATACAAATGTTACAAAATGTGTCATGTTTGGTATCACGATTATCGTAAAGGTCCGACTTAGGTCCTTTTACCATCCGTAATTTTAGGAAAAATGTGTATTATGCTTTTTACGATTTTAAATGAAAACTCAAACTGTAAAAAAGTGTCCCGAATTGTATTCGAAGACATCTACTGATCCGGGGCTCAAACCAAGGTTCTCAAACTAATTTTATTAAAATTCCTTCATCATTCCACTACATTAATGTGCCTTGGTTAGCGAAAATTAAACCAAGGGAAGTCGATTTATTTATTTTTTTAAATTGCACTGTAAAATTTTCAAAATTGTCCAACTTTGGGAATTTTTTTCGACTATTTTGAAAAAAAGGGTGGGCAATTTTTTTTAAATACTTGTTACCCAATTCATTGGCTTTCGTAATTGGCAAACTTTGGGGCTCTACCGTAAACCCAAAAATTTCCAAAAATTTGGAACCGGAAAATCCAAACAATGTCCCATAAAAAGAGAAAGACACTCTTTTCCAAAAATGTTTTTCCATAGGCCCCCAGTTTGTTTTTATGTTTACACGTTCAAACTACAAACAATGATTCGGGAATGCTCCAAGTAATATCTTTTTTTTTAGATTTCTCGTTTCAAAATCCAAAATGTTTATCGTCGTCCCGGCCAAAGTATGGAATTTGGTCGGGTGCTTCGCGGTGCTTGTACCCGTAATTATTTCGAACGCGTCGGTACCGTCGAGTTCGGGTGCGAAGCATACTTTGGGCGCGGCAACCGCGAGTACAAAAATGCCCAAAAATGGTGTTTTTCATAATTTTTGACTTTTTGACCTGGAAACAAATTTTTTTCGGGTCGCGGTTATTTTTTTTCGATAAATTCGATCCTTTCTCGTGGAGGAGCGTCCAAAATGTACGCATTTATACTGCTTTATGGTGGAGAAAACTCCTCGCGTGGAAAAAGTCGCTTTCCGCTCCCAGTCCGGAGTTAGAAGAGTATATTATTAGCAGACACTTCAATGCCATATGGGAGGAATACATACCTGATATATTGCAAAAAGCAGAAGTTATCCCCATAGTGAAGAAAGGAAAAGACAGTAGTAAAGTAGAGAGCTATAGGCCTATATCTCTCACAAGTATGATGTCAAAGCTCATGGAACGCATGGTAAACCAAAGATTAAAAATCTACCTGCCGACAAACAACACTCATAACAGAACACCAGGCAGGCTTCAGGAAAGATAGAAGCACTCTCGACAAGTGGCATGTCACAACATGGGGTGAAAGAAGGCTTCAATAAACAAGTAGCGTCTCTTGTGGTATATGTTGATTTCCAAACTGCATTTGATCTCGTGAACAGAAAGATCTTACTTACAAAAATGTCAGATATGAACATACCAAGCAACATATACAGATGGACTAAAAATTTCCTGAGCCAGAGGTATTTGAGAGTGAGATATGGGAACAAAATATCAAAATACAGAAAAACCAAGTCAGGGGTTCCCCAAGGAACAGTCACGAGTCGTACCTTTTTCTTGATCATCATAAATGACCTAGCTGACTATATTTAAGAGAGCAGTGAGGTCAAAGTAAAGCTGTTTGCAGATGATGTGGTGCTGTGGTACAGTGGCAAAGATAAAGACAAGATGGAAATTGAAATGAATAAAGCCCTTAAAGCTCTGGAACAATAGTTAACGAAAAGAAGACCGTGTACGACTACCACACTACGGGACGAAGTGTACCAACATTTTTACTCAAGTACAGAACAAACCCGTTACAGAAAGAAGATAACGGTATACCTAGTTGTAACTATGGATAAAAAAAATTACAATGACCAAGCATATCGAAAAAATGCTAGCAGCAGGAAGGAGGCGATTGAACCTGTTAAAAAGAGTTGCAGGTGTTACTTGGGGGGCAACAGAGAACACATTATCTATCACATATAAAACATATGTGAGACCACTGCTTGAATATGGTAACAGGTAATGCAGTCATAACAAAAGCCCCTAAAAACGCACTACAATCTCTAAATAGGGTCCAAAATTCTGCACTCGGAATAGTTACTGGAGGTGTTAAAACCACACCTATAGTAGCAATGGAAGCAAAGGCCAATATTCCACCCCTAGAGGCCAGACAAAACGAAGCTACAGGGATCCTAAGGGGAGCCGTATTATTTTCCCGTCAGCGCAGATAGCGCTGCGACGATCCCCATCTCACGCGCTGGGAAAATGGTCATACGGAAACCCCATATGAAAAAACTATTTAAGACTGGATCAGAATACTGGGATAGAGAACCATGTGAAAAATATAAAAACCCACATAACATTCATAACAAAGGCAAGACAAACCAAATGAGCATTTAAATTTGGGAATGAGGCAATTAACAATAGACAAGACCTCCTACCACCAAGCATTAATGTTGCATTGTTAGAAATCCCACATGCATTGACAATACCGGACATCAATGGTAAAAAAAACAACCACTCAAGTGGATCAACTAAAAAAATTGACATTGGAATACATTCGCCAGAAATACCTCAAAAATGAATGGCTACATCTGTATACAGATGGATCAGCATCCCCAGGGAAGAAATGCAGGCTGAGAATTTGAGATTCTACCAGCTGGTGCAATGGAAGCAATTATGATGGAGAAATCCGAGCAAATTTGAAGTACTATTGAAACTAAAAAATTTGAAAACCGGAAAAATTGTGATCCTATCTGATTCAAGACTGCCATTGCAAATAGGGAGGAAACAGAACCCGACATTAGACAAGAAAACAACAGATTCAAAAAGCTTCATGAATGATGGGAACAAAATTGGCTCCAATGGATACAAGCCAACGTGCATATAGGGTAATGAGAAGGCCGCTACCTAGCCAAACAAGGTAACAAAAAAGTAAAAACGGGTCACATAAACTCTCAAATCTCCCTGGCATGTTTTCGACCATCCCAAGTAGTCAAAGGAATGGCAAGAGAAGGGAAAGAGGAGAGAAAAAGAGAAGAGAAAAAAAAACTGTGGGAAGATAACACTAAAATGTTTCTGCTGTTTCTATTTTTCTGCTGTAGCACTTACTTTTACCAGTCGGGTACCGACTGGTGGATCGGAGGAACAGGAGTCCTATCTCTACTGGCTAACTAGAATACACATGATGACATGAATAATGTCCATTGTTGGCATATGAAAAGAAGAAGAGTTTCATTAGCATTAGCCTTGTATTGGTCATCTATAACTTGTGTTCACAGCATTATCACCTACCCAATAGCAATATTCAATATTAATATAACATTTTACATTTCACCCAATAATGATGTAAGGGCCAACCTAAAAGTAGCTTAATCTTGCACAAAACATCCAGGGAATCAACTGATGCATTTTAAAAAACAATATAGTATATAGTTGACGAGCTATATTATAGTATATTAAGGTAAACTAAAGTTGAGAAAAGAAAAAAGCCAAAAGTTTTTACGTGTTGTTTACTACTTAATTCAAGACCAGAAGTAGGCGTACTACTGGTACACTCCTACTCATTACATTCTGTTCCTACCATGAATATTATTTGGAAAATTATAAACAACATGAGAAAACCAAGAATTGCTTAGTGAGCATCAGTAAAAGAGGTACAGGGTATCTGGTGGTACCCTTAATTTAATTACAGTTGTGGATGTACATAATTTTTTATGTTTTGTAGACGTATTGAACTTATCTTTATCATTGTTGAATTTTGTTGTTTTGCAATAGATGCTGGAGCAATACAAACTTGAGTATGCAACTTATTTGGAGTCATTACCCGAAGATAAACGGGTAGAAGAGTTGTCCAAGAATAGGCCAAAACGAAAAGAAAAAGCACCTAAAAAGGAAGGTGCAATAAAAATAAAAGCGGAGAAGAAACAAGACAGCCCAAGAAGCTCATCGAATGATGTTAGACTTTATAAAGGAGAACCGGAGCAACCTCCTGTGTAAGTAGGCAAAACAATACTACCACAATCTCCTGACCAGACCACCATGACCGTAGGGCGCCATCGCATCATGCACCCCCCAAAGTATCACTCCAAAGTTGGGTTCGATCACCAGTCGGGGCAAACTTTTACGACAATTGCTATTATTCAATAATAATGTACTCAAAGCGGGATTATAAATGCTTAAAAACCTTGTATTCACACTACCGGTACCTAATTTATAGGAGATGAGAAGTGATTACCTCAAAAACTATGTTATCTTTCAGTAACAACATGACCGTCTTCTGCTTGATTTATATTAGGGATGTCAACGATAATCGTATGTCGATAATTATCGATATTATCACGATATAGGTGGCTGTATTGCGATAATCGTACAATATCAATATTGCTAGCGATATCGCGATAATTATTGGGAATCCGGATATTTAATAGCAAATTTAGTAGCATATACACGTTTATATGACTAACCGACGCTGTTACGATATTTTTCTCCTGAATTCTGGCTGGAATTTCCAGTGTCTCAAAACGGGTTTTTCCGCTTGCGATTTGACGGTACAACTCCCTCCTCCCGCCGCGCCGATCAAGGAACAGCACTTGCGCTCTCTCTCGCACACTCGCTCGTGGGAGGGGCATCAAGAGGCTCATCGTAGGTGGCAGCCAATCCGCCAACTTGCGTTGAGATGGCGCGCAATTCAAATTGACGAAAACCGAGTTTTATGCCGATCATGATATGATTACAAAGTGACCGTATCGGCGCGATATTTTTGGACACGATATTATCGCGAATTCTCATTTCGGCGTGATTATCGCTAAATTTTCATATCGTTTGACATCCCTAATTTATATTATAGCTCGTAAATGATTATCTTAAAGGCCCGCTGTAGTAAAGTAACCTAATCTAGTTCAACGTCATCTCTCGCGAGAAAATGATAGCCGAAAACGCGACTTAAATCGGACCAGCCGCCTAGGATTTATCGCTAGTGTTAACAAAATATCGGGACTCAGGAATTATATTATGTTAACGTTACGCCGAGACTCAGGATGCAGGAACTAGTACAGGTTTACAGATTACTCGACAGACGATGTGATATTAAACACAATTTACTTACGTACGATCAGGGTTCACAAGTACAGATTACAACAGTTCTACTGACTGACGCCATCCTTGGCGGTAAAACAAAACTAGTAGGCCGTGACTTTTCTTCTTTAGAAGCCACTGGATTGTAGAGCTCACACTAGTTAGTGTAACACATGGCTACGATGTGACGTCATCTCAGTCAGACACTTCACGCAAGCACGGCGGCTCCTGCTATCGGCTAGCCGCTCGACTTCCGTGAGTGTGACACCGACACCCTACACCGTCATCAGTCGTAGGACCACTGTAGCAGTGTCGTTGGAACCGGGGGAAGGCAAGGGGGGCAATGCCCCCGCGCAAGTTTGGGGCAGGGGGGCAAAATAACGTGAGCTAAATATCAATCCCAGTATTTCCGCAGTAAACATGCATGCACACACACTTATACAATTCGAATCACCTTGGTAAAACGATTATGTTTTCCTGTATGCTTTGTCATTACATAAAGAAATAGGCTGAAATTTACTAAAATTGGCCACTTCACGTTCATTTTTTTAGTTTTTTGATCGCAGATCTGTCAAAACATCGTTTACAGAGTCCGAGTGCAGTTAAAACATGACGAATAACGTAATTGGTGAAGTTTTCTCCCTTTGGCTAAAGGGCTCGGGCTGAGGCTTTTCCCAGACCCAGCTGCCGCACAAAATTTGCTATAAAAACCCCCCCGCCCCCCCCCCCCCCCCCCCCCCCAATCTTTCAAAACGTAAGTAACAAAGACAATGGCTCCTTGGCAGCATTTTTCCCGTCTTTCCTGTGAAGTAGGGTGAAGTTTTGCGGGGTGAAGTAATAACTGAAAAGTTCAAATAGTGCTTTATTTAGATATTATACATACAGTGATTATTTTGTATTAGGTTTGGGGAACATTTCTTTTTTATTAAGGAGCGAAGCGAGCCGTTTCCAAATGACTCTGCCAGAATAATAGTCCTAGTTTTTGTTTTTGGGTTTTGTTTTTGTTTTTTTTTTTTTTGTTTTTATGTCTTCGCCATAACGTTCGAACGGAGTTTTGAAATTTTGACCATCCCCAAGCTTTGTTTTCCCCATTGAATGCCATTAGTTTTTTTTTTTTTGCAAAAGTTAAAAAGTTACATTAAGTTAATCGAAAGTTTTTTTTTTTTTAAACTAAATGGCGGGCAAATTGAGGTGGCCAAAACATTTAGAATTCCGTCGGTCCGAAATGTTAATTTATTTTGATCCATAAGTAGTGTAGATGGAAAATTAAAATTAAACAAAAGTACGTTACCTGGCAAAAGAAAAGAGCACGAGGTCGCACTATGCACTGCCACTAGAAGTAATCAAAATACTATGAGGAAGCAGTGTATATTTGTTTCCCCAAAAAGTTCGAATAGTTTTCCCAAAGAAATGTGCAAGGTCCTTTAGATGGCGGTGATTTTATCCGCCAAAGCAAAGGTTTTCCCAAATAGGCCTACCTGCCAATAAAAATAATATTGGGAACATGGCCCCGGGGGACAGCGAACGTCGCAAATTATAATTAAAAAATGGCCCAATGTGGGTTTTAGCTATAGCACGTGCCGCTTATTGCGTCCAACTAGCGTTCTATTACACTCTTTACAAAATATAAACAAGCAAGGCAATATGCTGCGGTTTTGGTTGCAGTAACAAAATTGTAAAACGCCAGAAATATACGGAAAAAGTGAGTTTTCACAGATTTCCCGATCGCAAAAATCACCTACTAGACATCGTGCGTGTGTGAACAAAGCTAATCGCGAAGGTTTTACTCCCACTCCCAAATATACTGTAATTTGTTCCAAGCATTTTGTCAATGAAGATTTTGAACTATAATCTTCATTAAAACATTAATATGGCTTATTTCGAAATAAATCTGCTACACGTAATTTTCCAAAGAAAACATCAGTTCCAACAAAACGCCTCAGAGGACTTGTTACGTCACCATCGACATCGCAATCCCCTACACGCAAGAAGCGAAGGAGAATCAACATACATACCTACGGAAAAAAGTGTGTTTTGGGGATATCCGAAGGGAAATTTTTGTTCTATGCACAAGATGGCGGCTTTCATGTAACAAACGTAGAGCAAACGGGAAAAGGTTTTTCTTGACGGTTAAAAAATAAATGTACGTAAGTCACTCAATTTAAATTTTGGGGGTCACAAGAAACCATTGAAAAAATATGGATTGGGGGACAATTAGCGGCGTCTATATTTGTCTCAGGAATGAGTTACAGTTGTTTTCGTGCGTTTTATGAAACAATAAATATGCCCATTTATGTGTGAGAAGACATTTTATACTATAATAAAGCGGTTTGTAACCCTGCTATAAAAACATACTTGGGGGAACCAATTCTAGTTAGTAGTCGGATTTTAGTAATGAATATAATGGTAATAATGTTTGTTTCGTGACAACGTACATAGTTAGGATGTAGGTTTCCCAAAACCCATTAGGCCCACGCCTACCATCCATAGGTCGTGAGTTCGAATCCCCCCCTGAAGTTTTTAAGATGGACTGTGTTCTAAAATCTAAAAGAAAACTCATTTTATGTTTTTTGTCATAATTTCAAGTGATTTCAGATACATAACGAATTTTTTTTACTAAACCTGAAAATTTTTTTCATTTGCACTCAAAATATTCGGCATCTCATTCAACTGCAGCCGCAAACCAACATAGACCCATCGTTTCTCGGGTTAATTTCTGTCTTATTTTCTGGAACGACACAAGAAAAGGAAACACTTTTCTATTGTTTTAGGGTAGACCATACGTTCATCCAGCTAATAAATTGTTTGTACTCTATAAAACGCTACATTTTATTCGTGGCATCTTCTTGTGGTTTATATAGAAGCTTTCGTTTACCATCTTTATGACGGGCAGTTTGGAGAGTATCACGGCATAAAACTACGCGTTGAAATGCCGTGTGATAAGTGATGCACTCTGCACTTCCTCGAACTTTACTTATTACATCACTCTCCGTACAGCAAACACTTTCTTCGTCAGTTTTCATGACACTACACTATCCACAATCATACCAATCTGTCTTTACCGTCCGTCCCACTAGCTCCCGATTAATCTTCCTTTTCTTCTGGTGGTGAATCTTTTTTATCACTTTTGCGGGGCTCAAACCGGTAAGGCTGTATCTTTGACATGATTGCTGATTATTGCCAAGAAAATGCGAAATATCATACTGTCAGTAGTGTCAAGTGTCGGGTCGGGTGTAAATCCGTCAGCGCTAGTAGGGCAATGCGTGCATATTATCTCGCTAGCCGCCGAGTCGACAGCTCTCGCCTCGCCTCGATAAGACTGAGATGACGTAGGGTTCCCCCACTCCTCGCTTTCAACGCCCGCTAACTTCGCGGAGAAAGAACACAGCGGCATGCGGTTTTCGCAGTTACGTTTATGAGCACGTGCTTTCGAGTAATGTTATGGAATTGGATATTTGTTGAAATTGACCTCACTTTACTACAGCGGGCCTTTAAGAGTCATCACCAGACAAACATGTACTCGGCACTCTCGTAAGCACTCAAATTAAGATGTACAACGCTCTGGAGAAAAATTGAAACTACATACATGAATTCTTAAATGCACATGACACAGATTTTTCTATGTTGAAGAACATACAACAAACAGAATTGCTTATGTCATAAACCCTACTATTCATCATTGTTAAGCATAAAGTCAACGCGACGAGAACAACCTCCACTTGTTCCCATTGCGTTGACTTTATGCGTAACCATGGTGTATAGTAGGGTTTATTACATACATCAATTCTGTTTGTTTAATGTTGTTCAGCATAAAAATGTGTGTGTCATGTGCATTTTAGAATTCTCGTATGTAGTTTCACTTTTTCTCCAGAGCGTGTTACAATTTACATCGTAATTTGAGTGCTTACGAGCGTGCCGTTTACATGTCTGTCTCATGAAGACTCTTAAGCCCCGATAGCTCAGTTGGTAGAGCATCAGTTTGAAAAGCCTGAGGTTCTGGGTTCGATCTCCAGTTGGGGCAATGTACTCAAAGTGGGCTTATGCTTAAAAACTCAGTATTCATTATAATTATTATCTTTTATAATTATTATTTATTGGATATACATTAAATAGGCCTAAAAACTCAGTTATCAAACCCGGAGCTTACATGTTATACGGGCATATTTCAAGTACACCCCATGTGTTCACATTTTCAGGTATCTTAATTATAGCTAAAACAAAATTGTATTCTTCTTTCTGTTGTGTTTCTCGATTTGCTCTTCAGGCTATTAGTCCGTGAAACAAGCCTAAAAACAGTTGAAAGCCGGAAACCAGCACCAAAATTTAGAAGCTGGTAAAAGACATACCTATTTTAGAATGTTATTTTCACGGGGGACACGCTTGGTGGCTAATAAGTCACCTGTCATGGCGTCCACAAGATGGCCGCCAAAATCATTCTTAAAATTGCTGTAACTCAAGAAGTAATCATCGGATTTTAACAAACTATGTATTGTTTTAATGGGTTTTTAATGCTCTACAAAAAATGTCTTTAGCAGTTTTACCGCAAATGCAAAAGTTTTAATTATATTTACTAGGAAAACGCTAAAGTCCCGCCGCGTTGATGGATGAGCGTTTTAGTAATTTTTTTGTTTGCGTTTTTTGCGTTTGTTTGCACTTTTCCTTTGCAAGTGCTTTTTGAATGCATTGTAGGTGATTGTTGTCAAGTTTCTATTGTTACGTGTTAATTGGTATTATAAACCTCAATAAACTCATATTAAAACCTTTATTTCTGTGGATTCTGGCTAACTTTTTCAACTTTTTCTTTCAAAAGGTACAACATCACCATAACCTTAATGTCCATGTGAAATCTGAACGTTGTAGCCCCACCCGTTTGGTCAGAATCGGCCCGAATGGGACAAAAATATCGCTCTAAAAATTGAAAAACTTATATTAAAACCTTTATTTCTATGAATTCTGGCTAACTTTTTCAACTTTTTCTTTCAAAAGGTACTTCATCACCATAACCTTAATGTCCATGTGAAATATGAACGTTGTAGCCCAACCCGTTTGGTCAGAATCGGACCAAATGTCACGAAAATATCGCACTAAAAATCGAAAAAATCGTAAAAGTACGATATTCATGAGAAATATTTTTTCGATTGTACCCAAAAACAATACACCTCTAAGTTCAGAGAAAACGAAGGTCCCCTCCAATTTTCATCAAGATTGCATATGCCGTTTGCCCGGAATCGAGCGAACAAACAGACGGAAAAAAAACAAAAAAAAACAAAAAAAACAAAACAAAACACCCGAGCTAAATATTTTGGGGGTCAGTGAAATTGAAGTCTTCGCTCCACTCGCTACGCTCATCCAATAAATTATTACAATGTATTGCAATTATAGCACTTTTTATTATATATTTATTATTTATACGTAAAACTCGCTTGATTGCCATGAAATTTTCACACTACTTAAGTAACGACAATAAATCCCAAAATTTTAGTCCAAACGAAATTCTGGTAACTTTTATTAATAATTAATAAATTAAGATAATTAAATCCAATTAAAAGTTTCTTATTCACGTACCACAATCACATAGTGTATCACACTATATGACCACAATCGACTTTAAAAATTATTGGTTTCAGCACTTAGTTCCAATCACTTTCCTATTAATTTAATTAATTCAATTAATTCAAAATAATGACAATATCAATTAATTGTGTAAAATTAACTCAATGTGGTCGACCTTGGTATCTTTTTAAAGCTAGTTTTATGACAAATAAATGCATGTAAAAAATGAATGAATTAAATTAATTTATCACCAAATTAATTACATTTTAGTTAAATCTACCACTTTTGACATAATATGTATTATTAATTATAATGGATACTAGGGCTGTGCGAGCAGGGATTTTTTTAGTCAAGCGAGATCGAGCGAGTATTTGGTCTTTTGCTTGATTTTCGAGCGAGATTCGACCGAGCAGACCAAAATTTAATTTACCACAAATACTGGTAGCCTATACATTTCGGTCACGATGTTATAATTTATAAACACAAAATTTTCAACATGTTATTACGGTGTTGGGCCTGCCAATTGATAAAACATTAATCTAAAATCATTTTTTATCATAGGCTTACTGTTTAGGCTAAGCTAGCCTAGGCCTAGGCTCATTTCTAAATTGCCTCTACTATTAACAATCGTGTTCTTTCTAGGCCTATTTGAAGTTCAAAGAACAATAATTATTATTTTTGGCCCTAGGCAAATGAAAATACTGTTTTTACCGACGCTCGAATATTCGAGTTCAAAATAAATGAAACTCGAATTTGTTTGAACTTGCCGTGAACTCGACTTGTACTCGAATATTCGAGTACTCGCTCAGCCCTACAATTGAGCCAAAATTGTCCAAAATTGTACTCTGCATGATGTTGATTGAACAATTAATGCTCAATATCAAGTACGTGCACACCCACCCTTAGCATAGATTATTTATTTCCTCTAAATAATACACAGTAAATCATATCATCACAATGTATATAACTGTTTCCATTTTCTCCACAGAAATGTGTATCAACTGTTTATTCAAAACTTCATGAAAACAGCCAAGCATGTTCCTTCTACTCAGCGAGAAAAAGAGGCTAATAAAGAGTGGCAGTTGTTACCAGAAGAAGAAAAGGCAAAGTTACGAAAGCAGCTCAGCGATCTAAAGCAGCATTATATTAAAGAATTTGAGAAGTTCTTGAAGGTATGTAGGCCTATTACAGTCTGGACTAAGCCGGAGCATAAATCATAGATTCTTGTACATTTTGGAACTGAGAGTTGAGACTAGTTTTAAAGATGACCTCCCTGGTAGTGTGATACCTAGGTTTGAGTCCCAGTCGGGGAATTTTTTAAATTTATGCTTAACAAAGATATCAACCCAAGCAATTGCATATCTACTTATAACTAATTTTAATATTTAACATTGGTCCTCATTGGTTATAAAAATGATTTACAAAGGACAATCAATAAATAATTACACCTACCCAAGGAAACAATACCCTTGGCCACACAGTGGAACCCTAGCCTACACATCTTCAATCGGACCCTGAAAAGAGGTAGCCACCTCCTTGCATTTTCTGCCACCACACATAACCTTGCCAACAACACCACCTCCTTGCGCTTTCTGCCACCACACAACACCTTGCCAACAACACCACCTCCTTGCGCTTTCTGCCACCACACAACACCTAGCCAACGACACCACCTCCTTGCGCTTTCTGCCACCACACATAACCTTGCCAACAACACCACCTCCTTGCGCTTTCTGCCACCACACAACACCTAGCCAACAACACCACCTCCTTGCGCTTTCTGCCACCACACAACACCTAGCCAACGACATACCCAGTGCTCTACAGACGTCTACCAAACTTGAGCAACATGTTAGTCAAACATGACCAACAGAGGAAACAAAAAGAGGACACCCTACCCAGAGGATCCCCCCCCCTGCCACACCTGCCCAACAAACCTTCTAACCAAGACTTTCTCGGCCAAAGCCACGGAGATAAGATGACATACCCCTAAAACAGCATAACACCTGCACCACTAGAAATCTAATACACTTACTGAGATGTCTTGTCCTGTACTGTCCCTGCATAGGGCGGTTGGGTTTTTACCTGTTTGTACATATTCTAGACCTATGTAGGTATATGGCAATATTAACATATGATCTAGTACAGGGCTGCCGTTTTAACGGATTTTATCCGTTTTCACGGATATTTAGGGTGCAAAACGGATCAACGGATTTTTTAGTCCATTTACGGATATTTCGTTAATCACGATTTCTATGCTTATTTTCGTAAATTTGAATCTGCGCGGGCTAATTTCGATTGGAAACATTGAAGCCGGGGGGATAATCGATTCGACTTTGGATAGGGGCGGAGCTAGGGCGGAGCCAAGTCCTAGACTCCTAGACATTGTAGGAACTGCTTCTGCTTGCTTTTGGGAGTGGGAGGAGCCATGAACAAACAATGAAGATTGGAGCCTACAAAATTGTTTTCTTTCGTTTTTGTTTATAAAGTTTGGATTATGTGATCATAAACGTGAAAAATAGAATTGGTATATGATTAAAATGTTATTAACAAGTTCTGCAAGACTGCAATGTTATTAATAAACACAACACATGGGCCTAGGTCAAAATTGTGATGCAACATTCCTAGGGCCTAGGCCTAAGAATTTTTTAACCAGGTCAGATTTAAAACAGATTTTCTGTAAATAAGTAACATTTTACATTTTTATGCAATCTTAATTAAAGCAACCACGGGCGTTTCTGGCTCATTTATTCTCGTCTGTGCATAGGCCTAGGCTCTAGCAACTTTTAGGTTATGATGGTAACACATATAAACATAACATTTAGCCATTTTCATAGTTTGATCAATGAAATTAACGTTTTTAGACTTTTCACGGATTTTTGAGGATTTTTAATGTCCTCCAACAGGATTTTTTTTAAATGTCAGTGGCAGCCCTGATCTAGTACAACCATTGTTTGTTTTAGCGATTATCTCAGGACGAACTAAAAGAGTATTCCCTGCTGAAAGCTGGGGAAAAGAAGAAGACCGAAGTGTCGTTTTCTGACAACTCCGATTCCGATGATGAGGATGCTGCCAACTCGGATGCCAACATTGTAAGTAGGCCTGCCTTGCCTTTTTTTAAATACTTCATAGTTAATAAGACAGCTTTTCCCAAACTCTTCATAAAAAGTTTTTAATATGAGAGTTTCAGAATGACTGTGTTTACAAGTGTTTGGCTTTTAGTAGAAAACAAATGTAATTTTAACATGGCTACAATAGGGGGAGGGGAAGAAATCGAGTATTTTCCATCGCCTACACTGCGAGTAGGTTTATTCATCTGACACACCATTTGCCAAGTCATTAACTAGTAGAGAGAAACGCATAGGGCTCAAGATAGATCCCTAAATAATCCCTCCCTCCAACCATCTCCTATGATGAGGATTGAGGATAATATACCCTGAGCGTTCAGTTGTACTCGCTATCTTCTGCCGGTAAGATATGACCTCGGAGGCGCGGAATAGAGCACAACGGAATAGGGCACAACGGAACAGAGCACAAACCGAACATTTCCGAATCGAGCGGTGTTGCCAAATTTAATGTTGTGTGTTCGGATCCGTTTCAGAACGGATTACCGCACACCAGTAATTTGTGTGATGTATTCCGGTTGTGAACGGAGTACAGCACAATGTGTTGACACTTAGCCGTGTGTGCCCTGTTCCGGATCCAAGTGGATTATAGCACACATTTTGTGCGCTGTTCCGTGTGGTAGTTTGTGCGCTGTTCCTGTCCAGAACGGATTACCGCACACACGTTAGCGTGTGTGCTCAGTTCCGGATCCAAACGGATTACAGCACACATTTGTGCTCTGTTCCTGGCCAGCACGGATTACCGCACACACATTAGCGTGTGTGCGCTGAAAAATCGAAGATCTTAAATAGGCTTTATCTGGGACAAATCGGTCTTCAATTTTGTTCATCATGATTTGTTAATTAATTATGTTTTCATGTTTATTGTGTATGACAGTTGTCTGATAAACTATCTGACCTTCCTAATTAGCACGATAAATTAAATACTTAAAACTTATTGCCATACATTTGATCGTAATTACTTTTTTTACACAAATCGTATTTAATTTTCTAAATACAAATTTACACAACAATATTCTTAGTATAAATTAAAATTGAAATATATTCATGTTTCCGACATCCTCTAAAATTTATAATTCTTACATCAAATTCTCCTTACAGCTCCTAACACAAAAGAGTTGCGTGGTACGTACACTACACACGATCTATTCGGCGTTGTTCAGCGCCCCCAAAATTTATACCAAATACCTCCCAACATTGATATTGTTATAATGGTCTTTTTTAGTACAGTGGTAGGATAGGGTGTTAGGATATTTTGGTTTATTTGGAATAAGGGCGTGCGTCAACCGTTAAGGTGATAATGCACCTCTCTAGCCTAGGAGATGTGGGGAGGAGGGCCCATGCTGGTCATAACCAGCCACGTGTAGGTGGAGGAAAAGCGTTGTGGTCGTCTTCGTCTTTGTCTTCGTCGGGGAGGGGGGGGGATGGTCTTCAAGGAAGGAAAGTAAATGAGGTATGTGAGTGTAGTAATGGTGTCATCAAAAAATAATTTATTTGTGCGCTCATTCCTGGGTAAAGTAAATGATTTGTGTACAATGGGAGATATGGAGGGGAGGCCCCTCAGCTATTGTGGTTCTGAGCGAATTAGCCCCGTAAAATTTTTTGATCTATAACAGTGTCATTGTGTATTTATCCGATTTTTTTTGCAAAAACCTCACAGAAGATGTATGAAAAAATTGCAGATTAGGGCGTTACAACATTGTAATTTATTGACATTACAATGATGACTTCGAAAAGTAAGTGAGTGGACGTGTCCGTCCACAAATCAACTACTGCTGGGTCGAAGCGGGTCGATTCATTACCACTCCATCTAAAAAGGGTGGCCATAATTAAAAACGAAAAACTACATGCTTTTGTTTTGTTGTTAATTTTTCAACGATGGTTAAAATTGGGTTTTATTGGATTAAGGGCGTGTCAACCGTTAGGTCATAATGTGACACTCTAGCCTGGGGACATGGGGAGGAAAATCCCATGCTGATCAGAACCAACCACCGCTGTAGGGAGAGGAAAGGGGGGGGGATTCTCACGTAGTGGTTGTCACCGTCTTTGTCATCGTTCGTGTAGTCATGGTCGTCGTCGTCGTCGTCGTCGTCGTCGTCGTCGTCGCGTCGTCCGAGAGATCGTCAAAGGAAGGGGGTGAGGTCCCCGACGACGATCACTTTATTTGTTTCACTAGGAAAAAAATGTACCCGACAACTATATTCGGGACACTGAGAGTGAGATACCACAAAAAAAACGGGACTCTTCCGGCAAAGCCGGGACGTTTTGTCACCTCTCCTATCTAGACAACTATATTTGATAGCAATGTCCTCCCTAATGAGAGCACCATTTGTAATCAGTGAGTCTATGAGTATTGGTTATTGCCCATTGAAACTATATACAGTGGCGAATTGGACAGCTGGTCGGTCAATACTGACCCGTCTGACGTCGACCGACCGACAAGCACTCATTATTCCCGCAGTGACACGATCCAATTCACACTCCATGCTATGATTGGATGAGCGTAGCGAGCGAAGCGAAGATTCCATTTCACTACACTGGAGAAAAAATCCGGAATTTTTTTTTTCTTTCTTTCTTTCTTTCTTTTTTTTTGTATTTTTGTGTGTTTGTTAACACGATTCCGGCTAAACCGATACTCCGATTGCGATGAAATTTTATGGAGGCCTTCGAAATCTCTGAACTTAGAACTGCCACGTTTTTGAGCGCAATCGGGAAATTTTTTCTTATAAAAAACGCAATTTTACGATTTTTTTCGATTTTTAAAAATTTCTTCGACTTATAACACCTACACGCTTTATCCGATTGTAATGATTTTTTCACAGAACCTTAATTTTATGAATTAAGATATTCGTGTGAAATTTGAGCGTAATCGAAACATTTTTTTTTTATGAAAATCGAAATTTCACGTTTTTTTCTTTTTTAAAACAATTTTTAGACTTATCTACATGCTATATCCTATTGTAATGATTTTTTTCACAGAACCTTAATTTCATCAATTTATACACTCTCGTTGAATTTGAGCGCAATCGAATATTTATTTCTTATGAAAATTGCAATTTTACGATTTTTATTTTTTTTTAATTACGATTTATTAAAAAAATAAGTTAATTTTTTATTTTATTTAATTAATTTAAAAAAATCTTCGACTAAGCATAATTTTTTCACAGAACAACAGAAATCCGCGTTACACATGCAGCTCAATGCACCAATTACGCTCATCCAACAACGCGGCGGGACTTAAGCGTTTTCCTAGTAAGTTATCTACACAACACAATTACTTACCATTTAATGTATCATTGGTTGGAAAAGAGAATTCGATACAATAATGCCCTGTATGTTTGACCAGTGGCGGATCTAGCCCTGATCCGTGCGGGTGGGAGGCGGTGATTTTTTTTCAAGTTTTTTCAGATAATTATTATAAACGGAATGGAACTTGGAAACAGAAGCGTATCCAGAGGGGGTTGGGGGTTTGGGGGGGGGGGAAGGGAATGCGGTTTTGCAAAACCTGTAGGACTTCATGTTTAATTCTAAAATTCCAGTCCCTTATTGCCGAATGGTAAAAATTTGCTAATTTGCAACTTTCAAAGGCCAAAAATACGTTCTTTTTATTTTCTATTTTGTGTTTTTTTTTTTAATTTAAGTTTTCAAACTAAATTAAATTATCATTTTTTTCCGAATTTTGCAATCAATCATTGATAAAACAACATTTTACAAATAATTTATTGGATGAGCGTAGCGAGCGAAGCGAAGATTCCATTTCACTACAGTGGAGAAAAAAATACGGAATGTTTTTTTTCTGTTTGTATTTTTGTGTGTTTGTTAACACGATTCCGGCTAAACCGATACTCCAATTGCGATGAAATTTTCTAAAGGCCTTCGAAATCTCTGAACTTAGAACTGTGACGTTTTTGAGCTTAATCGGAATATTATTTCTCATAAAAATCGCAACTTTACGATTTTTTCGATTTTTTAAAAATTTCTTCGACTTATTACACCTACATGCTTTATCCGATTTTAATGATTTTTTCACTGAACCTTAATTTTATGAATTAAGATATTCGTGTGAAATTTGAGCGTAATTGAAAAATTATTTGTCATAAAAATCGAAATTTTACGTTTTTTTAAAAACAATTCTTTGACTTACAACACCTACATGCTTTATCCTATTGTAATGACTTTTTCACAGAACCTTAATTTTATGAATTAATATATATTCATGTTAAATTTGAGCGCAATCGAATAATTATTTCTTATGAAAATTGCAATTTTACGATTTTTTCTTTTTTTAAATTACGGTTAATTAAAAAATTTAAGTTAATTTTTTAATTAATTAAATTTTATTTAAAAAGTTTCTTCGACTAAGTAATGATTTTTTCACAGAACAACAGAAAATCCGCATAACACATGGCAGCTCAATGCACCAATTACGCTCATCCAACAACGCGCCAGAAAAAGCGTTTGCGAAGCTTCCTAGTAAAAACTACATTGCACGACTAAAGCAAGTTTTACCTGAGCCGATAAAAAAATATGCCGATGTGACAGCACTGAAAGACTGAACCAGCTGAATTGCATGCTGAACTGCGTGCACTCATAATCGTGCATGCAGTGTCAGGTATTTCAAGCAGATTTTCATTAGGAACCACCAAAAGTACGCGAATTTAATCATTGTGATTATTTTTAAATTTATATTTAGTTTCTACAGTACAGATTTAATTCTGGATGCACTTCTAGCTGGTATACTAACACTAATGTAACAATATCAGTCTATACTCTATACGTTTAGGTTTCGCACTACGTAATTAAAAAGTACTATAGAAATCAATCCAGAAATTACAAAATCCATCCCAGCGGGCCGGGTATCGAACCCCGGTCTCCCGATTGCAGGTCGAGTCTATTACACCTACGGGAGTGTTTCCCGATTAATGAAATTGAGAAATAAAAAATATTACTTTGATTTCACCGTCTGCCGTGTCCCCGCGTGTACACCCAAAACAAAATAGTATACAGAGATATTTAACCGTTGGTTTGTTTAAAGCTTTCTCGGTTCTACATATTCATGACTACCTTTTCGGGTAGACCGAGAAAGTGTTGGCAAATTATTACTTATACCTTGAAACACCAACGTTTCGTGGCCGCTGTGGACCACATTGTCAAGGTGACTGAAGATGTTATTGTGACCCTGGACCGCCCACTCCTGCGATCCAGGGTCACTTGAGGAGGGGATGAGATGCGACGAGGAAGAAGACGACAAACAATAACATCTTCAGTCACCTTGACAATGTGGTCCACTGCGGCTACGAAACGTTGGTGTTTCAAGGTAATTTAGTAATAATTTGCCTACACTTTCTCGGTCTACCCTGAAAAGTAGTCGTGAAGTGAATATTAAACCGTTGTTTTATTTTGTATACCCGCGCCTATACTTCTATCCAGCAAATAATAGGGTAACCATATTTCAAAAAAAAAAACCGGGACGGCCAGAGTTCTTGTTTCAGGGTAGGTATAGGGCCTACGTAAAATTGTAAATAAAATTTTCATTCCGTTTTGAGTGTGCTAAGAAACTACATTTTCGTTTTTTTCGTTTTTTTAAAATTTAAATTTTCAATATTTTTTGGATGAGCGTAGCGAGCGTAGCGAGCGAAGCGAAGATTCCATTTCACTACACTGGAGAAAAAAATCCGGAATGTTTTTTTTTTTCCTTCTTTCTTTTTTTTCTGTATTTTTGTGTGTTTGTCAGCACGATTCCGACTAAACCGATACTCCGATTGCGATGAAATTTTATGGAGGTCTTCGAAATCTCTGAACTTAGAACTGCCACGTTTTTGAGCGCAATCAAAAATTATTTCTTATGAAAATCGCAATTTTACGATTTTTTTCGATTTTTTGAAAATTTATTTTACTTATAACACCTACATGCTTTATTCTATTGTAATAATTTTTTCACAGAACCTTAATTTTATGAATTTATATATTCGTGTGAAATTTGAGCGCAATCGAATAATTATTTCTTATAAAAATCGCAATTTTTCGATTTTTTTTTTTTTTTAATTAGTACGATTAATTAAAAAATTAAAAAAACAAGTTAATTTTTTATTTAATTTAATTTAATTTAAAAAAATCTTCAACTTAGTAATAATTTTTTCACAGAACAACAGAAAATCCGCATAACACATGGCAGCTCAATGCACCCATTACGCTCATCCAACAACGCGGCGGGACTTAAGCGTTTTCCTAGTAGTCGAAATTCTGTCCAAATTGTTGGAATGCGTTATTCACGCAAGGACACGAATGACAGTCGACACCCGACCCGACGGCCTCAAGGTCAAAACTCGCCCTACGATGAGTATTCACTACCAATACGAAGGGTCACGTGATGAAAGTCAATGGTTTGGTCTGCGTCCACCCACTCTACTCCCATCTTTCTCTAATACAACCGACTGTTACTATAATCATTTTTATACGCAAGTTTATCACCCCTCGGTATATATAATATATACATACCGGAACAGGAAAATGCAATGCAATAAATGCATGTAATTGGATGAGCGTAGCGAGCGAAGCGAAGATTCCATTTCACTACACTGGAGAAAAAAATCCGGAATGTTTTTTTTTTTCTTTCTTTTTTTTTGTATTATTGTGTGTTTGTCAGCACGATTCCGGCTAAACCGATACTCCAATTGCAATGAAATTTTCTGGAGACCTTCGAAATCTCTGAACTTAGAACTGCCACGTTTTTGAGCGCAATCGAAAAATTATTTTTCATTAAAATCGCAATTTTACGATTTTTTTTCGATTTTTTAAAAATTTCTTTGACACATAACACCTACATGCTTTATCAGATTTTAATGAGTTTTTCACAGACCATAATTTTATGAATTCAGATATTTGTGTGAAATTTAAGTGCAATCGAAAAATTATTTCTCATGAAAATCGAAATTTTACGTTTTTTTTCTTTTTTTAAACAATTCTTTGACTTATAACACCTACATGCTTTAACCGATTGTAATAATTTTTTCACAAAACCTTAATTTTATGAATTTATATATTCGTGTGAAATTTGAGCGCAATCAAATAATTATTTCTTATGAAAATCGCAATTTTACGATTTTTTTCCTTTTTTCAAATTACGATTAATTAAAAAAATTAAAAATTAAAGTTTATTTTTTATTTAATTTAAATTAATTTAAAAAAATCTTCAATTTAGTAACGATTTTTTCACAGAACAACAGAAAATCCGCATAACACATGGCAGCTCAATGCACCAATTACGCTCATCCAACAACGCGGCGGGACTTAAGCGTTTTCCTGGTTTATAAAACTAGGAAGCTTCGCAAACGCTTTTTCAGGCGCGTTGTTCGATGAGTGTAATTTTTTTTTAAACGAAAAAAGCGGAAAATTGCGATTATATGATAATTTATTTTTCGATTTTACTCAAATTTCACACCAATATATTAATTCATACAATTAAGGTACCTACTGTAGAAAAATCTTATAAAAATTATTTTTCGATTGCGTTCAAATTTCACATTTTTTTTAAAAATTCATTACATTAAGGTTCTGTGAAAAAATCATTACAATCGGATAAAGCATGTAGGTATTATCCGCCCCCAAATACAAAAATTGGTAAAAAAAAAAAAAAAAAACGGCAGCCAAGCTCTCCTTCAAATGTCTTCGGCTGTGTATGTTGTGAGATATAGAAGTTGAGCCAAGCATTTCATTTCTTTCTTTCATTTTCAAAAATTACTTGGCCATTGAATTTGGTTCATTACGAGAACCCGAAAAAGTCAATGGCCAAGTAATTTTTTTTTTATGATTTTGAGTTTAAAATTTTTACTTTTTTACCACGAAAATGATTGGCTTGGCGCTCGTCAACAGGCGAAATGATCTTACTTCTTTTCAATGCAAAACTAGGGAGAAAAAATGAAAAATGCTTGGCTCAACTATCTCACAGCATTCAAAGCCAAAGACTTTTGAAGGAGAGCTTGGCTGTCATTTTTTTCCCCCATTTTTTGTATTTGGGCATATCACATCTTTTTGTTGTTTGTATCATATCAAGGCGTGAAATACGTAAAATATGTGAAAAGGAGGATACAGTGCCTTTAAAACAGATTGTCTAGAACAAAAGCTAGCATCTTTTGTTTTTGTTTACAATCTGTAGTTGGCAATATACAATGTTTTTATTAAATTTCCTGTGGTTAATGTCGTCTTGGGTTTTTGTGTGAATGATTGTTGACGGACTATAACACATTGACGCTTATTTTAATCAGCAATTAAAATATTCAAATTGTATTAAATACGATCTAACGTTTTTCCAAAGTTAAGGGTGGTAGGGAACAGTGGGGGTGAAATATCGCTTGCCTCCCGGCGGATTATTATTTTTTATATTAATATGCACCATCATGCCAAATTTCATGCTGATAACTCATTCGTTGCCTAGGTAAAATAAGCAAGAATTCGATGCTAACTCATTTTCGTCAAAACAGTGACTTCCTTTTCAAAATAACTGATCAATTGGGCATTCCTTCAAAACTTGCATTGTAATAACGATTTTTAACTATCGGAGAAGAAACACACTTGCATTTCGCGCCACACTTGTTAAAAATAAGCACGCTCATTGGTTCGTATGTGTCGGCCCACCTAGTCAGCCAATAGGATTCTGTCTATTGGCTGAGGAGTAGCGGGATTACAAATTCACGTTTTCAGTCCACGATTTAACAGAACATATTTTCCTATTGTTGATTGTTAGCCACTCTCAGCTAAATCATAGATTTAAAAACGAATCGTAAAATTGAGTTTATATTATATAAGGGGTGATGAACGTGTGATGTGCTGTGTTTTTTATTTCCCATAAATAAAATCTACTAAACTGTGTTGTTATTGTGTTGTCCATGCCCACGCAGTTACAGAACCATAATTTCCTCTGGGAGTGCACTATCATGCGAGTCGTTGCTAAGAAGACTCCAAAGCTACCGTGTTCGTATATTAGAGTAGATAATGAAGTCCATATTAAACAGGGATTTGAACCGTGAACGTTCTGCATAGAAACAAGATCACCCCCGCCTTGCGAAACTATTGTTTTTATTTTGGTTTAAAATGTAAAAATGACTAAATATGGACGATTCCTAGTAGAGGTGAGCACGAGAGTGGATTTTAACTCACGTCGGGTCACGTCACAAGCTAGCATTTTCTAATCACGCACAGTCACGCACGCAAGTATAAAGTCTCACTACACGCTCACGCACATTACGTCAGTAAGTTGCAATTCATTAGCACGCTCACGCATACTCACGCATCATACGCTCACGCACGAGTCACGACTTGACTCACGCAAAGTTATACATAATAATGTAATAGAATACTTAAACGCCTTAAAAAAAACATGTATCTTATAAGGAGAGTACGAGACAAGGGTAAAATAAAAAAATACACAACATTACCGTATAGGGTAACAACTTGTTTAGTTGTGACGTATGGCATAATAATAATAACTAAAAAAGCGTTCACTTTTTACTTCCACGGTGTGTGCGGTAATCTGTGCTGGCCAGGAACAGAGCACAAATGTGTGCTGTAATCCGTTTGGATCCGGAACAGAGCACACACGCTGACGTGTGTGCGGTAATCCGTGCTGGCCAGGAACAGAGCACAAATATGTGCTGTAATCCGTTTGGACCCGGAACAGAGCACACATGCTAACGTGTGTGCGGTAATCCGTGCTGGCCAGGAACAGCGCACAAACTACCACAAGGAACAGCGCACAAAATGTGTGCTGTGATCCACTTGGATCCGGAACAGGGCACACACTGCTTAGTGTCAACACATTGTGCTGTACTCCGTTCTCAACCGGAATAGGTCACACAAATTAACGTGTGTGCGGTAATCCGTTCTGAAACGGATCACAACACAACATTAAATTTGGCAACAGCGCCACGCTTCGGCAATGTCCGCGACACGAAAATGTGTGCTCTATTCCGTTGTGCGCTATTCCGTTGTGCTCTATTCTGTGTACCCATGACCTCAAACATGAGCCCATCGTTCCAGAAATGTTGTAGTGGTTCAGTTTTGCCAAGAGGATCTCATGATCAACCATATCAAATGCTTTCGATAGGTCACATATAATTAGTCTGCCTTTTATTTTATTTTCCCGGGCTTCTGATACTCTCTTGGAGACCTGGTGATGGCCGTCATGATTGAGTGACGAGCCCGAAACCCGTGTTGGTTATCTGCAAGGACTGTATGGGAGTTTGCTCCGATGATTTGATTTAACACAATTATCTCTAGAATCTAGGAGAATGAAGGCAACTAAAGACTGAACGATAGTTAGATGTGCATTGTTTATCATCTTTTTATGGAGTGGTTTGAAGATGGCCCATTTCAGTTTTTCCGGAAACATTCCTGTGTAGCATGAAAAATTTAAAACATGAGCGAGAGGTACTGCAATCCAGGAAATGCATGTTTTCACGATATTTATTGGGATTTTGTCTCAGCACGAAGATCTCTTGAGTAGGGCTGACACATTTAAACGTGCAAACACCCTTGGAGGTTTAACGTTTTTTGATCTCTTGACTAAAATTAAACACCTGATTTGCCAAGAAAAACACTGCTGTAGATCAAAGAGAAACTGCCCTTTGCCACAGTCTTATTTGCCCATAGATATCATAACACCTATAGTAGGCTAGATTAGCAGTCTCCAATACATTCGCACAGGCACGAGCGTAGCAAATTGAAGCGTCGAGAATCCAATTCAAGATGGCGATTTGGCGTTTTAATTTATGCTTTTTTAATGCAATAAAGTATTTTATTGGATTGTTTGATATGGTTTTAGCTTGTGCACCATGAGAAGAACAAACAGAAACAATAAGAACTTATTGCATAAGGGAATTTAGTAATCATTTGGTGTTCAAGGCTAGTATGCTCAGCTGTCAATCTGACGGCCATCTTTAAAAATATTTTGGCTACAAATCGCTCCCATTTAATTAACATGCAAAGTGGGATTTCAAGATGGCTTCTAATTGTTACGGAAGTGGACCACTGACTGCTAATCTAGCCTACTATAGGTGTTAAGATATCTATGTATTTGCCCCATTCGGTGTGGGTGCATCCTGTTGCTTCCCCATTAGACTTTATCTTAAAGGGGCTATTAACTCAAAAAATTATTTTTTACCACATGATTAGAGATGTGCAAAAATGGTGACAACGAAATTCGCGATTTTTTTTAAAGTTGCAATAATCCCTTCAAATTCAGTTTGCACATGAATCTCATGAATTGTGATTGAATGGTACCAATTTCCAATTCGCGAATTTTCGCGAAATTTTAGTTGATACCGCGAACTAGTGGCGAAATTAGCAATTGTGTCCTTAAATGCGAATTAAGTAACGAAATTTAAAAAAATAAAAAAATTTCAAAGTTTTGGTGGAGGTGCCGGGTCGAAGTCGAAATTAAATTAATACTGGCTGGTACATATGGTGGAGGTGCCGGGTCATACAACGCGATTGTGAGATCGTAATAATCGTTTTAGCTCAAAATACTTCATATCCATATTAAAAGGTATTACATAAAAAATGCATAATTGGATTCTATGCCTGGTACCATCTCCTTTACTGGGATGTCGGATGGTGATGTAATCCATAAGATTGGTGTAGGCTATCTTCGTTTTTCCTTAGGAAGATGTTTCCATGTTAGGCCCAGGCAAACTTGTACCCGTATGACCTCTTGCAAGTCCTTGCCAACCAGTACAGATGGCTATTTGTTTTAGTGGGGTGTTCGCTTATGTAGACGACGTACTTACAGTTTTGGTAGCCTAGGGCTTCAGCGGTGAATAGTTTTGATGTCTTCTTTTTCCTCATGATTTCAACCTTGTGCTGTTGTGAGAATAGAATAGTTTGGCAATGATTGCAGGAGGTTTTTGTAGGCGCAGGCCTTCCACTGTTGCTTTGTCTGTTGGTACCGGTAGGTCTGGTAGTTTGGCGATGGCAATATTCAATATCGTTGATGTTGAAAAAGCAGTTCAATTGATTTGCTACCTGTGCCACTACTTTATGTGTCATCATCTTTCGTCAGCGGGATTCCTTCCACAATGATGTTATAGTTTTTTGAATATTGTTCCATTCGATTGATTTGATTTCTGAGCTATTGGTTCTCATTTTTTATGTTATTGTTTGTCTCTCTCTTTGTGTCTATAGTCATAGCTGTGTCTGCTTTACTTGAATTTATCTCCATTGTTATGAAAAAGTCATTCAGTTTTGTGGTCACTTCTTTCTGAACTGTTATTAATCGTGTATTATCCATTAAGGTAATATGTAGGGCTCTTTCCCAGTGAGGTGATTCACTAGGTTCCAATCCAAGTTACCCCCGCTTTATTACTAGCTTTTGATATTTGTTCTGTGTGAAATTTAATTTTGGCTGAAATGATATTCATCAAGTTCTTCAACACTATCGAGCAACGTGATGAGTTCTGGTGTTTGGCTGGATTTGACCGCTAAGTGTTCTTCAACACATAGCCTGCCCCGCCTTCACGCGCGCCCTGGGCCAGCCGTTTTCGGGAGCTATTTATTTTTACAGCGGCGGACTAAAAACACAAACTCTTCCAAGCTATTCAAGATAATCTCATACAATTTACAAAGACACGTAAAGGGAGAATATCTTGTCCATCTCTCTTGTCCAACTTCAACGTTAGGCTCGTTACCTTGCAGCTTATCTCCTCCCCCCCCCCCCCCGTCAACACTTTCACTGTCGTACTCGATTTCTCGCTCTTCCTGAACTTGTTGCAGACAACAACAATAATTACACGGCTCCTGTATGAACTAATTTTAAAAAGTGTGCTGCTATCTAGCGGGATTTTGTATAACTGGAACGAGTTTCATGGTCATCAACTGGAGCAGCAGCGATCTGTGTTGCCTATGCCATGAATACGGCCTTCTGCAGATGCAACACTTGTTCCGCGAATTTCAAAACATTGCGTAACGAAAGTGATATTATTAAAATAGTACCCATGCAAGAACCGGATCTGAACTCGATCCTGCTTTACATGAACGGTTTCCAAATATTTTTAACCAAAAGTCATTCTTAAGCCAAATTGACCAAAACCTCTTGTCGGGAATGCTAGCATGATTTTTTACCAACATTATTGTTTGACAATACCATTTGATAATGCAATCATCTTTTTGATCGTCGATCATTTGTATCTGTATTGTTTGGCATGAACATGTGGTGGAAACAGTGTTCTTTAGGTCAAGTATTACAATTTCTGATTTTCTTTCTTTGCAGGATTCTGCTTCTGATAGTGACTCGGATAATGGTTCAAATTCTGACTCGAATTCTAGCGACTCCAGTGATAACCAAAATGACTCATCATTCAGTGACGATCACTAGAGACATAGATAACCTATTAATCTGTGCTACAGACTTAAGTTTTTAGTCCTCTTCATAGGTATTACACCAAATACCAATGTCAAAAAATGATGCATTTAGGTGAACACTCATCGCCATAACTTTGAAGACACAAGACAGTAAAACAAACCATTTTACGAAGTATTTTAACAAAGACAAGATACATATATTTCCTTACGTTGTTAATTTTAGCACAGTATATTATGCATTTTTTAATATTATTAACGAGTGGGTTCGAACACCATTTGGATGTGAATAGAGGTTTTGACATGTCTAAAGAATGGAAAGAGAGAGATTGCCGAGAAGAATTAAGGAATTGGAAATTCCAGGAAGAGACCAAGGGGTAGTCCACAATAATTAAGGATACTGTGGGACAACAGGGCAAAGAGTTGACATCAGATAAGGTTTTAGCTTTCTAGGATGTGTGCAATCTAATACTGCAAACCTAGAACCACACTGGCAGAGGGCTTCTACCAGTCACTCCGAAAGTCACTGTGGAAAGAAGAAATCCCTTAAAAATGTCCACTTTTAATCTATAAATTATACTTTCTAGTTCCACCAATGCTGGCAGATGCCTCAGTAACATGGACCCTGGGGTTCAAAGCAGAAAGTCTGATTGTGGCAGCAGAAATGAAGTTCTTGAGAAGTGTATTGGGTGTGAACAAGAACAACAGAATCAGGAGTAGGCAGCAGAGTAGTAGTAGTAGTAGCAGTAATCAGAGAAATACTACGTGTTGAAAGTATGCAAGTAAGGTTGGAGAGAGAACGTCTACGTTCGTTTGGGCGTATGACAAGAATGAACCTGGCTTGCATACCAAGAAGAGAATTCAATAAAATGTGAAAGGCATAGAAAGAATTGTCCAGACTGAGAGACAAAGTATGTATGTGGATCAAATTGAAGACAATGTTCAGACAAGAGGAATAACATGGAACAAAGTGGAAGCAGAAAGACTGGTAAAACCACTAGAGATGGAGGGAGCTATGAAACAGACCCACGGTAGTGAAGGAGGATGTTGAAGATGGAGATGGAGGGAGCTATGAAACAGACCCACGGTAGTGAAGGAGGAAGTTGAAGATGTACTAGTTGTGCCGGGCCTGGCTAGCAGGCAATGAAGATGTTAGCCTAAGAAATGGAGTTAGTGCGCTGCTTCCCACAACCCAATCAATGTTGGATACGGGTTGAATTGGGGCTATACAGAGCATATCTATGAAACGTCTTAACTTCCAAAGGTCGTCGCACTTATCCTTGAAATGTTTCTAAATTGTCTCGTAGCTTACCGGCCGGTATTTTGGTTTTCTTTCGGGCCCATTTTATACGCATAGATATTTAATTCTACGCATCGTTAATCCGGCAGTATATTTTGGCGGATCCCGTGATGCCGTCTCCCATCCATTGTTCATCACGTAACGTTGCGTTGTCGTCTGTGTCCTGCCGCCATTGTGAGTGAGTAGACACGTAGTTCACTGCTATGCCACGCAAACCTTTCAAATCAATTCCTCCTCTTTGGAACCGATCCAGATAGGAATCAATTTCTCCATGTCATCCCTAATATATATACGCAAAGACTGCAACTTGTAACCAATTCTAAAGAACCTCTGAACTGGTTGCTAAATCACCAAAACAGGGAATTGAAATTATGTTCACCACAAAAATTACTTGTTTCACAGTAACTGTCTCAAATGTTAGCTAAGGGCCGGTTTTACAATCAACAAATAAGAAAGTTATTTGTAGCAAATAAGCTAACTATTAGCAAAAAGCATTATTTCAGTCTTACAATCCACAAATTGCACTATGAACTGGAGAGGTTTATTTGTTGGATTCTTATTGGGAGGTTTAACTGGCAGATAGTCCACTATTAAACGAATAAGGGTGTAAAAAAGTCATAAAAAACAATTTAAAATAAAACTAAGATTACATAAAGGGAGAGTCTCACAGTCTATAAATCCCAATGGCTCGAAATCTCGTTGGCTCGAAATTAATAGTATTTATTTAGAGACGATGACAGAGAGAGAGTCCCACTGTCTATAAATCCCAATGGCTCGAAATCTCGTTGGCTCGAAATTAAATAGTATTTATTTAGAGACGGTGAGATTTGCAGACGATAGGACACACTATTGTGGCACTGGCTCTAAATCTCATAGGCTCGAAATAAATAGCTAGAAAATACGCCGCAAATACGATGCCGCCCTGCTGTTTGTGCTCGAAATAAATAGCTAGAAAATACGCCGTTAATACGATGCCGCCTGGCTGCTGTGTCGTTGTCTATAAATAAATAGCTTATTTTTAACACCAGGAAACGCTCAGTTGGACGCGTTGATAAGCAAGCACGTGCTATAGCTTTGCACCCACATTGCACATTTTTTTAAATTTTAAAATTTGCGACGTTCGCTGTCCACAGGGCCATGTTTCCAATATTATTTATTATTGCCAAGGTATTTGGGTAAACTCGTGTGAAACCCTTTACTTTGTGGATAAAATCACGCCATCTAGAGGACCTTGACTCTGGGAAAACTATTCAAACTCTTTGTTGACAAATAATAGACTGCTTCCTCGAAAGTATTTTGATTAGGCCCTACTTCTAGGTGGCAGTGCATTAGAAACTTTGCGCGTCTTTTCGTTGCCATGGCAACGTTACTTTTGTTATAATGTAATTTCCATCTACACTACTTATCGGATCAAAATAAAATTAACATATTCGTGACCGGACGGACATTCTAAATGATTTGGCTATCTCAGATTTTGTCGCCGTTTAGTTTGAAAAAAAACCTTTCGATTAACTTTAATGTAACTTTTTAACTTTTTGAACGATTTTACCACAAAACCAATGGCATTCAATCGAGAACGAAGCTTGCGGATGGTGAAAATTTCAACTCGATCCGAGCCTCCGTTCGAACGTTATGGCGAGACATAAAAACAAACAAACAAAAAAAAAAAAAAAAACAGTGACTAATTTTTCCGGCAGAGTCAAGTGGAAACGCTCGCTTAATAATATTTTCGAGCATACGGGTTTTATAGACAAGAGAATTTATAGACGATGGGATTTCAAGTCTGTGAAACCATCCCTTACATAAACAAACTAATTTAATAAGTTTTTTTAATTAATTTTAGGATAAACGTTAAATGTAAATATAAAAATAAATTGATGATCTGTCACAATTTATTATTGTTTTCATTATTTTTTTAATAATTTCTATTGGGGCAAGAATTATTAGGATGATCATTGTTCTTCTTATATCCAGATAATTTGTTCTTTTTGCCAGTATACATTGTTGAATTGATTTTATTTTGCGTTGTATAAGCTTTTTTGGACCCATTTTATATGTAACCTTTATCACACCAAAGACAAATATTTAGGAATGTGCTAGATCAGGGCTGCCGTTTTAACGGATTTTATCCGTTTTTACGGATATTTAGGGTGCAAAACGGATAAACGGATTTTTAGTCTTATTTACGGATATTTCGTTTATTACGTTTTCTATGCTTATTTTCGTATATTTGAATCTGCGCGGGCTTATTTCGATTGTAAACATTGAAGGCGGGGCGATAATCGATTCGACTTTAGATAGGGGGCGGAGCAAGGGCGGAGCCGTGTCCCAGACATTGTAGAAACTGCTTCTGTGTAGTAGTAACAGCCAGAACAGTTGCTTTTGGGAGGATGCAAGATAAATTGAACAGCCAAGGACAAACAATGGAGATTGGAGCCTACAAAATTGTTTTCTTTCGTTTTTGTTTATAAAGTTTGGATTATGTGATCTTAAACATGAAAAATAGAATTAGTATATGATTAAAATGTTATTAACAAGTTCTGCAAGACTGCAATGTTATTAATAGACACAACACATGGGCCTAGGTCAAAATTTGATGCAACATTCCTAGGGCCTAGGCGGCTAGGCCTAAGAATGTTTTAACCAGGTCAGATTTAAAACAGATTTTCTGTAGGTTAAATAAGTAACATTTTACATTTTTATTCAATCTTTTCAAGCAACAACGGATGTTTCAGGCTCATTTATTCTCGTCTGTGCATAGGCCTAGGCCCTTGGCAACTTTTAGGTTATGATGGTAACAAAATATAAACATCGCATTTAACCATTTTCATAGTTTGTTCAATGAAATTAACGTTTTTAGACTTTTCACGGATATTTGCGGATTTTTAACGTCCTCCAACAGGATTTGAAAAAAATGTCAGTGGCAGCCCTGTGCTAGTGTATGTAACAAATTCACCAACAATTTAATTCTATTAGTAATAAGAACCAATGCCCGTGGGAAATATATTTTAAATTTTAATCAATGATCTTTTAATATGAGCTCCATTTTGAAAGGTGTAACGCCTTGAGTGTAGGCGTACCCTACAGATGCAAAGAGCAAATGTTGTGTGAAAAAAGTTTTTGTTTTACGAGTAATTTACAATGAAAAGTTATAAAAATTGTATCTGTCATAGATAGATGTGAACAATTATAATGGAATGAGGTAAATAAAGTAAAAAGGTTTTGCTAGCCGGGACTCGACCAGCGACCTCTCACGTGCAAAACGAGCGCGCTAACCATTGAGCCGCAGCGTACACATCAAGCAGGGGCTCTAGAGCGATTCTTATGCAGCCCGTCAGTTATGCACGCAGACTTGAGCGGAGTATAAAAGCTGTGTGATGGATGGCAATTAGAACACTTTTAATACTTTTAAAGCCTACTGACAATATTTCTTGAATGTAATTCACAGCTGTATACAGCATATGTGCGTAATTACTGATTATTTTCGTATGAAACAGTTTCGAGGTGGCAGTTCTCTTGACGCGTTTACTATCCACTCGATCAGAATGTTCCAAATAGCTATCGGGAGGATTACCTTCTTTTGTAATACGCAAACTAGGTAGTTTTGGGAATAATAAAAGCTTATCCAACAGATAGCTATTTGTTACAGTAACGTTTCTTATTTGTTGATTGTAATACCGGCCCTAAGTGTACTAGCCAAAATATGTAAGGCAATAAATACTAATATTGACTAATGAGTAATGAGCAACACATCTTTTTATACATGTACAGCAATGATTAAGGAAAATGTAACAATGTTATTAATATTATATATCATATTATTATTAATGATATTATTTGCAAACCACAATTTAGATAACTCTTATGAATTCATTTGTACCTGGCTTGTTTGGTCATGAGTGAGCAAGAATACTACTATAATTAAATTAATGCTCTAGCATTGTTCAGTGGTCCATTATATGTTATCTTGAGAAATCACATAATGGACATATTTTTAAATTGACTTTTGTAGTTTTGCTTCAACATCCTCTAGATCAGGTCTAATGTTTTCTTGAATTTGTTGCTTTTATCAGCTATTAACCCAGTGCACTATACTATACCCAATAAATTATTGTGTAGATGTGGCCAATCTCTAAACTTGTTTACAGTTATTTTTCGTTTAGATTTCGCGCTGTATTCCAGCGTGGTTGTAGTATGTAGCTTGCAGTTTGATCACAGATAGCGGCACCATATACGATAGTTAGATCACAGTGTTACCAGAATTTTGATATTTAATTCTCAGATCTAGTTTACGAACATGGCCACATGCAGACAGGTCATATTGTCAAGAATATGACTTTTGGTAATTTTCTTGTTTCTTCTAAACCGGTCAGATGTTGCAATATGGAAGGCATTGCATTCTCATAGCACAGATAATAGCCTTCTCAGGTAATTGATATATTTATTTACAAGGTCAAGTGTTTAGTTTATAATGGCTTCTACATAACCTGATGTGTGATAAATTCTCGTCCAAATATTGTTGGATTGTGACACAAAGTTTCAGGGTCCCTACATATAAGCCTACGCCTACTTACCTAATTTTCATAACATGAACAATATTTGGTACGTATCCTGAAATTGTATGAGCCTTTTCTTCATCTTAAAATATTAAAATAAGATCTCATTGTATTTGCTGTTTTCCAAATCCATTAGGGTGAGTTGCTTCCTCTCATCCATATTATGCTGGTAAATCCGGCTTTGCACTGTGGTCGGATGCCAGTGCGGTCGAGTGCTGCACTTTTCTAGTGGGACGTCCCAATCAAATACTCTGATGCGCCCTGAGTGAATATGAAATACCCCAATCGAATACGCAAATCGCACTCGGTGCAGTCTAGTACGACCAATTGAATCCGCCATTAAAAACAGTACTATGTGTTTGTACTTGGATGAAGTATGGTGGAAGTCAACTGTTGTGTATGTCCTAAAAGTTAACTACAAAAACTGCAATTCCGCAGGATATTAGCTCATAGGATAAATGCTTTATCACTTTTATCTGGTAATGTTTGTGTTTATTTGGGAATAAATAAATTTAAAACATCACTAACTAGGGTTGTCATTTGTTATATAGTTAATAAGAGCCACCCATCTGAATATTGCTGGGATCTGCACACAAAGTTTAAGGTTCAAAGCCAGTTTTAATTGTTTAAACCTTTAATAGCTCTTACTGTATTAATATTTAACACATATTGTGGATGAATGATAGTCATTTTCTTGTCTTGAATCTACTGTACATTTTATGTAACTTTCCACAAGAAAATAAAAACTATCTAGAATTGATAGAAATGAGTTATAACATCTTAAAACGAAACATCACGCTGTATACTAGACCACACATAACAAAAACTTGTAAAAATACAGCCAAACCTTACACACTCAAAAGAAATGAGATCTAAAAAAGGGCCAAGCTCATCTACCCTTCCACATTTGCGCATTCTTAATTCATAAACGTACAGTGTCCCGTAACAACACCCTTGAAAAGCTTGGCAAAATAGAATTTGCAACTATTAATTTAAACGTAATTGTTATTATTTACTACAATTTAGAAATTAAAAAAGTCCGCCCCAACCGGAAATCGAACCACGGATCTCCCACATTCCAGGTGAGCGTCTTAACCACTAAACCATCAGGACGGGTACATTTTAAGCTCTGAATTGTAGTTGCATTATACATCTGAATGGATGGACTTTTTTAATTTCTGAATTGTAGTAAATAATAACAATTACACCTACGGGAGTGTTTCCCGACTAAACAAATCGAGAAATTAAATGTAATAGTTCATCCAAATTCTTTTTTTCTAATTAATTTTAATGTAATGGTCATGCAAATTCTATTTTGCCAAGCTTTTCAAGGGTGTTGTTACGGGACACTGTACGTTTATGAATTAAGAACGCGCAAATGTGGAAGGGTAGATGAGCTTGGCCCTTTTTTTTAGATCTCATTTCTTTTGAGTGTGTAAGGTTTGGCTGTATTTTTACAAGTTTTTGTTATGTGTGGGATCTCATTACTTTTTCAAGTTCCATTGTAAAATTATTTGTTAAAATATAATAAATTTATCAAATTCGATTTAATTGCTATGGTATTACCAATTAACAATAGAATGAAAAAATATTTAGTGGTACAAAGACTTGCTTTTTGTAAACAATGTAGGCGATTATTGTCGCGTAACTATAGTTACTTGTTGATTGTATTCCTGTATAAGGCTTATTTTAAAACCTTATTTGGAAGCCTTCCAGCAATTTTTTTTTAACTTTTTCTTTCAAAGGGAATTACATCACTATTACCTTTATGTCCATTTAAAATATGAACGTTGTAGCCCCACCCGTTTGGTCAGAATCGCTGGGCAATTGAAACTTGACGAATTAGATAGTAGTTGTAGTAGTAGTAGTAGTAGTAGTAGTAGTAGTAGTAGTAGTAGTAGTAGTAGTAGTAACTAACGTACTTAAAGTGATTTTGAGCATGTTTCAAGTCATATTTTCACCAAGAAGGAATGCTCGTACCCCAACCAAATTTGGCATGTGTTGTCGGGTACCTAAATCCCCTCGATTTTGATAGTTTTCAAGTTCACATCACGTTTCATGATGGCTGGGTGACACCTCGAAATCACCCCAACTCTGCTTGCTGTATAAGGTGCCCGAGTGTGTAGCGCACCGCGGCTTGGCTGCGGCGCCCTAACGGGCACCTAGATAATGCTGCACCCATAAGAACATTATGTTTTTACTTTTTACATATGTTTTTCACCATCAATGTTCAATTTGAGGTTTATACTTTGTCAATTTGAATGTATTACCATATTTTTTAATAAGGATGGATTGTAATTTGACAAAACTTTGAGAAATCAATATCAAACTACAACCTTTTTAGTTGTGACATATGTATTGCTAATGCTCAACCTCCTTGTGATTGAACTTTGTTAAGAAGGCATTTCCCGCTGCTTGTTAGTCCTATCTTGCCTATGTTATTTGACTTGAAACATCTCTTGCGAAAAAGATCTGCCTGATGAACGATTAAAATTAGTGCATTATACTTGACTCAAGGTTAAGCTTTGTTCTATGCTAGTTTGCCCTTAAGAAGTTGATTTATAAACAATTTGTTTTCTAAAAAAATAAACCTAATACTATAAGCAAAGTATTGTCAAAACTGCCATTTTGTAAAAATCCTCTTAAAATCGAATCCAAAACAATTAGAAAATGAATAGCATTCTATTATAGACAAAGCTTTCCTTTACAACCCGGTGTTTACCAAAGTCTTCTGGCTGGCTCTATTGGTTTACCAATCGGACCTTTTTCCGTGATCAATGTCTTGTGCCCAATTCTGTCCGGGAAGTGCTCTGGCTGCATAAGTTACTTTTTGAACAAAGACAAAACATGTAATAATCCCACTTATCTTTTGTTGTCATATTAATATTGTACATGATACTTCATAACTCATTCAAGTTTTAAATGAACACCAGATAATTTGTATGTAGATGACCCTTCAAGATGTTGGGATGCAATGAATTATGTGGCATGTTCATGTTGAAAAAGTGTTGCATTTGATCTTTCCATGTGATACTAAATAGATACCCATCTGTATAGACTTAATTTGCATTTGGGAATGTAAAAAAACTTAAGGTAGATACTTTTTACTCAAAAACAGTAAATTGATTTTGTTATGTTATGTAAGTAGGCCTGTGTGAGTGACTTTTATAAAATATTTTATTTGTACACATTTCTGGAAGATCTGTTTGTGACAAGTATTGTTCAGTGTCATTTACCAGTTGAGAACTAATGTTAAGGTTCTACAGGACCACATTAACTGTGGCCTCGTAGTCTTCCCATAGTTCAATTAATAACACGGTTATCATATTAGTATTAATTCGGTTTTATTCAACAAGTTAAGATGTTTCTTAAATGAAGATGTGTTTTCTATACATTTAAATATAAAATATACACTTGCAAGAAAAAGATTAAAAATTTTCCTTGGATTTTAAAATGGATGTGCATTACTAAACAGAAAGTACAAAACTCATTTATAATGAACACTTGTTTTATGCATCACGTCTCAAAATCTGATAATGGGGCTCAAAGGGGTGTACGTTGTGCACTTGTTTTGCCGTTATTTTAGACATAACTTACGTCATAGGAACATAGTCTGTGACAAAAGGACAAACACACCGAACGTACATGAGATCCCGCCAAGTTTTGATTTGGTTTTTCATTCATTCATATTATTTACAAGTTACAACCCACTTTTATGTTTCAATTTGTGGAGATAAAGACGGTTGTTTGAGCTCGGGCCAACTTCTTTTACAGTGTTAAATGTCCATTTACAAACTAATTTCACATGCATTCTGGATCACTTTTCTTGTTATTGATGAGCGCAATGCGCAATTAGAGCACATTTCAAGATTTTAAATAACTGTCTCCTACACGAGCTTGGGAAATTAGAATTACTTCAACTTACCCGTTTTGTGGCGTATTTACTGTCCGTTACTGAAAAAAGTAAGCACTATTTGGAAAATGGTCTCTGATCCCGCAATATACACATTCTTATTTAAAGTTTGGCAAGCGATAGAGCTTCCAAGTGATCCAGACTATTCCTCTGCATTCTGCATCAAAGCCTGGTTTGCTCGAGCTTATCCAACAGTTTTAAACATGATTTAACAGGAACCTAAAAAATGTTATGAGGGAATCATACAAGTTTGTAACAGACCCATGTTTTATTTTTGTATGCTGTTTTATTGTTCATTCAAATAAAAATGCTTTCAGAAAATTTGAGAAATTTGTATTATAAAGTGCAGACTAGTGAAATAAAAAATTTCAAATAAAATTGTATTTATGTTATTTAGTTTACCTCTATTAACAGCATTGCGTACGACTGGACGAAGTTCAAAATTTTAATGAAAGCAAAAAATATGCGTTCGTATGATTCGAGCCGAAAATGTGCGTTCGTACTTTTCAAACTACGCCTACATTTTTCTATCGATCTAGATAAATTTTTTACATATTTCGAAATGTGATACTAATCCTCGTGCATGGTTTTTTTTTAAATTTGGCTCCGTTTGATCACACAATTTTTAAATATCGACAAAAAATAGAAGTTTTGTATGGACTTTGCGAGCTTCCACGAAAAAATCTGTGGCTTAAATAATAAATACTCCAATCATACTAACTTTTGACCTCAAACTAAATGCAACAGAATTCTTCTTGATTCTTACTAATGGAAGACCAACAACTACGACTACACAAATTAACAGAACAACTGGCAATATTGCAATCGAAGTTTTCTTTCTACAACAACCTCGGAGATATCTTTTAGATGCAACTTTCACATGTTTCAGGCGATTATGGGTGTACACTAAAAGTGCTATTTGCACTGCAAGCGACTGTTTACAGCAACCTTTCTAGGGACAATGACATGCCCCTCTTCAGGTGTCAACAAGGTGTTATGGAGTAATTGGACGAGTTAGCGGACCGAACGAAGTCTCTATGGCAAGTTTTTGGCACTTTGTTGTGTTTATGTATGTATGTATGTATGTATGTATGTATGTATGTATGTATGTATGTATGTATGTATGTATGTATGTATGTTCGATACGTAAGGGCCAAACTACTCGTCCGATTTTGACAAAATTTTACACTAACGTCAAGGACCAATAGATAAAGAGTGCTGTTAACATGTACAGCAAAATTTACAGGAATCCAACCTACAAAAAATTAAAATTAAACAAATTACTAGTACTTTATTTTTTTAAACTTGAAGTTTGCTTTGGAACAAAATACCCTTTCTCACCAATGTTACCACTATGATAAATGTATACTAGGAAAACGCTAAAGTCCTATCGCGTTGTTGAGCGAGCACCGGTACGTGCAACACGACCCGAGTACGACATTCCCATAATGTTACATACCAATAAGTCTTTAAGGTCTTGACCGATTTAGCTGAAAATTTGTAAAATAGGAGAGAATGTTGTACTAGTTGACCCTGCAAAATTTCATAACGATCGGAACATTTTTATTTTTTAATTTAATTTTTTATAACCAACGATCGGATTTTGTTCAAAACCTACCCAGCAACCCGCATAAGTGGTATGTACATGTGTGCAAAATTTCAGGTCGATTAGAGTAACGGTGCGACCTGTACCGAAGCAGTAACAGAAGGAAAAAAAAACAGACATTCGAGCCATAAGAGTCAAGTGGAGACGCTCGCTATGCTCGCTCAATAAATACATATTATATAAAACTTTAAAAAATTACAATACCAACTATAGAATTGAAAAGTAGCAGAGAATAGAACAAATACTTTTCAACTGCCCGTCCCGTGCCCCATGGTATTGAATAAACGGGCGGGCAGTGAAGCGGCTGCATTCGTCGTTGTGTTGGGTCGGTAGCGAAGCTCAGTAGGCTTTTAACTACGTCACGAGTGGTAACGCACTTTACATTTTCCTTAATATTGCTCGAAACTTGTTCAATTATTGACCGATTTTTTTTTCAACATTTTTTAATAATTTAAGGTTAACAAAGGTTACGGACACCGCTATGTGATAATATGCCTTTTAAGATGGGTCGCTGAGGCTTGCTCGGAGACCAATTAGACACTCAGCTGTCAGGTTTTTCCGGGTGAACGGTTAACAACATCAGTATCATATTTCACTACAACATTAATAAAGGATCAATCTATGAGATCAAGTACGCGTATTTTTAGATGATCATCGGTTTTAAATTTAAAAAATCGTAAAATCTAATTTACTTAATAACTTTGGGGATTTATTTCAAGTGTACAGATTTTTTTAATGCGAATTTTCATACTGGATGTCAACGTTTAAATCAATGTGAATGTGCAGGTTAATTTGGTGTTATTGTAGGTTTACACGCTTTGTTGGGAATTTCCTGAATTGAAATCCATGTTTTTGATTTTCCATTTTTCACGTTTTGGACTTACTTCTCGCATTTAATTTTTAAGGCTAATTCTTCGAAGTGAGGATATCAATAAAAAGGAACTCTATTAACATTCATGCAAAATTTGGTGATGATACGTCAAACCGTTCAGCTGCCATCTTCAACACCTGAGCGCACTCATTTGAGTTGGGCCAAGCTAAGCTCTTAACTTAAGGCATGGTGCCACCAATGTATGTAATCTCAAGATTAGCTAACTTCCAGTTGTTATTTATGTTGAGATTAAAAGTAAAGGTCAGCTAACTGGAAGTTATTTTGTAAGCAAGCCTGCCATTGGTTGTTGGTTAAATTGAACTTAAAAATCACAATTTCAACAAGGTTGTGTATCTCTTTGTTGACTTATTTTCTCAAAACATTACTTATCAATTGACAGGAACTGTAACATTACGAATGAAGTGTATATTCAGTACCCTTGATAAGGCAAAAGAACTTGCATGTGGTACAAATTACTCTGATAGTGAAAAGCTTTTGCCGTTGATTATTGCAGAGTATATACCCTTGCTTTATTTTGGAAAGTCAAAAAAGGTGGGATGGCATACTAAGATTGACTTTTAATGGAAGAAAAGTGGAGTTTAATTTATGTAGAGGTAAGAGGAATCTAAAGTCCTGATTAAAGTTGGTGGAATGCCTCATCTACCTAACTGGCAGACAACTAAGTACAACTGAAGCAAGACGCGTCGGAAGTCTATTTTTCCAGGGGGGGCCGAACTTGACCAGGAAAAGTACATGCTTCCATACATTATACATAGTTACATAATATGGTTACATAATATGCAACTTATGTCCTTGAGTCAGTGGCGTATACTGAAATATATTTCGGGGGGGGGGGCTTGGACGAACAACGCAATGGAGGGGGTGCCCACCACAATAGCGCCGCAGGCAATTAAAAAAATGCGTATTTTTGAAGTGGTTTTAATGTGTTTTAGAAGCAGTAAGGGGCTTTGCTGAACGAAAAAAAAGAAAAGATAATAGATGATTAATTTTTTTGCGTAAACCTAAATGATTTTTTAAGAATTTATCATTTAAGCTGGGGAATTCGATGAGGGGGGGAGGCGCTCAAGCCCACACACCCTTCCCCCCCTCCACGGATACGCGGCACCAATGCCTTGAACATTGGTAGCTTTTAGTGGTGAAAAGTACCAAAACACTTTGCGACGATCACTAGTTTTGTTTACAAACTTAAGTAGTACAGATTTGGTGGTCAATCTCTATTTTTTAACGTCTATTCTATTCAGTTAAAAAACTTATTTACAAATGAGGACAACAAATTATAATATAATATATATATGAGTTTTTAGACTTTACATATATTTTTACATATATATATATATATATATATATATATATATATATATATATATATATATATATAGTACTTAAGACAGAAATTAAAAAAGTGACTACACGTGGTGAAAAGTACCAAAACACTTTGCGACGATCACTAGTTTTGTTTACAAACTTAAGTAGTACAGAGTACTCTATTTTTTTAACGTCTATTCTATTCAGTTAAAAAACTTATTTACAAATGAGGACAACAAATTATAATATAATATATATATATGAGTTTTTAGACTTTACATATATTTTTACATATATATATATGTATATGTTAGTACTTTAGACAGAAATTAAAAAAGTGACTACACCTTTTTTAATTAACTTTTTTTTTAACAACTTTTTTAATTTCTGTCTAAAGTACTAACATAACAGCGTCATAGTCGCCTACTATAAAGCCAAGTTTAAACATCATATATATATATATATATATATAATCTCTTGCTTCTTATGAAGTAGTAGCAGATTAGCTTTTTTGAGAACGATTCTCCCTTGTAACACGTTTTAGCGGTTTCCTCTTTCTCTCGATTTGTGCTTGTTTGACGGAGGGGGGGGGGGGGCTGTTTGTGCCAAGAGACATTCACCGTCTACGGATACATCCAAACCCAAAAAGTAATACAATATCTGACTGATGAGATACTTTCCATATTTACAAGAAAGTGCGAAGCTAGTTACACTGTTACATGTTTGTAATTGTATTTGACACACCCACAATAGCGCCGCAGGCAATTTTTTGAAAGTGATTTTTATGTGTTTTAGAAGTAGTAGTTAAGGGGCTTTGCTGAACGAAAAAAAAAGAAAAGATAATAGCTGAATCAAAACGAAAAACGCACTTATTTTGGTTAATTTGTCATTATTCTAGGGGGGGGCGAGAAGATACTTTCGCCCCCCTCTGTAAACTCAGGGGGGGCTAGCTACCCCCCTGCCCCCCCCCCGGCTCCGACGCCGCTGACTGAAGCTTAAAGTAAGTGGCATCGGTCCTAGGTAAAAAAAATCATGGCAGTTGAAGTACCTACCTGGGCTAACCAGTTACCCTGTTAATTCAATTCAAGTGATTTTATTTAGCTTTATTTGCTATTATCCCATGTTACATGATACAGGTTTCACAGTGTACCTATTTAAAAAGTGCAGCACAATATAGTGTATCGTACTGTACTCTCGACAGAGGATAAAGTTGTAGTTAAATGATTTGTCAGCTCACTACCGTGACAAGATATCAAAATAACTTGAAAATCTAAAATGTATACGTACAAGTTTGGTTTCATCTCCCACCTCAAGCATGTGTGTGTGCCAATACAGTAAGCCTAAGGCTGCTGGATCGTTACAATCCTACATCACGAAGTGCACCTCATCAAGGTTTTCTAAAGCTACATACACATCAGATTCAGACCATCTGACGAGATGTTCATAGATGCCTTTCCACCTGACATGAGCTATGAGAAAAAAGAGGCCAGAGTCATATTTGGTCTTGCCTCAATGGCCTTTTCTCAATGTTGTAACCATATTTTCTGATATTAGACAATTTAAAAGATATTTAAATAATATTTGTTCCCGCCTTTCAAATTGTATAATTTGTTTTGAATAATTATTAAATTTAAATAATAACTTTGATTAACTCAGCCAATAATATTTCATTTTATTGTTATTATTACAATTTATTAGCCACGCGTAATAATTAATAACCAGTGTTTGTGCTACGTGTTTTAACTCCGGGCGCGCATCTCTTATCGGGACTTAGTGGCCAGATGTGCTTACGTCATATTGTCATGTTTGGGGTAGTTTCTACCCTTGTTACTGGTTTAGTTTCATTGCTTATTGCTTGTGACAAGACAGTGATTGCATTACGATGTCACAATAAGGAAGTCGTGCTTGTTGCTGCAATGACCATTGCGCGCATGTATGACGTACGTATGTTGCTGACAGATTGATTATTTGTTACTTAATGTGGCAATTTCGGGTGTATTTGAATTGCTGGACTAAGCATTGTGACATGAGCTAATAGACTCGCACGCGCTCTTTCTCGGGGAACTTAGTGGCGAAATAGGGCTGACTTTGCATTTCAACAAATTATTTTTCACAAATTACAAATTATTCAACAAATTATTTTTCATATTAGTATGTAACATCATGCCAAATTTCATGCTGATAACTCATTAGGTGCCTTCATGGTGAATGCTGGAAATCAAGGTAAAAATAATATAAACTATAAGGGATGGGGGTTGAAAACATGTGGTTTAGGAAATGAAAATAGGCCGATTGGGTTAAAACACATTAAAACATAATTTTAATAACTACCTGATTTGAATAAAACATCAATTTTAGATTAGAGCTATGAATTATTCTAATTTAAGGGAGTGTTGGGGGTGGAATATCGCTTGCCTCTCGGCGGATTATTTTTCATATTATTATGTACCATAATGTCAAATTTCATGATTATAACTCATTAGGTGCCTTCGTGGTGAATGCTGGAAATCAAGATAAAAATTGGGAAGGAAGCCCCCTTACTGTCTGTGCTGACTGTGTGCCCCAGTATGAATGGTGTGTGAAGTAACCTTGCTGATGATGACAACATGCATGCAGAATTTACTTCTTGCGTGGCCCTACCACAGGTTTGGTTATGTGTTGTGAGTTTTGTTTGCATGTAGTTAGCTGATTTTTAGTGGCCACCATCCGCCTGATGAGTCCCAGAAGGACGAAACGCGTCGTGGATTAAGGTGGTAACAAACAACTTTAAATTAGCTATACAGTTGTCATCAGCAGATGAAAAGTTTTGTCACCCCCAGCCCTTGGCTGGGTTTTATGTTCTTTATGTTCTCTATGCTTTTCCAACCTGTCAACCCTTCTCCAATCATACTAAACTAGCCGATTGGCCTTTTCCTTCTTTTGACACCTCTTTCACTTTCTATCTTTCTTCACCTATGGGGTCGAAGTGGGCGAGCCCTACTCTACACCCTCTGGTGGGTCCGTGTTTCCTTGTTTCTTACAAGTGTGACTCCTTGTCCTGCTGGGGGGGCCTAGCAGGTGATGAACCTGTTAGACCCTACTCGTCTTTTCCTTCAACCTCTTCACCTGCAGCCAAGAGCTAATATAGCACGTGTGCCTGTGCTATAGCCAATAGCTTGCAATTGTTTCCTTTCGTTTTCGAATCCCAGTCAGTAGGGCAGCCTCTCTCGTTGCCACGGGTCTTGGTTCAAATCCAGGGTAAGACATGGTTCTTTTGTCGCCCAAGCACCAGAGTCTAGGAGGGAAGCCCCCTCACTGGTTGTGCTGTGTTGTGACTTTTCACCCTTCCTATCTCTAACCTTTTCTCTTAGAATGAATGAAGAGGCACCCTTGCCCAGCAACAGCAGGAGGGGCAGCTTTTCTCTTGTTGCCAAGGGTCCTGGTTCGAATCCAGGTAAGTCATGGATTTCTTGTCTCCCGAGCACCAGAGTTGGGAGGGAAGCCCCCTTACTGTCTGTGCTGACTGTGTGCCCCAGTATGAATGGTGTGTGAAATAACCTTGCTGATGATGACAACATGCATGCAGAATTTACTTCTTGCGTGGCCCTACCACAGGTTTGGTTATGTGTTGTGAGTTTTGTTTGCATAGTTAGCTGATTTTTAGTGGCCACCATCCGCCTGATGAGTCCCAGAAGGACGAAACGCGTCGTGGATTAAGGTAACAAACAACTTTAAATTAGCTACAGTTGTCATCAGCAGGTGAAAAGTTTTGTCACCCCCAGCCCTTCAGGCTGGGTTTTATGTTCTTTATGTTCTCTATGCTTTTCCAACCTGTCAACCCTTCTCCAATCATACTAAAAATAATATTAACTATTAGGGTTGGGGGTTGACAAAATATGGTTTATATACCTAATGAAAATATGCCGATTGGGTTAAAACACATTAAAACATAATTTTAATAACTAATTCTAATTTAAGGGTATTATTTAGTGGGTGTTGGGGGTGGAATATCGCTTGCCTCTCGGCGAATGATTTTTCATATTAGTATGTACCATCATGCCAAATTTCATGCTGATAACTCATTAGGTGCCTTCATGGTGAATGCTGGAAATCAAGGTAAAAATAATATAAACTATTAGGGATGGGGGTTGAAAAAATGTTGTTTAGGAAATGAGAATAGGCCGATTGGGTTAAAACACATTAAAACATAATTTACAAATTTGAATAAAAATTCAATTTTGGGTTAGAGCTATCAATTATTCCAATTTTAGGGGATGATTTAGAGTGTGTTGGGAGTGGAATATTGCTTGCCACTCGGCGAATGATTTTTCATATTAGGATGTACCATCATGCCAAATTTCATGCTGATAACTCATTAGGTGCCTTCATGGTGAATGCTGGAAATCAAGGTAAAAATAATATAAACTATAAGGGATGGGGGTTGAAAAAATGTGGTTTAGGAAATGAGAATAGGCCGATTGGGTTAAAACACATTAAAACATGATTTTAATAACTAATTTGAATAAAACATCAATTTTAGATTAGAGCTATGAATTATTCCAATTTTAGGGGGTGTTGGGGGTGGAATATCGCTTAATTGCCTCTCGGCGGATTATTTTTCATATTATTATGTACCATAATGTCAAATTTCATGATAATAACTCATTAGGTGCCTTCGTGGTGAATGCTGGAAATCAAGGTAAAAAAAATATAAACTATTAGGGATGGGGGTTGACAAAATGTGGTTTTTATAATGAGAATAGGTCGATTGGGTTAAACACATAAGATCATAATTTTAATAACTAATTTGACTAAAAATTCAATTTTGGGTTAGAGCAATGAATTATTTTAATTTCAGGGGATGATTAAAGGGGTGTTGGGGGTGGAATATTGCTTGTCTCTCGGCGGAAGTATGTGAGTCTGAGGTACATCTAAGTGTGGTCCAAGTTTCATAGTTCTAAGATGCACCGTTTTCTCTGTAGGCTCTAAAATTCCTCTCTGGCAGAATCCCCCCCCCCCCCCAACCAACCAACCAGCCAGCCGGAATATTATCGTCGATTTTTTCGCACTTTTTTAACACAGAACGGGTTATCGGATCGGGCTGATTTTTTTTTTTTGTATGTCATGGACCACATATCAGGTCATATACCGAGTTTCAAGATTGTAAATCTTTCGGGACGGCGTATGCAGATAGCTGAAAACCTCCCAACTCTGGTAGGAGTAAACAGGGTCGAGTTAGTCATCGCCTTCTAGCAGTCGCGTGCGCTTGGCTGCGGGCGAACGACCGTCGCCCTAGACAAGGGTTGTCCAAGTTGCCGGTCTTGAATGTTCAACCATCAAAACAAGAATCGTTACTTGCAATTCGATACGGGAGGCCTCTAATCAAAAATGCTATAATAATTATTAACAATTAATTAAGGTGATTAAACCCAAAAAAGTATTTATATTTTTTATATTTTTTAAATATGTTGAATTTATCATGTGAGTAGTATTTGAGATAAGAATCTGTAAAAATAAAGATGGTATGAATTTTAATTAGTTTTTACATTTTAATTAAATATGCTAATTAGGGCGGTCGGATTGCGGTAAAGTTTCTTTCGCGTATATAGATAACCTTAACAAATAACATTTTGTATACAAAAATTCTGTACCAATTTGTTCAGGGTCAAATGGTTCGTTTCTTGGACTAAACATATGTGATGCGGAATAGGAAAAGGGACCTTAGGGTTAACATTTTCAAAACATGTTTTTTGATATTTTTACAATAAGAACAGGATGCTGATCATTTTGCAAAAAAAATTATACAAAAAACTTCAAAAATTGAGTGAGCTATGCACTTTTCTGTCTGACTTGATTAAAAATCAACTTTGCGAGAAAAACAGGTGTAAAGTTTCTATCTATTTGCTATTTTCTATCAATTTTGACCAATTTAAAGGAACTTTTCCTTGTATTTTTCTATTTTCTATCAATTTTAACCGTTTTAAAGGAACTTTTTTTATTTTAGCCACAATTTTAAATAATTACCCACCATCCTACCAAAAAAACACAAATTTTATAAAAAAACACAAATAGGCCTATTTTTTTTTTTTTTTTTTTTAAATTAAAAAACAGTATTTGGATAACAATTATTTTAATTCCAAAGCATAATTTACCATCACTAAGTGAAAATTATTTTTAAAGGCTAAACAAAAAAAAATCAGCAATTTACACATTTAATCACGTTTTGCTCTTTTCTAGGCAAAAAACTTTTTAACCCTAAGGTCCCTTTTCCTATTCCGCATCACATATATTTAGATGCGCTACATTGAAAGGACACTATGGGGGAAATGCCAGGGGGTATGGACAGGAGGGAACAGGATTCCTATCTTTACTGGTTGTCAAGACACATCCACTACGTTTACCAAGGGTTCTAAAGCGAGCTATCTCAAGCCGGCTTGGCTTCAAGCCGACCTCAAACGCTTGGTAAACACTTGAAAGCGAGCTATCTCAAACCGACCTACCAAAGTGAACTGGCTCGCTTTAAACGAGCTAGCCGAGCCTTGCCAACTTGATAGGGAGAATTATGAGTATCCACTGGTGCCGTTCTAGAACAAATCGGGCGAGAATTGATGCCTTTCATGCAAAAAAGTCATAAAGGCTATAATATAGCTACAGTTTAATAATTGGTTTCATTTAATAATTTTGTTTTGGGAAATAAAATGGTTGAAAACTGACGTGTTAGTAGGTTCAGCAGACTGTGACGAAATTGGGCTTTTGTAGCCACGCCTCGGACTAGATGAAACCGGCTTGAGATAGCTCGCTTTAAAATCGTTGGTAAACGTGGTGTGAGATATGTCAATGTGGGCATATAGTCCGGAGGATTACTGTAAAAAATCATAACAATCGTGCACTTTGGGGTAGAAGCCTGAAATTTTGTGGACACACTCCACATACCAATAGGATCATTTTAAGAAATAGAGGCATTTCTGATCGGCCCCAGGGGGGAATTCCCCCCTCCCCCTGAATAAGTCCCGAGTATTTTTGTAAAAATTAATAAGAATTGTGCATTTTGGACCAGAAGCATGAAATTTGGTCGGCACACTCCACATAAGCATAAGATCATTTTAAAAAATAGAGACATTTCTGATCGGCCAACGGGGGGCATGCCCCCCTCCCCCTTAAATAAGTGCCGAGTATTATTGTAAAAATTAATATGAATTGTGCATTTTGGGCTAGAAGCATGACATTTGGTGGGTACACTCCACATACCGTAGGATCATTTTAAGAAATAGAGGCATTTCTGATCGGCCCCCAGGGAAAGGGGGCATGCCCCACTCTCCCCTGAGTAAGTCCCGAGTTTATGTTAAAATTAATAAGATACATAGGTTGCCAAGTTCGCCAGGGAGGTATTGAAACATTCTTTCAACTCGAAAATCGGGAGTATTCTCCAGAGTTTGTCCGACGAAGGAACTCCCGTGACAAAGCTATCCTGTTGAAGTGTCTTGAGCGTCTTCCCAACAACTCAAGAGCATTTAATTTGGAGGGTGAGTAAGCTGACGAAATGCATAACACCGCACTAGATTCACCCGAGGTTGATATGGTAGTCTTTGACGGAGCTGCTGTAGTGCACATGGTCCAGCCAGGAAAGGGCGATACTTTTAGCGACTACAGTGACAAGATCGTTCATTATGTCGGGAAGCAATTTTCCGGTTTTGTACGCAGGGTAGATGTGGTCTTTGACAGCTACATTCCATGAGAGAAGAGAGGAAAGAAACTCTGATCCAAGTAAAAGAAAACCACAAAACTCCTTCAAACTGGAAGGGTTCCTTCGAGTCGATTACAATTTGCAGCAATTGTTTCATTTGCTAAGCATCCGTCTTTCAACAGCTCCTTTTCCTGGGATGCTTCTTGTCACGGATGGAGAAGACGTTCTCTGCACTCATAGGAACACCGCTTTATGTGGGTCGCCCCATGTTCGAATAAGGAAGCTAGCACCTGGATATTTCTTCACGTGGCAGATGGAGTTAAACACGGGTAAAGGAGAATTGCAGTGCAAAGTGTCGACAAAGATGTTGTGGTTTTAGAAGAGGTCTTCTATTTCCAACTTGCTTGTGACAACCTGTGGGTAACCTTTGGTATAGGAAAGGACTACCGCTACACGGCTACACCAACTGTACTCAAATTGCTTAAGTGCTGAAAGAAGAAAGATGCAAAGCCCTACTAGCGTTCCATGCTTTCACAGGTTGTGATACATCCTCGTTTTTCAATAGGATAACCAAACTGCAAGCATTTAAACAATGGGGATGTTTACTTGACTACAGCACTGCTTGTGCTGTCTAACGTCGCTAAAACCGATTAAATTGAGTCCGTACTGCCAATAATAGAGCATTTTGTAGGACTCCTTTACGACAGATGCAGCTCTCACGGTCTCACTCAAGTCACGGTTTATGATTGTAGGAGGGACTTGTTCACTCGTAAGGGCAGACAGATTAAAAACATTCCCCCAACTCAAGTTGCTCTCCAACTCCATGTTTCCCGTACGCGCGGTGGATGCGAACAGGAGTAGAGAAATCAGACAAAACTAGTTGACTAATTTGACCTTATGACTATGCCTATTAATATCAAGATTACTTTATAACGGTGAAATAAATATATGTATTTTTGTTGCAGTTGTTCCCTTATTTTAGAACAAAGAAATAAGTTAATTTTGTACCTGTTTTCAAGGAAATGACGTAACTTTAAGATTGTGTAATGTTTATCCAATCATTTTGTGTTCTAATTTCAGGAAATGAAATCTAATCGAAATAAGAAAATCATATTGGCATTAAAATCTTCTTTAGGAATTTTGTAATGGGCATTGAAAATAAAGACCACACGAGAATCTATTTATTGGGGGCATGGGGCAAATTATGCCTCTAATAATGTTCAATCATTATTAGGCCTATGTTATGTGACGTCATTGTATTACACATAGGCCTAATGTTACTATGTTTGAATATATTTTTACAAAGAAAGTATTGTGATATAAGCGATAAAGGAATACGAATGATGCCGGCCCATGGCAGCCATCATGCAGGGGGTCAAATGACACCCCCTTCTGGGGCCGGTCATAAATGACTCTATTTCTGAAAATGATCTTACGGGAATGTGGAGTGTGTCTACCAAATTCCATGCTTCAGGTCCAAAATGCACGATTCCAATTAATTTTTACACAAATACTCGTTACTTATTCAGGGCGAGGGAAGCATGCCCCCCCTGGGGCCGATCAGAATTGCCTCTATTTTTTAAAAATTATCATATGGGTATGTGGAGTGTGTCTACCAAATTTCATGCTTCTAGCCCAAAATGCACGATTCATATTAATTATTACACAAATATTCGGGACTTATTCAGGGGGAAGGGGCGCATGCCCCCCCTGGGGCCGATCAGATAGGTATGCCTCTATTTCTTAAAATGATCCTATGGGTATTTGGAGGATGTGTGCCAAATTTCATGCTTCTAGCCCAGAATGCACGATTCTTACAGTAATCCTCCGGACTAATATGGGCATAAGAGAAGAAGAAGAAGACTGTGTTCTTGCGAGCCGCCTGGACGGAGCACAAGGCGGCTGCGGCCGTGTTCCTAGACGTAGCCAAGGCGTTCGACCGCGTCTGGCACGAGGGGCTCCTACACAAGCTCATCACCCTGGACTTTCCAACATACCTGGTGAGACTCACCCACTCATACCTTCAACGGCGGTCCTTCTACGTGCAGTGGAAGGGGTCTGCCTCATCCGCCCGACCCATTGGTGCTGGGGTCCCGCAAGGGTCTGTACTGGCCCCCTTCTACTTCAATGTGTTCACCTACGACTTCCCTCGTCCTCCTCCCGATGTCATCTATGCACTATTTGCGGATGACGTCACAGCACTGGCCACCGCCTCCCTCCCGGAGGTGGCCGTCGCGCGTGGCCAGAGGGCGCTGGACGACGCTGCCGCCTGGTACACCCAATGGCGCATGGGACTAAATGCCGCAAAAACATCCGCCACCCTCTTCCACCGCTCGCACCGGCCGGAACCAGCGCCCTTCCGTCTCCACGACACGGATATTCAGTGGTCGAGCACCAACAGGTGCCTCGGCGTCCTCCTGGACCGACGTCTCACGTTTGCCCCCCACATCAACGCGGTGGTCGCCAGGGCGACGGGAAAACTCGCCTCCCTGTATCCACTCCTCCGCAGCGCCTCCATGTCGACAGCCACCAAGCTCCGCCTCTACACCTCCGTCATCCGGCCCACCGTCACGTATGCCTCCCCCGTGTGGTCAGGGTGCGCCGCCTCGCACCTTCGCAAAATCCAGGTTTTGCAAAACAAGGTTCTGCGCCTCGTTGCGGGGGTCCCTCGCATGACAAGAATGACCGACGTGCACGCCGACCTCAGTGTCCCCATGGTGGGCGATCACCTCGAGTCGCTCTCCACGTCCTTCTTCGACGGCCTAGGCAACGCGGACAATCCGCTGCTACGTGCCCTCGCGGCGGCCGACGCTCGTTGCCCCGACCTCCCACGCCCCGCCGGGCCACCCCCGGGCGCTCCACCAGCAAAGAAGGCGCGGGTCCACGCCCCCCTCCCGGCGCCGTCGAACCCGGGTCCCCCGGGCAGTACGGTTCCACCGCCAGACCGGCCCGCCCCTCCGCGGGCCTAATCACTACACTCCTTTGCGAGTTTCTGCTCGCATGCTCTTCTCGCAAATAAACTGTTTATAACGTTTTGCAAGTCGATTGAAACTGTCGTGTGATGTCTGTCCGTGTACCGTGTTGCCTTGACGGACACGTGTGCTCGTACGCCTCCCTGTATCTACGCGCATCGTAGGTACCGAGCCCTCCCGACTGCGGCCGATCGTGGTCAGCTGCACCGGGTGTACTCCATGCGATGCAACGTCGCTTCTGCTGTCCGTCCGTGACATTCGCATGAACTGGACTATTGGCACTCAGTGCCAGGCACCAGTGCTTTACGGGGGTGCGCACTGTCCGCACGCAAACCCCCCTCACATGAAGACTTGAGCTTGTACTGTACCAGGTCAAAGGTGAAGATAAGACACTGAAAAATATAGTTTTAGGACAGTGATTTGTTTCCCCCATTGTTTTCAGCGAATTTTTTAGATACACAGCTAGTACTTGGCTCATTTCTTTTTTAGGACAGTGAAAATTTAGTACATTGCGATTTTGGTACACTTTATTTTTAGTACACTGTAAAATTGGTACAGATCGTTTCAACGAAAAGTTTCATACACAGCTAGCTAGTACTTAGGCCATTTAATTTTTAGGACAGTGGAAATTTGGTACACTGTGATTTTGGTACACTTTATTTTTAGTACACTCTAAATTTGGTACAGTATTTTTAGTACACTGTAAATTTGGCACAGATTGTTTTTTTCGAAAAGTTTCATATACAGCTATAGTACTTAGGCCATTTCATTTTTAGGACTGTGAAAATTTAGTGCACTGTGATTAGAGAGTTGAAGTAAGTTTTACATTTCATTACATTCATATATGCACAACGTATTTTATCTCATTTCATAATAATGCGTGTACTAGCTTATTATGATGATGTCATTAGAAATTACGCTGGATTAAGCAGAAATTATTGAGTTCTGAGGCAGAAGGAATTGAAGTTATCTCCGAAATCATTTTGAATCATCATCTTTGAGAGATGGTGTATTGCCAGAAAATTGGAACACCGTATTTGATCATGTTATCGTGTTATGCTTTCACATATCAACATTTTATAAGATGTGAATAAAGTAGTTAGTCCCGTCCCACTGAGTCAGTATTTTAACGAAATAATGATTTTAAGTAATCACGATTACGAATTTTTTTTTTGCCTTGTTGGTAATGGTGTGTCCAAAGTTCCAGCTGTTTATAACGCCAACCTTGCCAGATGTGATGTCAATGTTTTTAGGAGCATCAAAATGTCATGATTTTATTCGTACACTTCATAAATACTTTACTTTACTTTACTTTAATATAAGTGGAAACTTAATTTGCACCCATTGTTGTATAGCACTTTTGAAGTTTGTTTTTTTACCCACCAACATTTTTAGATTCTTAGGTAACTCATTGAATTTTTTAAATCCATTTACAAACAGGGATTTTTGCCCACAGCACTTATTTTGATTAGGCATGTAAAAATCTTGAGCAGATCTAGTATGATGATCATGCAAATCATTATTGTGTTTGTAGAATTCTGAGAAGTATGAGTACTCTTGGTTGCACATCACTTCATGAATGAAACATAAAACTTTGTAGTTGATTAATTGTTCAACACTAAAAGCCACTGAAGTGGCTCGAGCATGTCCATTCTGTGTGTTAGTCTGTGACATTGAAGAGTTGCCCTCATACCTTTGTTTTGAAGTTTTTGGAGAATATCAAGGTCACTTTTATTTATGTCCATAACAATGGTAGGACAATAGTGGAAATGTGGAGCTACAATGGTGTTATAAACTAGTCGACGCACCCACTTTGACAATTTCCAACAATTTCTTCGCATAAACCCAATTATTGTAGCAAGTTTCTTGGAGATGTAACTGATATGTTCTTTGAAATCAAGTAAATAGTCTACCATGACTCCTAACTACTTAAAATGGTCTTGAAAAACCAAATCTTTTCCTTCAATGTTTACTTTGCTGATATTAGTTTTTAGTAGTTGGTCTATCATTACAGCTGAGCTAGCGATCAGTATGCAATTTGTTTTATCTGGGTGACATTTCAATTTATTAGTCTGTGTGTGCTGGTACACAATTGTTATTAATCTTGTGCCAGGCAGTGGCGGCTTGAGCCCCTGATAACCCGCGGGGCCAACTTTATAGTATTACACCCACCCCTGAATGGGCGCCCGCAGGAATTTTGTTAGAGGGGGTAAAAGCTACAATTTGTACTTTCGTTAAGCAAGCATGGGGGGTTTGGGGGGCGGAGCCCCCAACAACAGCGCCGCAGGCGAAAATTTTGAAAATCAGGTTTTTAGAATGCATTTGGTGGGTTTTAGAAAAATGTAGTGGGCTGAATACAATACCAAAATTATGTAATTTTTGTGCAGTCGATACTCGAAACTAGAAAACCACCAAAAGGAAACCTTCAAAATATTCCCCTTCCCCCATTTTTTTGTCCTTTTGTCAAAAGCTACAGATTCTCAACATTGATTTGGGCGGTTATTTGCTTTTTTGTCCACTGAGATAATCTGACTTTCCCCTACCTCACATCTTCGCTTTTGCAAGCCTTTTATTGTGACGGTCAAAACGAGTGGTATTCTTTTCAAAACTCAAGACGAACTATTGCAGGTAAAAGACACAATATGCTACTTATCTCGCAGAAAATAATGGCAACCATTAAATTTAACAAATGTTTATCAATTAAGAAATCGACTGAACAAGTTTAATAATAAATCCACACATCAAATGAGGGCTAATTAGTACTTCTGTTTGCTCGGGGCCAGCGGGGCACCCCCTTTCGCGGGCTCCCATGCACTTAATTTTGGTGTCCTAAAACACGTTTTCAGGCGAACCCTTGGATACGCCGTGGCAAACTAAACATACCCACCGGCAAGGGCGTCCACAAGAATCTTGTCCGGGACGGGCAAAACAAAACAATAGCGCCGCAGGCGAAAATTTTGAAACATGTTTTTAGAGTGCATTTGGTGCGTTTTAGAAAAAATGTAGTGGGCTAAATGCAACATCAAAATTATGTAGTTTTTGTGCAGTCGAATTGACATTACCAGGATATTTAGGCGACGTGTGTACCCTTCTCAATTTTTAATGTTAATTTTTATAAAAATGGAACGAATATTCTAATTCACATCTAAACTATTCAAAAATAATATATGCATATAAATAATAGAGTGGAGTTGATTTACCTGTACATTTATTTTATTCATCGGAGATAGCAATAGTTGGATATGTCCTTGATTTTTATTGTAATTAGTAGGCGCCTTACAATAATGTTATTTATATTTTTAAGGGTGTTGTAATTTTCTATTTTTAGTGTATTTAATTGCTTTAATTAATTGTCTTACCACAGCGCTAACACAAATCTATTACACTTTTTCCTGTGTCTACGCTGGTTCATACATAAACATTGGTATGGTTTTCTTGTATTAATTCCCATTACAGTGACACCCTCTTTCGAATTGTCGTGTTTTTTACTTTATTCTCTCTCATATTTTTCTCTCAATAATAACTTTCTTTGCCCCTCCCCCCCGCTCCCTAGGCTACTGGAGCGGCCGCTACCTTACTCCCGTGGGGTGGGCGCTATACTGTCCTGGAAGGTCTCGTCTTTGAGCTCGATTGGGGTTGGGTCTTGCTTGAGTATAAAGCTAATTCATGCATTTCGTTTTCAACAAAAATGTTGGCTCAAGAAGAAACCAAAGAAAATAGGACTATCAAATATTAAAAGCTTGGCTAGGGATCTTGGAAGCAAAACCAGGGGGGCAGGTGCCCCCACGCCCCACCCCTTGCGGACACCCATACCCACCGGGCACCACTGGTAGTAGTGGTTACAGAAAAAATATTAGATTCTTGATGGTACCGCGCGTTTGGGAGACCTTGTACTTAATCAGTTTATTTGGCACGATCTTTTGAGCGCACCATCACAATTACATTCCCATCTGACACGAGTATTGGCTTGTTCGGGAAGTTTTCATCATACAGGCATGATACTTTTCTTTTATCGCTCATATTTATATAGCAAACACTCGATGATTAATTGGCCTACCTACGTCCACCACCCACCCTACACCCCCATACACCCTGAGCTGACCACCCACCCACCCACGCACCCACCTATTTCCCGCGGGGCCATGGCCCCGAATTTGTATGGTCGGGCCGCCACTGGTGCCAGGCCTTCCTAGTTTATTTTATTTTAAGTGTTGCCTACAGTGTACATATTTATTTTGTTCTATTCTATGTTCCATACTAAAGGCCTAGGCCTATACATAACATAAAAATATACTGAACTTTCCTCTTACATACTACAACTATGATATCTTTGTACTTATTAATAATTTGACGAAATCCATATTTGTACCTTGTTTAAATCAACGGATTAATAAAAACTTGAACTTGAACATATTGGGCAATGCTTGGCTTTAAAATGGTCGTGTTTTTCTTCGAGAGCAGTTTTAGAGACAGTTCTTTTATTTACTTTTTGCCGATCCTGTGGCCCTAGTGCGTGCCTGCGTGGGTAATATGACACCGGGCCGACTTGGCTAACCTTTCCCCTCTCTGTCTAGCGTGGCGCGCGCACCATGCTAACCCGTCTCAGTATGCGCGCGCATCACATAATGTCTGCCGCTCAGTTCAAAGAAATAGTTAACCTTATTGACTGAGGAAATAAAATAAAAAAACTTCAAAACCTTAACGTTTCTAATTAAAATATAAATTAGTTTTACCCGGAAAGGAGTTCTATTAACTATTATAAAAAAATAAACAAAAAATACCTTCAAAACCTTAACGTTACTATTTAAAATATAAATTGCTTTTACCTGGAAAAGAGGTCTATTAACTATTATTTAAAAATAAACAAAAAATACCTTCTAAATCTTTAACATTTCTATTAAAAAAAAAAAAAACATTGTTGGGGGTTTGAACCAGCGCAGAGCGAACCCTACCTTAGCAATCCCATCTGTTACCACCCTGCTACGGCGCACTGTGTACGTTGTCCGCCTATAAACGTATATAGTGGCATCGCAAGCGAGCCGTGAGCGCGCGGTGGTGGGGGAAGGTTAGCAAAGTCGGCCTTTAGATTCAACCCTGCGTGGGTGACAGTGCTGCGATCTCTCGGCGTGGAGGTGTTTTCAAAGAATGGATATCTCTAGAGGTGGGACCAGATATTAAGCTGTCGCACGTCAAGGTCAAGCGAGAGCACGGACGCCAACGTTGACAATTTACACACAACTGGCATTAGGTAAGGCCTACCGTATTTGGCCATGTTATCGTGATATGTATCACATAAATCAATAAAGTAGTTCGTCCCACAGAGTCAGTATTTTAGCGAAATAATGATTTTAAGTAATCACGATTACGAAAGTGTTTTTTTGCCTTGTTGGTAATGGTGTGTCCAAAGTTCCAGCTGTTTATGATGCCAACCTCGCCAGATGTGATGTCAATGTTTAGGAGCATCAAAATGTCTTGATTTTATTCGTACACTTCATAAATACTTTATTTTTAGGATAATATTGGGCAAGGCTTGGCTTTAAAATAGTCGTGTTTTTCTCCGAAAGCAGTTTTAGAGACCGTTATTTTCTTTACTTTTTGCCGATCCTGTGGCCATAATGCTTGGACGACAGTGCTGCGATCCCTCGGCGACCGACAGCTTATCTGGTCCACACTATATGGGTGTTTTTTTTAATCAGCAATACCAACCAGAGAACAAAATTCATAGGCCTATACATAAACCCATTTTATCACACTGTTTTTTTTTTGTTTTCGATACAGTAAATCTAAATTAGGCCTACTTCTCTTTATATATTTTCAGAATAATAGTGTTTCGATAAGTATGACATCAAAGATAGCGAATTTTTAATTAAAAAAATAAGTCAACATTATTTCTGTTTGTGTAACGTTGGCTTGTGTGCTTCTTGGTTTTCTCATTGATATTTATGGGTTTTCTCTTTAATGTTGTCATTGTACGTTGTTGTCATTTGTCTAATTTGTCATTAAAAAGACAGGCCATAGGCCTAGGACCTACCTAGAATTTCCAATTTAGTATTCAAATCAATCTCGGTATAAAATCAAATCCGAGGTAGGCCCTACGGTATCTTATCACGCACAATTTACAAGGTAAGTTTGTGCCAGAACGATGTGTAGGCCTAGGTAGGCTCTAGGTGCCCTACCTAGGCCTAGGCCTAGCCCTAGGACTAGGGCCTAGACTAGCTAGGCATGTAGGGGCTAGGCCTAGGCCTTAGTAGGGGCTAGGCCTATACGCCTAGGCTAGCCTAGACCAAGACATTGAATTTGGAACGGAATAGGCTAGGTCTTCTGTTGAGGCGGGTGCGGTGGGGAACTCTTTTTCGCAACTTTTTCATGCAAAATCAATTACAAACATCTCCATTTTTTTACATTTTTAGTGTTGTCTGTGAAGATTGTTAGCAGGGTGCGAATTGATGGCTTGGCAGAGGGAGGGATGGCCAAGTCTAGTATCTGTATGGACCGCTAGGGGTCTGGGGCGAAGCCCCAGCCGCCGGAGTCAAATTTTTTTGGGGGTATTATTGCCCTCGAGATGGCCTTAGAAGCGATCTGAGGAAAATTTTGTTGGGGGGTATTATTGGCAATTGCCCTCGAGATGGCAAAAGAAGCAATCTGAGGAAAACTTTTAGGGTATTATTGCCCTGGAGATAGCCTTAGAAGCGATCCGAGGAAAATTTGGGGGTACTATTATTGCCCTCATTGCCCTCGAGATGGCATTAGAAGCAATCCGAGGTATTAGTTTGAATAGAATATGTGTAAATTGACGCAAAAGGCGTATGTACATCACTATTAACTTAATAATGTCCATGTATAGGCCTAATTTGAACATTGTAGCCCCACCCGTTCAGTCAGATACTACGTAATTATTTTATGATAATTTGACAGATTTACAAATGCACCAAATCTAATTCTTGGTGCATCACCGTTATTTAAATATCTACCAGGTGTTAAGATTCTTCTAGTGCAACAGCTTGTCCAAGTTGACTTCAATTCCAGAGGAACAATCTTTGATACTGGGATACGGAACAAGGGTAGTATGACGGAATGGCTAATTTTGCACCAATTTTTGTTGTTCAAAACCATGCAAAATCACTAGGAAAGTAAAAATAAACCACGCGCAAACCCACTTTTACCGACAATTTCCAAAGAAAAAACATGAAAAAACGAAGCGATGGAATGACGCGGCCTAGGCCTACCTGCTGAGATTTTGTGCTCACTGCAAATAACTTTACAAGAACATAATAAAAAAATCCAAAATAAAATCATCACGTTTTTGCTGTTATAGGGCCTAGTAACAAAAAAAACTTCAAAACCTTTAACGTCGCTATTTCAAACGAAAGTCCTTTTGTGGTGAAAGTCATTTATATTAAAAATAGCGACGTTAAAGGCTTTTTTAGGTGGGAGTATTTTAGTGAAAAAGGTTGGTAAACCTAGTTAGTAACATCAAGACGTAAATAGCAAACATGGCGACCAAATGACAGTGAAATGAGCGAGTGTTTGTGTTCAATCTGTGTTCACTATTCTATATAATTGGTATATTTTCACAGTGATTAGTAAAAATAAATCGTTAATAATGAGTTCTTTATTTATTTCTCATTTGAAGTTGTTTTTTTATTGTTTTCTTTGAAAAAAGCAGTGTTGAAAAGTTGGACCGCACCAAGTGAACTAGTACCAAAACGACCGATTCAAGCAAACTAAAAGTGATTAAATAAGTCCAGAAACTACTTTCCGCGGCCTAAAACCAAGTAAATCCATAAAATATTCAGTTAGAAAAAGGAAAATCATAAATTTAATACAAAATAACATTTCCGTCAAATTACCCTTACACCCTGGGATACTTTACTTAAGAAACTTTGAAATAATATACCGTACACTGTAGGCCTACCTAAAACATGCTAATGCAAGTAATTTTTTACAAGAGAGCTTTCAACCTACGACTCTAGTGGTTTTTTTTACAAACTTTTATGGACATAGAATTTAAATAATAATATCGGATATATAAGAAATAACAGTGGTAACAAGACGTACCAGTTCAAAGTAGGCCTACGTCTGTTACCACCATTTATGAACTAATCATAAGGTTAGACCATCGAAAAAATTACTTTATATTCATATCCATAAATTTAATAGTGGGTTACCCAAATGTATGATTTAGGGATCCCGCTCGATTTTCATGATGGAGCGACGCTGCATATTCCAAATAGTAAAATACATTTTAGATTGATAATTTTTTTGGGTGTCACTTTCTACCCGTAGGGTCGGAGAGGGTTGGGATTATTTTAATGAAAATTCGATTTTTTTTGGAAATGAATAAAACTTTGTTATTTTACTAAAACACATTGGCGAGTTTGAAAAAAATACAAAAAGTAAAATTTGTGCCGCCATCTTGAAAAAATAATCACTGTTTAGACATGTTGTCAAATACTAGTGGGAAAATTCATAATGCTGATGAAAATATTTAATTAAAAAACATGAAATGTTTAGTTTCCTTAAAGTAAAACATTCAAAATTTTTCAAATCGGTTGATAATTGCTCGTTCCACAAACATTTGATTGAAGGCACCTGTTGCTTAGCTAATGAGGTTTTTGTTTAAAAAGTCGCCTGCCACATACCGATTTCGGATAGGAGAGTTTGCAAATTAATTGCTATAGACCAAACATTTGTTGATATTCTCAAATAAGCATGCAGTATTATCCAAACTGTATTTTTTTACAAGTAAAACTAAGTTTTCTAGTTTTACCGGAATTTTTTTCTTCCAAATTTGGTGTTTTCTAAAAAAAAACATTCGAAAGCTATGTAGGTAGGCTAGAATTTCTTAAATAAAACTTTAAACTTCTTTTTTAATGTAGGGTTTTCTACCGCGTTTTTAGTTGCGTTGACGAGCCAGTTTGGTTTATTAAAGGCATTAAATCACAATGGATGAAGTATTTTTTTTAATACAAGAAGGTGTACAAAAAATAAGAATGCCGGACATTTTGGCAACCTTGGATGAGGCCTATACCCTATACAACGGTTTGTTTTGACGCACGCCTGGGGCATGTGACGCAGGTGGATGGGGACCTGCTGAGCTGACAAAGCCGGCCGGGCGAGGGTAGCCCTACACTCTGTTAGAACACGTGTTGTATTTAGTAAGGGGTTGACATTCTGTGTGGATGGACTGGAGTGTTCAAAGATTTGTTCTAGCACAGTGACAGCTCAACAAGTGTTTTATGTACTAATTTAATTAAGTGATAGTGAATAGCATTACAAGGTTTGTCGAGATATGTGAAGAGTACGGATGGCTCAGTGACTACAGTTAACAAACATACCTATATAGTTGAAGTGTGGATTTTGTCTTCTTTTAGGTTCTAGTAGTTTTTAAAGTTAGTGATACGTGTGTCATACAAAAAGACGGCAAAACATACCGAATAATTCTTAGTTTTATAAATAATTACAGTGACTACAGTTTACAAACATAGTTGAAGTGTGGATTTTCTCTACTTTTAGGTTCTAGGTTGTTTTTTAAGTTCGTGATAAGTGAGTCATACAAAGAGACGGCAAACATACCGAATAATTCTTAGTTTTATAAATAATTAATGTGTGACGCGTGAGTGTTTAAATGTGGATATATTGGACAACAAAATCAAAATCAGGTTTATGATACAGAAATGTGGTTTTCATATTAATCCGTGGGTTAAAATCGTGTTACAAATGTATACACTGTTCTAATCCTTACAATGATAAAGAAATCATTAAAGTCGAATCACTTTTAGTCAAAGTAGTCCACAGTACTCCCGTATGCGACTTTAAATCCTATATATTGTTGGTCTTTACACTTGGAGAGTAGGGACAAAACACGGGTAACAGACGTACCTTCGGACAACATTTTTGTATTAACAAACACAATTATATTGTTATCCATTCATTAAAAAGACATAGTAAGTAGGTGGATGAATAGGAAATAAGATGAGCTTTCTCATGGTATAAACATTTTTACTGTACGATATCAACCTTTTCTCGTGACAGGGATCGTAACAAGCGGTAACAGAAGTACTTTTTTGGACACGTGTTTTTACAGTAGCCCTATGCTAGAAATGATTAAAACTAATTATTGCATGCTAAATAAAAAAACCTTCTCATACAAAATAGCTACAAGATAAAACTTAATCAGATTCACACGTCACTTCATGTGTATTTTTAAGTACATATGTTGCCTACTATGCAAGAAGTAGGCTGGTAACAGACGTACCAAGTATGGTAACAGATGTACCTTGTCTGAATTAAAACTGGTATTTTATACTAAATATCATAGATCATGCTTCTTTTTGTGGTTACAGTTAATCAAATCTTCAAATATAATTTCTCTGTTCATTATTGGTCAGTTACATCCAGATATTCTTTTTTTGACAACTGTTTAGACATTACCGGTAGGCCTACGTTAGAAATTGGTAAATGTATGTGATTGCTGAATGAATACAACAGAACAAACTTTCTCATGAATACAAAATAGGTACAAGATAGAGGACTACCTCATACTTATATACTAATCACTTCATTTCATATGAATTTATGAGGAATTGTCTAATCTTAAAGAAATAGGCGGTAACAGACGTACCTTGTAGGAATAAAAATTGCTTTTTTTTAATACATTTCCTTTGCTACCTGGTCAAACCATAACATAAATTTATTCTGCTCCATTATGTTTGATCAGTTAACATCCCTAGATATGAAACATCAAACTTTGTTACCATCATTCAGTAAAATTGAATTTCTAAAGCAGTACGTACAGCAATGACTTCTGTTATCCATCACGGGAGGGGGAGAATTTCTACAATGGTGTCAATATCCGTGTATGAAACTGGCTCCTCAACTGTAAATATGTAGGCCTACTATGATTATGGTATATGATTCTCAAGTAAATTGTAATTCACCTCAACTCTAGCTTCCAAATAATCTGTAAAATTTTGGCTACCAACAGTTGTGTAGGTACCACCGTACAAGTTATTTTATGATAATTTGACAGTTACAAAGGCACAAATCTAATTATTGGTGCATCACTGATATCTACCAGGTGTTAAGATTCTTCTAGTGCAACATCTTGACCAACTTCACTTCAATTCCAGTGGAATAATCTTTGATATTGGGAATACCCTTTAATTAGAAAATTTGAAATAATTAATAATGTACCATACACTGTAGGCCTACCTAAAACATGCTGATGGAAGCAATTTTTTACAAGAAAGCTTTCGACCTATCACTCCAGTGGTATTTTTACAAACTTTTATGGACAAAGAATTTAAACAATAATATCGGATATGAAAAATAACAGTGGTAACAGACGTACCATGGTACGTCTGTTACCGTTCAAAGTACGTCTGTTACCACAATTTATCAACTAATCATAAAGTTAGACAATTGAAAAAATTACTTCAAAATTCACTATCCATAATCTAACTTATAAAACAAATTTTTGAAGTTATTGAACTGTTGAGTCACTCAGAACAAGAACTTTAGGAACTTTTAGTAACAGACGTACCAATCGAATTTCCGAAAAAGATACAGACCTGCCATATTTTAATAGCATAATTATGATGGGATATATAGTATGCTGGTAATAAGTTTGTGCATATATGTAGAACCAAATTAGGAATGCATTTTGCAGCAATCTAATTTTCTTTAATCACTTTCCTTGGCTTTCAATTGCTATTGTAAAATGTAGGAAAAAAAATTAACAGAACATCATTGCACTTCTTGTGTCATATTATAAAATATATAAATGCCATTCCATTGAACTTTGGCAATTCTGAAAGAATAAGCTGTAAGCTTTAATTTGATGTATGACACATGTATGTAGCTTTAAATTTATATTTTGGCTATGAGGTTGAAAGAAATCATGTTTTTGCCCAGTAACAAAAACTGTTGCCTAGCAGTGTTGAGAGAATGAATATAATAATATGCTAATATATGCTAATATATGCTAATATGCTCGAACCCATCATGGATAGTTATACAATCGAAATTAGCACGCAAATTTGTGATTTTTTTCCGATTCGTGACAATATAAGCACTCTGTGTTGGTATCCATTGATGTACATTCATTACAACTACACCATTTAAGATCACCTTTCCAGTGGCGGATACAGGGGGGGGCGGTGGGGCGATGCCCCCCCCCATGATTCTTTAAAAAAAAAAAAAAGCATTTTATTGTGCACGCACCAAATGCACTCTAAAAACCTGATTTTTCAAAATTTTCGCCTGCGGCGCTATTTATTTAAAACTCTCAATAAAAATCAACTTTCCTTTATGTTGTCAGAAATAATCAGTTTACCTCTGCAAGAGTGTCTGCATCAGTGTACTTCGATTTAATTAAGTTGTCCTCCTATGTGAATCGTTTTTTAACTAAATAGGGTAGACGTTTAATAAATAAATAAAATGATGAATTCAAAATAAGATCAAACGTTTTTATAATGTTGCAATCGAGGCCAAAGCTGTAAATTGTAAGCTTGACATGACGACAAAACAAATTGGTGCACACAAACTACATTGTTTCCGTATTGCATTCCGCCCACCACTTTTTTCTAAAATGCACCAAATGCACTCTAAAAACCTGATTTTCAACATTTTCGCCTGGGGCGCAATTAATGAGGGGCTCCGCCCCCCATACCCCCCGTGCGTCCGCGCTTAGTCCCTTTCCCACGACTGTACATGCCCACGCAAAACGCCCCCCCCATCAATATGACCTAGACCCGCCACTGCACCTTTCCTGCCACTAAACTGTTTTATCCAGGCTTCTTTTTCTTAATTTTTCTTGAGATTTTCCCTCTGTTCACTTTCTGTGTATGAAGGCTCGAAAATGAAGGGAGCTAATCCTAACATAGTGTAAATAGAACAAACACTTTTCAACTGACCCGTCCCGTGCCCGATGGTATTGAATGGGCGGGCAGTGAGCGGCCGCATTCACTCGAGTCGATCGGTAGCGAAGCTCTGTAGCTGTACCCATCCAGCTACGTCACGGGTGGTGACGTCACGCACTATACAATTTGCACAATATTGGTCATACCATGTTTAAATATTGACCGATTTCTTTCATTTTTTTTTCTAAATTCCTAAAATAAATTTAGGTTTAACATAAGAAAGCAACAAGTCAATGTGAGAGTATGGCTTTAAGTTGATCCATATTTAAGACTGTTGGATGCACTCGAGTAAACGAGACTTTGACGCAGAATGCAGAGGTTTAATCAGGATCACTTGCAATGAAGCTCTATCGTTTGTCCTATCACCATCGGGTTGTGGTTTGTATTTAAATGATAAATATGAATGGTGTATAGCGTGATCGGAGCACATTGCTTACTTTTTTTTAGTAACTGACCTTAATTATCTCACTAAACAGGTAATTTGAAGTAATTTCCCAAGCTTGCAAAGGGATTTTTTCAAAATGTTGAAATGTGCTCTGATCGACCCATGCGATCATCCTTTATAAACAACATCCCAAAAATTCAAATTGATTGCGTGAAAATTGGAGTTTGTAAAGTGATCCAGACTGTATGTAAAATTAGCTGAATTTACCGATCAAGCGAATTTCTAAATATACAATTAAATATAGAATGTTGAAAAATTGTATAATACTAGTTAGTTTTCAAGATGGTCCTTTTTCATACGTATTTAAGTAATCCATTGTAGGATTGGGCCTAGAGAATGATAAAGTAGTAGCTAGTGAGAGCGGATTATATTACTCCCCGAAACTAGAGGCGAGCTCTGGCTGTGGTTGTCCGGAACACCTCCCTCTCCCCTTGGCGACCTCCCCGACGACGATAACAATACACAACTAACAATGACGATGACAAAGACGACCGCGACGTGAGAATCTCTTTTTCCTACCCGGTACCCGTGGCTGGTGTGCATGTGCCTCTCCTTCCCATATCCCCTAGGCTAGAGTGGTGCATTATGATCTAACAGTTGGACGCCCTCTTACCCAAATAAACCATAAATACGCTAATAGTTCATTATGAGGTACATATGATACGGTTCAATGGCAATTTTATTGGATGAGCGAAGCGAAAATTCTATTTCACTTTCACTGGAGAAAAAAAAACCAGAATGTTTTTTTTTTTTTTTTTATTTTTTTTTTTTTATGTGTTTGTCCACACGATTCCGGCCAAACCGATACTCCGATTACGATGAAATTTTATGGAGGTCTTCGAAATCTCTGAACTTAGAACTGCCACGTTTTTGAGCACAATCGGAAAATTATTTCTCATGAAAATCGCAATTTTACGTTTTTTTTTTTAAATTTTAAAAATTTCTTCGACTTACAACACCTACATGCTTTGTTCGATTGTAATGATTTTTTCACAGAACCTTTCTTTCATGAATTGATATATTCATGTGAAATTTGAGCGTTATCAAAAAACTATTTTTACGAAAATCGCAATTTTAAAGACTTTTTTGATTTTTAAATTTCTTGGCTTTTAACACCTACATGCTTTATCCTATTGTAATGATTTTTTCACAGATCCTTAATTCTATAAATAATATATTCGTGTAAAATTTTGTGCGCAATAAAATATTTTTCTTATGAAAATTTCTACTTACGTTTTTTTCCCTTTTTTAAAATTACGTTTAAATTTAAAAAAAATTAAAAAAATTTTAATTTTAATTTTTTTAAAAAATTTAAATTTTAATTTTAAAAAAAAATTTTCAACTTAGTAATGTTTTTTTCACGGGAAAAAAATAGAAAATCCGCAAACACATGGCAGCTCAATGCCCAATTCGCTCTTCCAGCAATGCGGGGGGATTTAAGTTTTTTCCTATAATTTAATACCAACCCATTTTTTAAATTCACCATTTTCAGTATTAAAAAGTCACTCGCGCATTTCACAGCGTGACTGCACACGCACATTCACTATTTCCCATCCCCCCTTAATGCCCGTAGAAGATTTGTTACGGGCCCCTAGTATAACTTTCAATTTTCCCAACTGTAATCTTCAGGCGGGGGGGGGGGGGGGGCCCGGTTGCATTTGTCGCTATCGCTAGCCCATACCCCGCACTGAAGTTGTAAAAAAAAATAGGGTACAATGCAGTCTTGTTGGTGATAATTTTTCTTGTGACACCCTGCTATTAAACATACACCATGGAATGACATTACCGGTTGCATTTTTGAGTGACTTTTAAAAGCATGCAAAAAAAAAAAAAAAGTTTTCTAGCGGAAAAAAAATGTTTCGTCTACTTTAGAAGCGTTTAAAAGTCTCCACAGAGCAATAATATTTTACCCCCCAGAGTGTTTAATAATTATTGCAGAAAAAAAAATTAGTAGTGGGGAGTAAGAGAGTATTTAGGCGTGACAAACAGGAGAAAAAAACAATTAGGAAGAGATTTGGAGTTGAAATTTTTTGTTCAAAATGGGAAGAGAAAGATTGAGTGGTATGGACTATGGAGAATTGACAAAAAAAATACCAGAGCAAATTTGAAAATGGATATATGAACTAAAAAGACCCGGTACACCAAGAAAAAAGTGGGAAGGACCAAAAAAGAAATGATGTTAAAGAGAGGGGAGTGTTTTGGAAAAAATAGAGCAGAACGACGGTTTTGGGGGACAGAAGGAAATGCTGAGCTGGTGGAAGAAGCAAAAAGAAAGAGGAACGATATTGAAGAAGAAAATGAAAAGGGAAAATGAAGAAATTGAAGGAAAGAGAACATGACAGGCCCCGGGGAAGCCGGGGTTAATAACCCTTTTGGCCCTGGAAAAATTGGGGTTAGCCTCCCCGACCCGATTTTGTTGGAAGAGGTTTTAGAAAATTTATTTGCTTAGACCTACACTTTGCTATTCCTTACCTGCAAACCGGTATCGATAATTTTGATATTTTCTGCTTTTCCAACAATGCACAATTTGAATTTTTTGTTTTGTTCAGCACACTTTTTTAAAGCAATGCATTTTGACATTTTTCCCCAGAATATGCCGTAGTGCAAAAAGAAAACTCGTATAACCCCAAATTTCTTTTTTTGAATATTTTTCTGGTGAGACCTTTAAAAAAAAAAAAAATTGAGCAAGTAAGGAATTGTTTTTACAGTTTGTTTTTGTTGGACACTGTATTGTTTTACCAAAAGTAGTTTTACATTTTGTGGGCCCAAACCATTGGTCAGGGGGTCAATGTTATATTTAATCTCGATTTTTTCCTAGACATGCTTTGAGTATTGTAACTGTTCCACTTTGGTTTGTCGAAGAATATCATTTTGATCATAAACTGGTATAATGTGTTTTGTTTTAAGTTCCACAGACTTAGAGTCGAGTGTAATATTCATTGCGACGTTTTTCTATATCAGAAAAAAAATTGTCTAATAGATCTTTAACTTATTTGTAATGCACGTTCAAGTTTTCAGTTTGAGTAGAGATAAATGTCGATGGAAGAGTTAGTAAAGTTAAACAGTTAAACTTAAAACCTGTAGGCCTACAATACAAAGTTTGCTAGGTAACAAAGAAACATCATTTCGGCAGAGGATCTTGAGGAAAGAACTGCCCTGTTCGAAACCGAATGTAAGAATGTGTTTCTTAATACATTTGGATGAGCGAAGTGAAGACTTCAATTTCACTGACCCCCCAAAAAATTTAGCTCAGGTGTTTTTTGTTTTTTGTTTGTTTGTTCGCTCTCTACCGGGCAAACGGCTTATGCGATCTTGATGAAAATTGGAGGGGACCTTCGAAATCTCTGAACTTCGAGGTGTATTGTTTTTGGCTACAATCAAAGAAATATTTCTCATGAATATCGTGCTTTTACGATTTTGTTCCGATTTTTTGTGAGATATTTTCGTGCCATTTAGGCCGATTCTGACCAAACGGGTGGGGCTATAACGTTCATATTTTGCACCTACATTAAGGTAATGGTTATGTATTGCTTTTTGAAAGAAAAATTTGAAAAAGTTAGCCAGAATCCATAGAATAAAGGTTTAAGGCTGGGGCTACACAGGGTGGTTGCTCCGCACGTGGAGTGCCCGCGTCGGGTGCTCCGCCGAATGGGCTACGATTACACATAGCGGTCGCTCCGCGTGGGAATCGAGGATGCTAGTGTAAAAACAACAGGGAACGACATCGGCCTTGAGCAATATCGCAGACCCGCAACCGCACTGTGTAGTCGCTCTCATTCAACTGAATGTGTTGACCTTGGTCTGCGGGGACGGGTGCTCCGCATCGAGCTCGACATGCTGGGGGGAAAATTTCCCGCATGCGAACTGCCCGGCTCTGTGTAGCCGCTCTCATCTAAAACCATGTGTCGACCTTCTTTTACGAACCCGCACCGGAAGCTCCGTCGCGGAGCAACCGCACTGTGTAGCCCTAGCCTTAATATGAGTTTTTTGAGGTTTATAATATCAATTAACAAGTAACAATAGAAACTTGACAACAATCACCTACAATGCATTCAAAAAGCACTAGCAAAGGAAAAGTGGTCCTACACAAACTAAAAACTTAGCTACAAAAAAGCTCATCCATCAACGCGGCGGGATTTAAAGCGATTTCCTAGTTTATTACATTGTGTCGCCAACATAATTTATGATACTGGGTATTTTGTTTATCAAGACAAGCATTATGGTTGTATTTTACTGTTCCATCATTAGAGACATGAACATTGAACAGCCGATGTAAGATGTACTGCACTCCCTGAACTCAATTTGTGTTCCATTTTATTGCAAACGAAACACATGCCTTATCAATTGTTGTTATTGAAGTCTATCGAGTCAACCTTTGTTTCGTATGCTCAAAATCATTTGATGGATGCTAAATTATCTTGCTGCAATCTGAATAAGCAACAATCAGTCTCTATCTCCAAAATATGTGACATTTTCTGCAACGCCGCGTTCAAGGCTCTCACAACACTCGTCCACTAAAGTTGATCTTGTTGATACACAAAACACATCTTTATACTTTCCACGATCATGAATTGTACTCAATACTTTACCAATGTGGTAGAAATAGACTCAAAACTAAAGAAATAATGACAAAGTTTAAATGCTTCATTTTTACAATAACATTTCAATAGATGTACACTTGAGAAATGAGCTAGGCCCAGAATACGACCGTAAATAATCAGATGATTACAATACATTCAATTGGCTTCTAGCACCATAATACAACAATCAAACAATTACTTGAACTTGCGGAATTTCAGGTTTTCTAGGAATTTAACAAGTTAATACATTCATAATTTCTTCGATTAAACAAGTGGAGTCAATAAAAAATAACTACAAATCAAACTTAAGACCAACACACTTTAAATGTTGGGTTCTTTCCATAGCTGCGACTTTTCCATTGAACAAATTTGCAGTGTTTTATAGTTTCACGACAACCTGTGACTTGTCCACCAGTTCAAGTAATTTTTAGGGCGCGACTAGTTTTGTTTATTTATTTACTATTTAAGAAGCAAGAAAGAAGAGGACGATATCGACGAAAAAGATGAAATGAAAGATGAAGAAATTGAATGAGAAGAGAACATGACAGGCCCGGCAAGCCGGTGTTAATAAACTCTGTGTGCCCTAGAAAATCTGGTGGTAAGCCACCCCCTGACCCGACTTATGTTGGAAACAGGTGTAAGAAATATTTATATATACTATTGCAATATTACTATTCGAGACGATGGATGGTGATATGAGGGTGAACAATTTTACAAATATAAAAACCAATGCCTTCTGTGGGATTCAAACCCACGTTCTTCAAGTGATATACGCTGTGGGCCATCGCCCCAATCGTATTCGTCACCGCAGGCGGCTTCAAGCCATTGATTCACTGTTGTAACATACAAGGTAGCCTATTGTTACTTACTTCCCATTGGAAGCAATAACTTAATAAATACCTATGTCTATGGATTTTTTTATATAACGTCTGTCCTATTAATAACTAATTTACAACGGAGGACATAACGGCGCTCGTGTTCGTTTGAGCATGTGATTTCTATTTAAAATCCATGGTTTGACCATGGTTTAACAATGATTTTAAATATGGTTTGATGCCAAGAAAACCACTGCCTTCTACACATGAATGTTTCAGTATTTCCCAGTTGAATAATAATTGTGTTAATTATGCCACTACCATCTGAAAATCTTTGTTCGTGATTTTATAAGTGAAAATATTCAAAACAGGGTTGTCATAATAATATGTAAATATCAACCGATTTTAAAAAATTCTGAAGTTTTTGTTTGAACAAACATCAAAGAAAGTAATAAAATTAATTTAAAAATTTAAAAATTTTACTGCACTTAAACAGGTAAATAATGTCAAAATTTTCCAAGATGGCGTCTTTTTTTAAATTCTAGTATTTTTTTTTAAAATTCAGCATTGTGTTGTTAGTAAACCTACGAATTTTTAAAGAAATTCAAGGTTTTGTTTTGTGTCTTTGGTAATAATCACAAATCCGCGACCCCCACCCCCTGTAGGGGGTAGGAGGATGACACCCAACATTTTTATTAATCCAAATGTAAATAAACAAATTTGTAAAATGGCGTTGCTCCATCACAAAAATCGAGCGAGAAAAGTTTGGGCTACCTATACTATAACTTATAAAGCAAATTTTTGAAGATATTGAACTGTTGAGCCACTCAGAACAAGAACTTTAGGAACTTTTAGTAACAGACGTACCAATCCAATTTAAAAAAAAGATACAGACCTCCCATATTTTAACAGCTTATGTTGGGATATATAGGTACTATGGTGGTAATAAGTTGGTGTATATATGTAGAACCAAATTAGTAATGCATTTTGTAGCAATCTAATTTTCTGTAATCAACTTTTCTTGGCTTTCAATTGCTATTATAAAATGTAAAAAAACTAAAAGCAAAACATCATTACCTACACTTATTGTGTCATATTATAAAATATATAAATGCAATTCCATTGAACTTTGGTGATTCTGGAAGAATGAGCTGTAAGCTTTAATTTAATATATGACATATATCGATGGTGAAGAACCAATACCTTCTATCTGCCATTTTCTGCAAAAATGAGATTTTTGTGTCTATGGATACACAAAATTATTTCGAATTTTTTTATGTTAATAGCTCCTATCTAACAATGCTTAAACATCTCCAAAAGAGACATATAGTACTACCTTACATCAATATCTCCTATCTGCCACCGCCAACTAGTTACTTTTTTAAAATCAGTTTTAATGCTCTGGGTCGTTCCATGTCAAGTGATCACAGCCATTTGGGTCACCATCTCAGATTTGTTTGAAAATTGTCACCATTATTTTTGTTGAAAAATAAAATATACATAAAAAAATTTGAGCGTTCTAACTTCAACGGTCTGTGATTTACGGGCCAGTGAAAAACTCAAATTTGAGTTTTTCCGGGCGCGTTGCGGGTTACTGATAAATTCATAACTTTCTTCCTATTTAACATAAAATGATTATTTTTTTTTTAAATTGTGGGTAATTTTTCATCCTACCCTGTCAGAACAAATGCATTTCACTAAAATAAGTAAATCAGCACAAAAAATCACAATATTGATTTTGACCCAGAATAACTCAAAATCGTATCCTCCAAAAAATGTCAAAATTTATTTTTGATGTTTCTAACATATAATAAGCTTACATAAAAAATCTTATCTTGGGACACCTTTGGGATCAGAATATATTAATATTTTAGTGCCATCTTGTGTAGTATATTTAACTAATAATCACAGATAAAGGATATCTGTGATATAATGCTAGTTGTCTACTCTGTATTTTGAATTTGGTGCCAAAGTATGTTGTTGTGTTGTCGTCTTAATTACACAGGCAGTAGAAAACACATTTAACAAGCAGTAGGCCTAACCATCCATCTTGCTTTTTGTACCTGTTACCTGTACAGCACATGGTTAAGTCTCACATTAACAAGTGTTCACCTGGATTTACAGATAATTTGGTAGGCATACCGCATATAATTGAGAGTTATAATTGGTGTGAGTTATCAATGGTTTACTTTACAGACTTGGACATAGAGATTTGTTGAGGATTTATAAATTACAAGGTAAATAGTTATTTGTTCAAGTGGACAGCTCATGAAAAATGGAGAAAAAGTGGAATTTTTCAACTTGTTGCAATCCATTTGATAGGGCTAATCATGCCAGTTTCAAAAGAGGTCTCAGACCAATAATGCAGTGGATGTTTAAAAAGTTACCTCATCTCCCACTAGAAGGGAGACTTTGTGATATGTGCAGAAAGAAAATTCATCTTTAGAGGACTATTGTAGCAGCTCGTCTGACTCGTGCACTTCATTTGTTGACGGGGGAGATCTTCATGAGCAACCCAGTTGCAGTTACAAACAGCCAGTTCAACAGATGAGGAATAATGAAAATCAGCCAAGGTGAGACATTGTCGACAATTAATTCCAGCCTGTTGTCCATTGGAGAGTCTCCGTTTAAGAAATCAAAACTAACACAAGAGAAATATCCTAAGGAAAAGCTTAAGCGAGTGCATTGCGCTTTGAAGCGGAAGTTACTTTTCAGCGATTCGGAAGACAGTTCTGGTAACAATAAAGAAACAGATACAGCCGAAATAATCAGTCAGTTGAAAGATAAATTTAATTCATCTATGAATCGAAGTGACAAGATTCAAGTTTTGACAGTGCTTCCAGCAAGTTGGAGTATTAAACGAACGGAGCAAGAGTTTGGAGCATCAAACCGTATGATACGAAAAGCTAAACAACTCGTTAAGGATAAAGGCATCTTGTCTACACCTAACCAGAAACCTGGAAAATCTTTGTCTCAAATATTGTGGGATTAGTGAAAAAAGTGTATGAATCCGATGATGTCAGCCGAGCAATGCCAGGCAAAAAAGATTACGTTTCTGTAAAAGTGGATGGCAAACGAGTTCACATACAAAAAAGGCTTGTGTTGTGCAACCTGAAAGAAATACATAGCCTATTCAAGGAAATGTATCCTCAACACACAATTGGGTTTTCAAAGTTTGCAGAACTTCGCCCAAAGAATTGTGTTTTACCTGGAGCTAGCGGAACGCATTCTGTATGCGTTTGTACAATCCACCAAAACGTTAAGCTTATGCTATTAGGTGCAAAGTTATCAGAACTTACAGTTGGAGATGACATTCAAATCAAGACATATCACCACTGTCTTGCACAGATGATATGTAATCCACCACAAGAAAAATGTTTTCTCCATGAATGCCAGTATTGCCCAGGTGCGCTCTCACTAAAAGAACATCTAGGCAATGTGTTTGAAGAAGAAATGTTGAAGAAATCACTTACAAGCAGTGGGTATCAACTGATAGATGCTCCCTTGAAACACTCACAAAGTCCGCAGATGATTTCTTGGAGACGTTGTGTGAAAAGCTAAATGACCTTCTACGCCATTCTTTCATTGCTACTCAACAGTCAACTTTTCAATCAAAATTAAAGTCAGCATTACTGCCCGGGGAGTTTCTAGTTGTATGTGATTTTGCGGAGAATTATTCTTTCGTGTTACAAGATGAAGCCCAAGGGTTCCATTGGAACAATTCGTCCGCCACTATCCATCCGTTTGTAATTTACTACAATGTGGTGGAAAAGAACACCACACAAGTTTTGTTATCACATCGGAGTGCCTACAGCACGACACTGTTGCAGTGCACTTGTTTATTAAAAAATGATCAACTATCTACGTAATAAGTTTGAATTAGTTAATAAAATATTCTACTTCTCCGATGGGGCTGCTGCACAGTATAAGACAGAAAGAATTTTGTCAACTTGTGCTGCCACGCACAAGACTTTTCTGTTGAAGCTGAATGGCATTTCTCGGCCACTTCCCCTGGAAAGGGAGCTAGTGACGGTTTGGGAGGAACCTACAAGAGACTGGCTGCTCGTGCTAGCCTTCAGAGACCATACGAATCTCAGATCATGACTCCGAGGCAGCTGCATGACTGGGCCAAACAGAACATTCCGTCCGTGAGTTTTGAGTACTGCACCAATGAAGAGCATTTTGCCATGGCAAAAACTTTGGAAACCCGATTTTCTCAGTCCAGGCCCATACCTGGCACCCAGAAGTTACACTCTTTTATGCCAATTCTCAGACCAAGGTTTTAACTCGTGTGTATTCGTTCTCGTCTGAATCGAGTGAAGAGCTTGTGAGTGTTGATAATGAAAGTGAATCAATTGAGTTTGATAATATAAAAGGTTTTGTAACATGTGCATATGGAGGAGAATGGTGGATAGCATGTGTCATTTAGACATTTGTTGCAAGCAAGGAAGTGAAGCTAAGCTTTCTTCACCCATCAGGTCCAAATGCATCATTCTCATATCCAGCCAACCCGATATCCTCACTACAAATGCAACAGACGTTCTGACAGTAGTAGACCCACGAACTGCGACTGGTCGAGTCTATACACTAACTTCAAAAAAAAGCGAGGAAGCCTCACACAAACTCATCGCATGGAAAAATCAGAATTAGGTAGGCCTACTACTGTGTTCAAACATGTTACACAGTTAATATTGTGTTATACTTTTGGATGTTACACTAGTTAATATAAATTCAAAATTGCCTTGTGCATTAGGTATACTTGCTGGAAAAACTTCAGTGCAGACTGAGCATGGGTAGGCCCTATGGTGCTTATCATTCACCTAGCTATTTGTTGTACCAATCACTTGCTTATTAACAGACCTATACCACACTATGTTATGTATATTATGAGCTTTTTGTAACGCTTTAGATCATGTATGTACTTGTTTCTTCTGATCCCAAAGGTGTCCCAAGATAAGATTTTTTGTGTAAGCTAATTATATGTTAGAAACATCAAAAAAAAATTTTGACATTTTTTGGAGGATACGATTTTGAGTTATTCTGGGTCAAAATCAATATTGTGATTTTTGTGCTGATTTACTTATTTTAGTGAAATGCATTTGTTCTGACAGGGTAGGGTGAAAAATTACCTACAATTAAAAAAAAAAATTATCATTTTATGTTAAATAGGAAGAAAGTTATGAAATTTTAAAAGTAACCCGCAACGCGCCCGGGAAAAACTCAAATTTGAGTTTTTCACTGGCCCGTAAATCACAGACCGTTGAAGTTAGAACGCTCAAATTTTTTATGTATATTTATTTCTTTGTATTCAATAACTATACACAATTTTATCAAAATTGAAGTTGGTGACCAAAATAAGATGGTTATTTCATGTTCACTTGACATGGAACGACCCCTCTCCTGAACAATTTGGTTTTTGGCAGATAGAAGGTATTGGTTCTTCACCATCGATATGTAGCTTTAAATTTAAATTTTGGCTATGAGGTTGATAAAATCATGTTTTTGCCCTACTACAGGCAAAGTTTTGGTATCGGCTGCTGCCTACCAGTAGCCTACCAAAACTTTTGTTAATCAATTATAAAAATTACTTGAAATGCTCTTTACTGCATCTTCCCAACTCTCTTGGGAAGGTATCTTTTCACCTTCTAAATAAAATAAATAAATATTATTCATTTTAGGACCATTATTCTCTCCCTGTACTTTCCGAGGCTAGGTATCAGCAAGGTCCATTCCAAGCTATAGCAACCTTAGGCCCTCGGCCTACTCTGCCAAAACCTAAAAATAATCAACTGTTGCAGGGCCATGGACGATTGAGATTGTATGAGGTTCCTGTAATGTTTAAATCGATCTTCACTGGCATGTGGGCTCATTGCGTTACGGGTATCATCCTGATTTTTTAAATGTTTGTCTGCCCCACAATTATTTGCGGGAAGGGCTCTGCTCCCCAAATCTCCTATGCCTGCTTTCTTCTCACAAGTGATGCGAGTTGTGAACACCTGAGCACGATTTTTAAGGGTGGTGTATATTTGTAAAGGTCAGAGGGCCTACTCTGGTTGTGTTTTTTAAAAGTAACTTGGCACCACCCAGGTCACATTGTGCGATAACCTCCATTTTTAATAACCAAGTGGAGCTCTGTGCTCGACCTGGCGTCACAGTTTTCCAAGTGCATGCCCACGGTTGACTCGCTCACGTGACATGGTCACCCCGTGAGGTTCACCAGTTATAAATAATTTTAAAACATCCCTCCCCCCCGGCCACCAATAGACTAGACCTACCTAATACTATATACTCTTTCTGCACAGATTGAAACGGTGATAAATTATAATGGCAAATAGCAGTGGGTCGAACGACAAGGCAAACTGCTGCCTTGACAAGCTGGTTGGAGATATTAGCAAGACCAGTGCAGTTAAACAAGTTGCTCTAGGAACTGCCACAGGATGGTAAGCATGCTATCCAAGATATTTGTCCAACTCCAAATCCATTGCCAGTAGGAATTACTGTGCATCACAGCTGTTAGTAAATAATTGTTGGGCTCATCAATCGTCATATTTGAATAGACTTGTTCATGGGGTTGCTATAAGTCAAGGACGCAAATTCGGGACATAATTCAGACTCAGACGAGTAATGGGTGACGGCGATGACAAAGATGACCACGACTAACGGGCCTGCCCTGGCCTGATTTTGTCACCATTGGGCACTTATAAACTTGTAATAACCTTAGTGTTGTGTGCTCTTAAACTTCATTATCAACTAACTGAGGAATTATTCCAACCAATAACTTAAAAGTTAAAATTCTACACATGTAATCATAAACTGTTGCACCTTTCAAGCACTGTACGGATGAACAAGTGCACTTGCGAACCACATTGCAACCAACATTCATTCAAAGACGAGTTTTGAAATAATTATGGAAAGTAGGATTTGGAAATCGGGACATTCCCGAATTTCCGGGACACGAAAAATACAGCTCAGCTAAAAATCGGGACAATCCCGATTTTTGGGGCGTATGGCGACCCTACTTATTCATGGCATATATATATATATGTTTTAAGTATCTTTACGGTAAATAATCACGCACAGTATTATAGAAAATAACTTTTAATCCCAACGTTTCAGAAAAACTATGTTTCCATTTTCAAGGGAAGGGTAAAACAAAAAATTCAATAAAACAACAACAGCATTATAAAAATAAACAAATAGAAACAAAAAAACACACTACCTTGCAAACATAGAAAATTACAAAGATCCAATTGCAGTGAACCTAAAATCAAATCACTTGGTTGCATTGTGAGTGTGACTTCTTGTGACCATTCTAGCAGGCCTATCGCTGTCTTCATGTCTTGGTACCACAGGCGGCTCAGTCTCATACTTTTCAAGAGCTGCAGTAGGACTTCTAGTCATTCTGCTGGATTCCAAATTTCTAGACAAGATGGTTGGGTCCGTCCGGATGGATTCTGAAACGTTGGGATTAAAAGGTATTTTCTATAATACTGTGCGTGATTATTTACCGTAAAGATACTAAAAACATTAACCATGGATCACGAAAGCTTAAGACAAAACATTATTCGCCTCTACGGGGAGGAGACATTTTCTCGTGTGAGTCTATTTGGTAAAATGCGGTGCAAGAAAGAAATAGCTTTGTGCGATCTGAGCTTTTTACTACGATGCAGATACCACAAGGTAATACCAAAAATTTTCTCCGTTTACAATTTAATAAGATTACACCTAGCACTTGTAGAATTCTATGCTAGCATGAGCCTTCTGAGAGATTGCATATCTGACAAATACAGTACATTGGATCGCATGTCAAATCAACTTTTCAACATACACAACACCCTTTGTAGAGAATTACATCCTATCTTACTCGATAAAATAGACAACTTGACAATGTGTCGAGCTTTGAACAATGCTGATGTGGCTAGAACTCTTCAAAAGAACAAGTTTGATAGGCTACAAAACAATGCTACTTGGCGTAGGCCTACCGTCTCAACCAACTACAAACTAAACCCAGACAAGGTTGTTGCGAATTTTTCTTCCGTACAGCTAAACGAAGCTAGCAAGAATGTTTTAAGTAAAGGTTTTAACTTTGCTGTTGCTCCAAAGAAGCTACCTGTGGAAAGAATTATTTGTGGTGTAGAAACTGCAATTATGGGTTTACCTGATGCAACAGCTGAACAAATAAGACAAGATACCTCATCCATTCTTAGAAAATCCAAGCTTCCAGCCCGCAACATCACGAAAGAAGAGTTTCAAGCTTTAAACCAACTTAAAAATAACCCAAACATCTAATACTTCCTGCAGATAAAGGTAATGCTACCGTAGTTATGGACACTATTGACTATGGGGTGCCGTACGACCATTTTCCCGACCGTGAAAATGGCCGGATCGCTCGCAGCGCTATCTACTCTGGCGGGAAAATAATACGGCTCCGCCGTAAGACCAATTTCCTGTGCGTGAGATTGGCTGGATCGCTCGCAGCGCTATCTACGCTGACGGAAAAATAATACGGCTCCCCATAGGGAGAAAATGTCTAGGATTTTAGAAGATCCTACATACGTACTAACTGAGCAAAACCCAACAGTTTATTTAGAAAAGAAGACCAAGTCTCTAATTGTTGCGTCCCCTATTGACAAACAAACACAGAAGTATCTCATTCCTAGAGAGAAGTCATCTCGAATCCCTCGTCTGTATGGACTTCCAAAGATCCACAAAGCAAGCTTACCATTGAGACCGATTGTCAGTGCAGTAGGGTCACCAACACAGGCTCTGGCAAAACATTTCGCTAATTGTTTGCAGCCCTTTTCTGAAGATGCGAAATCTTACGTGAAAAACTCTGCACATTTCATAAGTCTTCTGGATAACATCAGGCTAGACCCAGGCATAAAACTGGTGAGTTTTGACGTTGTTTCTCTCTTCACTAAGGTACCAGTAGATGAAGCTATGAAAATAATCTCAGAAAAATCCCCTGTCACAAAGCATGTTGTCACTTTGTCGCAGCATTGTATGTCATCTACATACTTTTTTTATGAAGGGACAATTCTATAAAACAAGTCATGGGCGCCCCGTTTGGGCTCACCATTATCACCAGTGGTAGCAAATTTGTATATGGAAATTTCGAGACCAGAGCACTCGAATGTCCCATTACAAACCTCGAGTTTTGTTGAGATACATTGACGACTTTTTTGTAATTTGGCAACAGGGCAAGAAGAGCTACCGATTTTTTTTAAACCACCTAAACTCTTTTCCATTCTGACATTCAATTCACCATGGAAGTTAAAGTAGGCCTAGACGGAAAACTGCCTTTCCTTGATGCCTTGATAATTAGGAAACCTGATGGACGTTTGGGCCAACACTGTGTACAGAAAGCCGACTCATACCAATAGGTATTTGCAGGCCTCTTCACATCATCATCCTTCGCAACTTCGATCAATAGCATTTACTTTGGCTACACGATCTCGAAGAAAAAATGACGAAGAACATTTAGATGAAGAAGGCAAGATTCTACTGAGCACTGCTCAGTAACGGGTTTCCTAACCGGTTGTTCCACAAGGCTTGGAAAGAAGAACCAGAGCAGAAGAAAATCAAGTCGATCCAGTAGACAAACCAAGAGCCACTGCATATTTGCCATATGTTTTGAGGGACCACCGACCAATTGGCAAACTACTGGCTATTGAAAACATCAAGACGGTCTTTTCGACAGATAGAACCTTAGGCGAAATGATTGGTAGCCAAAAAGGGACAAGATTCATTTGGAGGGTTGGGGCGTCTACGAGATTCCGTGTGGAGACTGTTCGAAGACATATGTTGGGACAAACTGGTCGAAATATGTCGATACGCCTACAGGAACACAAGCTCCCCGGGCAACAAAGAGGGAAACAACATCTGCTTTGGCACAACATGTCAAGAAGGAGGGTCATTCATTGATTTTGACAGAATGAGGTCTCTTGCCCATGGTCAGCCATCTATCTAGTCGAATCGTCAAAGAGGCAGTGAAAATGAGAAACGCCCACTCAATCTTAACAAACGAGATGATGGCAAGCGTTTGGCTCAATCGTGGAAGCCTGTTTTGATTGAGAGGTTTAGTCAAAGAAAGCGGTATAAAGGCTGATAGAGTGCTGCAGTTCTAGACAAAACGTGGGACGGTCCGGACGGACCCAACCATCTTGTCTAGAAATTTGGAATCCAGCAGAATGACTAGAAGTCATACTGCAGCTCTTGAAAGTATGGGGACTGAGCCGCCGTGGTACCAAGACATGAAGACAGCGATAGGCCTGCTAGAATGGTCACAAGAAGTCACACTCACAATGCAACCAAGTGATTTGATTTTAGGTTCACTGCAATTGGATCTTTGTAATTTTCTATGTTTGCAACGTAGTGTGTTTTTTTGTTTCTATTTGTTTATTTTTATAATGCTGTTGTTGTTTTATTGAATTTTTTTGTTTTACTCTTCCCTTGAAAATGGAAACATAGTTTTTCTGAAACGTTGGGATTAAAAGTTATTTTCTATAATACTGTGCGTGATTATTTACCATAAAGATACTTAAAACATTAACCATGGATCACGAAAGCTTAAGACAAAACATATATATACCTTTGATTTTATATTGAGAAAAGTTTCTGTCATTGTAGGCCCTATTGTTAAAGGTCAGCCTGCAAGTTTTATGAATTTTTAGGCCTAGTGGTTTACCGGTGTGGATTTTTGTAAAAAAAAGTTGTTCTTTGAATTTGGCCGTCAATTTCTTTCTGAGAGCTCGATCGATAAAGAAGTCTTAAACTTGATTCCTCGGAAAGATTGCCCTGATCTATCCTAATTGGGAAATCAAAACCAATAATTCAACATAAAACTTTCAGCGACATTAATCTTGTTGGATGTAGACTCGGTTAATTGTAATTGTGATGCTTAATACGAAAACTGGGAAGACATTCTCAACATATTTAATGCTAATGAGTAATGACTAGACTATACATTTGAAAAGCCACAATTGGTTACAACTTACAAGCTCTCAGTTGTAAAACTTTTGTAAACCAGTCTCTCCGAGAAAAATTGTTGCTTACATGTAAGATTTTCTAAGTAAACAGACATAAATATATCCAATGAACTGAAAACTATTCAAATTCAGAAACATTAAGCAATATGTAGGCCCTAAAGCAGTTTTTCAAGGGTCCATATTAAGAGGAAGGACTGCCACCAATTTTATATCCATGCAAAATTACCAAGTAATATCTCACAAATGCTATGCAAACTCGAAAAAGTGATTCTAGGTCCCATGTGTTTTCGTAAGCACTATTGACTCATTGGGGAAAAAAAAAAAACTTTTAGTTAAAAGACCTCAGACCTCATGAAAGATAGGTAGGCTAATTAAATCTATCTTGTAATCTAGGCAGTGGCGTAATTAGCCCTTGTATTTTTGGGGGGCAAACATTTTTATAACCACAAACATTAAGAACCTGTGTATCCTGGTACAATGGGGGTCCCCTCCAACTAGGGCGGGTCTGGCAGTGGCGGCTTTTTTAACTCTATATTAAGTGTGCCTTGGGTCATCGAAATATATTTATGGGCGTACGCTCTTTCGTGAGTACAATGGGGGTTGGAGGAAGGCTTTCAGCTAATTGCGGGTCCGGGTTGCACAGCCGGAAAATTTTACGATTCTAAGAACGTGATAAAAAGGATTTAACGAGTTATAGTATGTTTTAAAAAATAATTTTGCTTTGTGTTTTGTTATGGTTGTTTTTATTTTGTTACTGATGATTGTGTGATTGCAAAAATTTGACTATGTGCTTTGACTTGACATTGGATTTCTTCATTTGTATTTTGTTCTACGAGAGTATAACAATATGCACCGTATACAGCGTTTCCATATACCCTGTTTTGTATTTTGTTTTTGGTTTAAGAAAGATATATTTAAAGTAGAGAATAATTGACTCGTATGATGCGAGCTCTACATACATTTTCTAAAAATAAGTTTTACTCATAGGGCCTACCCTAATAATTAAATTTGAGTTTGTTAGGCTATTTTTCCTGACTAGGGTTACCATAAGTCCGGCTAAAGCCGGACATGTCCTCTTTTTTGATGTCTCTCCGGGCGTCCAGGTTTTTGTTCAAAATAATGCAAATGTCCGATTATTTCACCCAATTCCATGCAGAGACGCATGCGCACCTTTCCGCCCCCTCACTTACCATCCACCGACCGTAAATCGCCGAATACGGCAGCCGATCATGTCCGAGCCGGTCGAGCTGGTCACACAAAAGGCCAGGCTGTGCAGCAAGCAGTCCTACTATCACGTGATTTAGTTACCATTTCCGTACGTTTCGTGCCTTGTGTCCACGTTGTACGGCGTACGTAAGGAAGTGTTGTAGGCCTAGGCCACTTGTCTTAGTTTTGTCATAAAATGTAGTGTTCATTTAAAAAATAACCCCTCGATTTAAAAGGCGTCTGCACCACTGTCCTTCCTTGACCCTTGTTCAGATCGCTCTAAACGCTATCCTGACGGTAAAAATGTCCAAAAAAAATTTCGCCTCAAACCCCTTGTAGTCCACAAATGTTTGTGCACGAAATGTCCTCTTTTTTGCTGAGACACTTATGGTAACCCTATTCCTGACTGATCAGGTTTGCAATTGTCGTACCTTTCACACCGTAAAAATCGCCACTGGGGTCTGGGGCGCATAGCCCCAGATTTTTTTTTTATATTTAACATTGCAAATGGTGTTTGTTTACTAGATTTTAGCGTGGTTTTGTCGATAATTTATAAAATTGTGAAGATTGATACTTATATTGTCAGTTTACATTAACCTTGCCACAAAATTGTGCCACCCCCCTTGCCCTCCTCTGACTAAATTTGGGGGGCCCTCCCCCATAGTTACGCCACTGAATGTAGGTAGGTACACTATAATGCAGATGATTCCCAACTTTACCTAATAAACTATGAGCCTAAGCAATAGTATTATTTTATTTCTTTAGTCATTAGTATTAATGATAACAAGAGGCATGAAAATTTTTGCGTTTTAGGTTATGATGCTAAATCAGTGAGCATAAATTTTTAAAAACGCTACAAAATGCAAATTTACTGAAAATAAGGGTTTTCCTATACCAATTGGAATTGGTTTAGCATTGTATTCTAACGTTTAAAGTGACTACCCCTGAATTGAAATGTTCCTATAAAGCATAATTTGAATTCATTCCCCCTTAAAAATACAAGAAAACTCCCCACATTTGGGGTTTTGGTGGAAAGAAGAAAATTAATGCTACAAAATGCTAAATTTGGAAAAATTAATGCTAAATAGTCAGAATATAAATTTCTATTTTTTCATAGCTCTAATGATAACATTTTGGAGTTGCAGGATTACTGGAATTTTAGCAATAAAGGCAGGGAAAGTGGCTGCTTTTGCAGCTGGAACTAGCATTGTACTTCTACAGGTGGCAAACCATGCTGGCTACATCAAGGTTAATTGGGATCGTATCAACAAACAACTAGAAAAGGTCAGCGACAAAGTGGAGGAGAAAGCCACAGGATCTGGTCCTAATTGGATGGACAAGGTGGGAAGAATTTACAGTGGTATACAGAAATCATTGTTAGCTTAAGCCCTACAGTTACCATAATCTTGGGGTGTGCAAATATTTCAAAATTTAAATTAAACAGACCTACCTAGTGTTCAAAGTTCAAATACTATTCAAAACAAATCTACCAGAATTCAAATTCTGAACACCCTCCACCCCATTGATCCTTTTGAACAAGTAGTAGGCCTAGTTCAATCACAAAACGGAGCCAGACTGTAGGAATCAGAACATTAGCAGCACACTCTTTGTATCAACTTGTCTTGCTGTGTGATTAGGGTGGTGTCAATTTGAAATTCCATTGCACAAGGTATTACAAATCAAACTCAATAGACAATAAATAAGTCTACCCATACCCAATCATTAAAGGTGGGCTGTAGTTAAAGTGGGGTAAATTTCAAAAACGCGTTTTTATGTATTAAACACATTTTCGACACGATTTCGATAACCCCAGTTAAAACCTGAGCTCAAACGCATGAGCCGTTAGAGAGCTAGCCCGCCTCAAAGTTGGAGGGGTGGGGGTGCCTACGTCACCGCTCCGTAGTCTCGACGGCCGCGGTTCGCTGGCTGCAGCCAACTACACATTATGCGTGCATGGCTCAAACCCGTGCTTTCGCCGGACTCACTACCACAATAATAGTATAATGCAAAATATATTTAATAAAAAACTAAATAATAAACTCACCAATTAGTTATTCAAAATACTCTGGCTCGTATCCGTCAGCTGCTTTAAAACCAACGTAGAACCCTGTTGATTCTGGGTACCTTTCGCGAATACAGTTCACAACAAACGATGGAATAACTTTCCTTTTCTTTTTGCCAAATGTTGACCATGAATTCATCCAGTAAACAAATTGTTTGTAAGCAACGTAGCGATATGTATTATTAGATGCTTCGTTTAGAATTAGTAATTGGCTATCAGGCGCATGCAAAGCCAATAAGTGACGTGCTGTGTTCAGTGTATCAAGATTTAACACGACACTTTCAAAAGATATATGTTCTGTGATACAGTCAGCACTGCCCCGATGTTCCCTTATTACTTTACTGTCACTGCAACACACACTAGTTTCGTCTATCAACGTGATTACGCACTCCCCACAATTACACCAATCAATATTCCCTGATCTGCCTATAAGTGATTTTTTTGGTGGTCTCTTGTCTTGCTTTTTATTCTACTTTCTATCAGAACGTCGAGGCTCAAAACGATAGGGTTAAATACCAGCCATCACACTCACAAGATACTATCGTACTGACTGCGTGGTGAAAGTTTATGACGCAGTACAGAAGACTCCAGAAAATAACTTTGGGTGTCTTATTGTGTAAAACGGTCATTGTTCACGGAAGAGCCCCCAACCTTTTAACCCCCATTTACTGTGACCAATCATTTTGGACAGTTGAAAGATATATTGCGCCATTACACTAATACACGTCATGTTATACAGTGTATGGAAGTTGTTGACTCCATTACTAACTCTTTCTGCGTGGGTGGGGAAACGGAAATAGGGTAGAATACGTGAATTGAAGTCTTCAGTTTTGCGTTATGCTTTGATTTTCTTTGAAATACATGAGTGATACAATGAAACTAGGAACTCAAACGAAGCCTGACAAGAGATGGTACTTAATTATTCCACAACGAGGCAAAGTAGTGGCACACATGGGCTGTCCTCCTATAGCAAACATAAGCTTTCTCGATTTGGATAGTCGGGAAACACTCCCGTAGGTGGAATTGTTAATATTTAATACAATCCAGAAATTAAAAAATCCATCCCGATGGGGGTACGAACCCGAGTCTCCCACCCCGATCGGGATGGATTTTGTAATTTCTGGATTGTAAAGCTTGCAAGAGTATTCTTTTGACTTACCGGTAGCAGTTTTGACGACAGATCTAGTATTTGTGGAATCGGCTGAATCGAGATGAGTGAAGTTCATCGTCAGATGGGCGTGGAATCGGTGCAATATTTTTAGGTACATTTGCGATGTATGGATCGTTTTCGATGTGCAGATTCACTTGGTCACTGGCATATGCACACACTTTCTCCATTATCTCGTCACGCCAAGTATAACTTTTGTCCATTCGGATTGACCGCTCCACGTATTTTTTTGTTGATTTCGAATATCGAACTTCAGTTCGACAAATATCCCTACCTATACTTAGATTATGATCTATTATTGCAAGATTCCGCGAAGTACCATACCGTAGTACGAGAAGTGAGATTTCTTCGGCAGGTACTTTAATCGAACATTGTGAAACGACTCTAAGCTCCCGGTATGGCAGTAATGTTTGGTGTGTTTTACTTTTAAGTCCTCCAAAAATCTATTCTCGGTAACTATATGATGGAGAAGCTTATAATCGTGAGAGTTTTTATTCAGCCAATCCAAATCACGTTCGTCGTCTTCATCTAGATCTGCGTGGGCACATTTGTGAACGTGTTTCTTGCCTTTCCAAGTGTGATGGTTAGTTATATGTTCCAGAATAGACGTAAACTTTTCTATCAAAATTTCCTCATTACCCTCACATGTCATTGTCACAAGGTGGTTTAAAACACTAGATTTCCACATTTTCAAGCCAGGTGCATTTTTGGTAACTTATTTTAATCGTTTTGCCAAGCTTTTTGCTATGTGCCAAACGTCAAATTCATGAATAACACATGGATACTTTGTTCTCAAGAGTTTTCGAATACCACGGTGCCGATCAGAAAGAAAAAGTTTCAATTGTATACTGTACTCTTTAATCCTTGTTAAAAGTTTATCACAGGCGGGCTTCTCCAACTCTCCATCTACCATTCCTTTTTGAAGGACAATGAAATCTATTATTTTGTCATTGTCAACATTCATTACAGTGACATATTTAGCGCAATACCCCGGGGAATCAAACTGACCGTCACCGGCGAGACGCGCACCTGACTCGGACTCTGTTAGCTCTCGGATGTTGTCGTCTCTGTGCTCTGTCCACGTGTGCTTGATAGTGGGGCCAATGAATCGACGAACAATGTTATGAAATGTTTTTTCGCACATAAAACACAGATTCATTGTTTGCGCAAAATAATTGAATTTCGCAAAACTCATGCCAGTGGTATACATTGCCGTAGCAGTTTTGCCAAATCTCTTGGTACATTTTTGCGAACGCCATGTTACGTCGTGACCCTTTACACATCGAGTTTGCACCGTTAAAGACGATTCTTTGATTGATTGTTCTACACTTGTAACCGAATTGCCGCATTTTAAACATCGAAAAAACAGCTCTTTCAAACATTCCCAAAAAACGACGAATACACTGTAGGCTGGTCTTTCTTTCGACTTGGAAATCGTTTTTTTACTGTCACTCTCATCAATAGATGACACGTCATCATCACTAGATGGTACGTCGTCGTAACTAGACACGTCGTCTTTAGTAATGCACTCGGAGGAAGAACACTCTGACGATACATCCACGTCTTTATCATCCACAGGGGCGTCATCTTCGATGTTCTGCCAACGACAGTCAAAACCGATTAATTCACATTGAATTCCTATTTCCTGGGTGGACTTCTCGTTCAACACAGTTGAGCCGACATGAATTTCTACCTCCGGCTCAACATCTAAACATTGTAACTCTGTATCAAAACTTTTGCTTTCTGTGACAGCATCACTCACTATCTTTCTTCTTAGGTAAGTCGACACTCGGCGCATTTTTGTGACTGGCTAAAACGATGAATCACCCCCTTTTAATTTTATTGACGGTATTGAATCCTTTTTTAACACGGGATTTGAAATTGAGCCTAATAAGCCTAACTGATTTTTAAAATTAGATGATATTTCAAAGTCTTCGTCAGTAAAGTGGGTTGCACATACAACGGAATATTTACTAGGTGTAAACCCCACGCGATTAATTTTCTTCAACCAAGATTTATGTCGACTTGGCGATCTATCACGATTTGGAAACTTGTGAAAACTAACTTTTCTTTCCATCGACGATCACTGATTTTCCTGACTGATTACTGCACCCGAATACACAACATATAAGTCATATTGATGCGTGTTCATGTTCATAATCATGGGGTCATCTAGCAATACAATACCTACACAATAAAATACGTTTTAGCACAAAATCACAACACTGCCACCTGGCATTCAGTCAGTAAGAATAATAAAATTAAACGCTTCGATAACCACAGTATGTAGGCCACACACATTTTACATTGAATTAGACCGATGTTCACTTCGCACTGCTACCCCTATAACGCCCACACATCTACTAAAAGGAAGATGTTGTTGTTCCCTGCTAGCACACACAGTCAGGTCAGACAGCATGAGGTCCGCGCGGGCTGCGACCGCTGGGTGAGTGGGAGCGGTGACGTCACGGACGGCCACCCCAGAACTTCAACGCGCTGTCGTTTCGCGAGTTCTTATCCATTTTTGATGGGGTTTTCGGCATTATAGTTTTTACATTGTCATTCTTAAGAAAATACTCGGACCCTTGAGCCCACCTTTAAGTCAATTCGAAGAGATAATATGTTGTTTGCACACCCCTATCAGTAATCAGTAATCATTAGGCCTAATCAAATATCCCCACAAATACAAAAATTTGTGAAAAACGGCAGCCAGCTCTCCTTCAAAAGTCTTCGGCTGTGAATGTTGTGAGATATAAGCCGCTTTCGTTTACCTCGCCAGAGCAACCTGCTAGTTCGGAAAGTAAACCCGGTCAGTAGCAGGTTACTCAGGTTCGTTCGGCAACTATGCCAGAGTAACCCGGTTTTATAACCCGATCACCAAAAAAGTGACCTGCCTAGGGAGCAGGGTTAGTTCAGGTTATGGCGGAATATACGAAACTATGTGAATTCAACAGGTGGTGTTTATAAGTTGCTGAGGGTGATACGTGGATATTTTGGCGTAAAACATTGTTATTGAGTAGGCCTAGGCCTTGTGCTGCCTTTTTACAAATTAACGTAAACATGGAAAACGTTAATAACGTTGTTTATTTATTTACGTTTAGCTCCTGTTGTTACGGCATCCATTTGCAAACAAACCCACTTCCGAAGTCGCTTTCGTTTATTCGGGTTGAAAATGCTAACCTGGTGACGTAAAATCACGTGACATAACTGACCAGATGGGTTACTCTATCGAGGTAAACGATAGCGCCTATAGAAGTTGAGCCAAGCTTTTCATTCTTTCTCCCTAGTTTCGCTTTGAAAAGAAGTTAGATCATTTCGCCTGTTGACGAGCGCCAACCCAACGATTTTTGTGGTAAAAAAGTAAAATTTTTAAATTCGAAATCATAAAAAATTGCTTGGCCATGAACCAAATTAAATGGCCAAGCCATTTTTTTATGATTTTGAGTTTAAAAATATTACTTTTTTACCACAAAAATCGTTGGCTTGGCGCTCGTCAACAGGCAAAATGATCTTACTTCTTTTCAAAGCGAAACTAGTGAGAAAGAATGAAAAGCTTGGCTCAACTTCTATATCTCACACCATACACAGCCAAAGACTTTTGAAGGAGAGCTTGGAAGCCATTTTTTTAATAAATTTTTGTATTTGTGGGGATATTACATCTTGTTAATGTTCGTTTCCTACCAAGGCGTGAATGATGGGCTTTGAATGATTAAATTTGTTAAGTTCAGAGTTGTTTTTTTTTCATTTTGGGCCCATGGTCCCCCCAAATTTGCCCCCTTGTGTTTTAAGAGCTAGAAATTTATAATGATTAAGCCTTAAGAGCATGTTTAATTTCAAGCTTGTACAAATTACTACGCCTGAGTAATTATGCATTTTGATTTTGATTTTCCCCGGTCCCTATTGCCCGGTTATGGTTTTGAAAGCTAAAATGATTGCGCATGAGAGACATCTAAGTGTGGCTTAAGTTTCAAAGTTCTAAGATGAACCGTTTTCTCTGTATAGCGTCTTATTCATAAGAGTACAGAATTAGGCCTACCTAGCTTTTGATAATTTTGATTTTTTCCGGTACCCGTTACCCAATTTTGCTTTCCTTATTCAAAAGTGATAAAGAATGAGGGATATCAAAGTGTATTCCACGTTTGAAACTTCTCAGTTGTAGCGTTTTCTTTGAATGAGAATGATTCATTTTTTAAAGTTCAGATAGGTTTTTTGTCATTTTTGGGCCCATGGTCATCCCCAAATTTAGCCCCTTGTGTCTTGGACGCTAGATATTTATAATGGTTAAGAGCATGTTACATTTCAAGTTTGTACAAATTACCACGCCTTAGTAATTACGTGTTTTGATTATCATCCAAATTTCGATTTTCTCCGATCCCTGTTACCTGATTTTGGTTGTGAAAGCAAAAGGCACTGCGTCTGAGGTACATCCAAGTGTGGTCCTCGTTTCATTGTTCCTATAGAGAAAACAACTTTCCCCATATGGCCCAACCGCCCAATATAGCTCCGCGGCGAATTAACTAGCTAGCCAGCCAGCCGGAAGGTTTTCGACGATTTTGAGACACTTTTTTAACACAGAACGGGTTATTGATCGGGTTGATTTTTTTTGGTAGGTCATGGACCACATATCAGGTCATTTTCCGAGTTTGAAGATTGTAAATCTTTTGGGGCGGCGTGTGCAGGTAGCTGAAAAAAAAAACTCGGGTAGCTGTTTACAGGGCCGCGAGTTCGTCATCGCCTAAGCAGTCGCATGCGCTTGGCTGCGGGCGACAACCGTCGCCCTAGATCAATGTTGTGGAATATGAATTTTTCCCGGCCAAGTAAGAATTTTTAATTTTCTAGGTTGTATTAGGTAAGGAAGGATGCTACTTTTGCCAGCCAAGGGCTGTGATAATGATTGAATATCTCAAAAAGTTAAAAACATTTTTATGACATAAATATTGTTAAATTTTTTATCCTCCGAGATTGCAAAATGTTGAATTATTCCTTTCACACAAGACTTGAATTGGATGGCGATGTTATGGTAGTCCTGCATAATTATTCGATGCAATAACGTTCATCATATCGGAAATATCGCGCTCAACATTAAAATATGTTCCAGCATGATCTGCAGTAGAGATACGCATTTCTGCAGTTCAATGGAATGCCACTCCTCCTCCTCTACTACAGGGTTTCCGTTTTTATGGATTTTATTCGTTTTAACGGATTTTGAGTGTGCAAAACGAATCGACGGATTTTTATTCCAATTTACAGATTTAAAAAAAATAAAATCTTTGACAATGTTTTTTTAATAAAAAAAAAACAATATTTCAATGCGATATCGATAGTGGGAATATTTTCGATATCGAAATATCAAAATTTACACAACAAATGCTAAATTTAGTTAATTTTGGTGGAGGTGCCGGGCAGGTAGTCAAAATTAAATTAGTCCTGGCTGGTACATGATGGAGGTGCGGGGTCATAAAACGTGACTGTGAAATCGTAAAAATCGTTAAATTCGTTTATGGTGATACCTTATCAACCCTATTTGGCCTCAAATCATTAAAATTAGGCCTACTTTTTTTTATTTAAGTATATTTAAAAAACAAATCACAACAATTACATTTTGATGTATCGATATCATATTGAAATTGATACATTTAGGCATTAAAAGGATTTTCAAGGAATTGAGTGTTTCATTTAGGGATTTCTAAGGATTTTTGATATGCTCAAACAGGATTTTTATTGTTTCTTGGTGGCAACCTTGCCTACTATAATAAGTAATAACCCTCGCAGGGCTTTCTCTTTGTCAAAGAACCAAGTTTGCTTGCGATGACTGAGCATAATAGCAATACAAACAAGTGGTGTCTTGTAGCAAAGACAAGGCAGGCACTCTCTCGCCTACTTACAAAGTGCACTGCACACAAGTGATGAGACTTCACTAGTAGAGCTGCAACCGGCAACCCCCATAGTTGCTACGCTGGTAGACTTATTCACCACAACTTGTTATCATTACGTGAGCGCTTATGTGTCTGGCCAGGAGAGCAAATGAATAAGCTCATTAATTTGGTACAAGAAGTGGACTGTATATATTATATTTTCAATTTGAATTACTTAAGAGGATGGGATAGTCGCGAAATTAAAACCACGGGAAATTACAGTTTTTTCGTGATATCTCGAGAAAGATGCAAAATATCTAAAAACTGATTCTAGACCGAATTGTGGTTTTGTTAGAACAATATAATTCAAGAAAAAATAATCAAATATAATAATTGATGCAATTTGTATTTAAGATATGCATTTAATTACTAATAAACTTAATTACCATCACATTACAATATTTTTTCTTGCATTATATTGTCCTAACAAAACCACAGTTCGGTCTAGAATCAGTTTTTAGATATTTTGCATCGTTCTCGAGATATCACGAAAAAACTGTAATTTCGCGTGGTTAATTTCGAGACTATCCCATCCTCTTAACCTTTATTCTGGATCATTTTACACAACACCTTATTGTTGTCAATGACAACCAAAAGCAACTTAAATAACAAATGTTGATATTAAGGCCACAGTTCTCATATGTATAATTAATACATATAGTACACCTATATATGCCAATGGTTCAATATTTATTCATTTCTTTATAGCATGGCTTCATAAATTTACTCCAATCTTAAAAGTTTAAGGCTGTGAGTTAACGAAAATATGTTTTCCAAAATATACATAAAACAGTAATAGGTAGGCCTATAGATCAAGAATATTAGTCATAGACTTCTGAGAAGACAAATACATTTTTGATGTTTTTGTTGTTGATGCATACTTCTGCTATTGCCACTTTTATTAACCCATCAGCTTTCCATTAAAAATCGCTGCGCGGTGCCCCTAAAATCCATTTATTTTTTACAAAATGGGTTGCGGAGCGCACCTCAGTAAAAAATTCACTGCTCCTACAAAAATAACCCCATTTACTTGAAATAAAAACTAAAATATAGCCTAAATAAATGTCTAGAGTGTATGAACTTTCCTACAAATTTTTCTTGGTGTCAAAGTATCACACCCCTCATCTTCGTCATATCCTTCAAAATATTGCACACTGCCGTCGCCGCCATAGCGCGCGCCGCCATACTGTCTACGAATGCAAACATATCTTTCCTTCAAGCATAGACAGGCTAAAACTTGACCTACATACGAGCCAAACACATCGTTGGATGCAGCGAAATGCGTAGAGTACATTGAGCGCTATCTATTGGTGATTGGACAAACAATTCTCATGCAACGATCGATAATGTAGCACGCTGTTCCAGCCCGTCGATCCGACGGCCAGGTAATTCGTCGGGCATTTTAAACAGCCCGTCGATTCGACCGGCGGGAAAGCCGGTGGGTTAATGATTTAGTTTTTTTCATTGTTCAAAAAGTATATGATTTGGGTAGCTGATATTTGATAATAGTTTACTGACACTCACCTTTGACCATGTAATTTTAAAATTTATAGCTTTCATGCCTTGCATTTTACAATGTTTTATTATTATTTATATACAATGTTTTATTATTATTTATTTAGCATTTCATTTACATTCATGTGGAAGCCAACAAGGGCTTCCGAATATGGAAAATTTGTCATATTGTTAAAACTAGGGTTGAGAATATGTACAATGCTAATGCCTTAGCACATTTTCTGATACGTTGATGGTATATGTAGTGTACCGTCATACGAAAAGTTTAAGACTTAAGATACGTAAGCTATACATTTCAAAATTCTATTTTCATACCGATCCTCACATATGCGGCAGAAACCTGGACTATGGGTGATTGAGAAGAAAGCCAAAAACAGGCGGCGGAGATGAGATTCCTGAGGAGCACAGTGGGCAAGACAAGAAGAGATAGAATTAGAAATACGAACATCAGAGCGATGCTTGGGGTGGAGAAGTTAGGTGACAGGATGGGAAGGGCACGGCCGAGATGGTTTGGGCATATGAAATAAATGACGGAAGAGAGGATGCCCAGGAGAATGTATGAGAAAAGGATTGAAGGAAGAAGATTACAGTGGAGACCAAGGAAGAGATGGAAGGAGACCATAGCAAGAGACCTACATACTAGAGGAGAGAGCTGGGAGCTTATAGCAGAGACTCGATTGTGGGAGGATAGAAAGAAGTGGAAGAATTTGGTTGCAAAACCCAAGCTGACCCTGCCAGAAGTAGGAAACAGTGGTGGATAATAATAGATAATGATGATGCATAGTCAAAGATGACTGTAAGCTATAATAATAATTTCAGACATTTAAAGCGTCTTTTTCCACAACTTAGTACACAAAATCGTTCATAAATGAAGTAGGTGAGTTTTATGAAGTAGCCTTTTAATATGAAGATCCGTGTTTTATATTCAATAATTTTACTTTCGGAGTGTTGTAGAACATTTTTTCTTGTGTTGTTATATTGTGGCAACTCTTATTATTAAGAGGGTACGCCTGAGCTTGCCAACTCAAATGCGCGCACTCAGATGTGATGATTCTGCTAGAACGGCCTCGAAGTATCATTACAAAATTTGGAATGGATGTAATAAAGTATTTTTTTATTGATATCCGTAATTGGTTGTACACAAATAAGCCGTAAAGATCCATTGCGAGACATAAGTCCAAAACGTGAAAAAATGGAAAATCCAAAACATGGATTACAGTCTGGAAATTTCTACCAAACCGTTTATCTTACCATAAAACCAAATTAACTGACGCGTTCACATTGATTTAAACGTTGGTATCCACTACACAAATTTATTTTAAAAAATCTGTACACTTGGAATAAATTCCCAAAGTTGACCAAAATGGAATAAATTTTGGTGATTACTAATTTTCAATTCAAAATCAATGAATTAATTTAGGGATACGCATATGGATAACATAGATTTATTCTTTATAAAGTTAGTGTGAAATTTGATAATGGTGTATAAACCGTTTACCGAAAAATCCAGAAAGCTTGAGCGCTTAAACTCGCCTCGTTCTAGCTCAGCATACCCTTTAAGGGTTATCGTTATCTACAGTTTTCTCGGCTTAGTTTGTGAATAAATAGGAAAATACCTTATTGGGTTCAAATTAAAATTAAAAACACCCTAGGTGCCCTAGGAATCATCTTTTGACAAGGAATTGATTAATATACGTTATAATTATGAAAACGTTAAAATAGCGCTTGTTATAATGCAATGGTATATGCATGGTTGAATTCAGTACCTTTTCTCGAGTTGCTAATTTAAATGAAGACGGGCTGAGAGGCTGATAGCAGTAAACAAATTTTCTATTGAAACCTTCCGTCAACCTTTGAGCTATGATTGGCAACATTAGGGGTCTTGAAAACGACCGTTGCCAGGGTTCCTCCACTGAATTGTCGGCGCGACTGCCACTATACTGTTTCATGCATATTTTGGAATACGTATATTGCAGAACTCACAGTTTTAAAGTTTAAACTTGTTAAGTTATCTTAGTTTTATCATCAACAGTTTTATTAAAACAAAAAGAAGTCTACCCTGGAGTAGAGTAATTTATTTATCATTTGATAAGTAGGCCTACATGATACCATATTACGTTTTAGTAAAGTTTTGATAAATCATAAATTACAATTTAAAATAAGCAGTGTTGTGTGGAACTAAAAGGTTCCAGTTCCGAGGAACTAGTTCCTTTTTTAATGAACTAAGAAATGGCATAGTTCCTATTTTACAACTTGGAACTAAGGAATGCCATAGTAGTTCCAATTTTCCAGGAACTGTAACTTATTTTCCTAAGTTATTTTTATTTTTACTTGACTGTACCAATTCAAGGGATGAAAGAATGAGCTAAATCATAGTTTACTTACAAAATTAGGGTTCTGTAAAATTTACTCAGTTTCCTGAAATCTTTGTTTTTTCTTGTGCAAAGTTGGCCTTTTCAGCCATTCTTCTGTCTTGCTATATAAGACTGCCTCCTTGTCTGTCCTGCTCAGTTCGTCGGACAGGGAGTCGATATCACTCTTGAGGGCAGCGCATCTAAAGAGGTGCATTCTGTCTTGATCTTCTTCTTTACAAAGTTTACAGGTAACCAGTTCGTTGGTAATGTTGGAGCAGTGCAACTAGTGTTGCAAGTCGTTGTGACCGGTTGCAAGCCGGAACTGGCCGGTGTCCGTGTTCCTTAACCAGTTTTTGTGTGGCCCTTTCTTGATATCAGTCCACCAGCTTTTTAGTTGTGCAGCCTCTTCTGTGGTGTTCCTGAAGATCTTTTCGTGGTTGACTTGATCTTGGTTTTGACGTTTTCGAAGGAGAGAGGCGCTGCTGGTGGTTGCGGTGCTTTCGTGGCTCTTTTGGCCAAGAAGTCAACCTTTTCATTCCCCATGATTTTGCAGTGGCTGAGGATCCATTGAGCCTCTGTTTGTTTTGCTGATGGGGGCTGGCAAGCAGCGATTTGAGGTGGAGGTTTACTGCTTCCGAGACAAATTAGATGGCTGAGACGTTGTCGCTGACGATGACAAACTCTTTGTGGTCATGCTAGTCTTTCTTCTCAATGCCGTCAAATTTTGTCCCGGGGGCGAGCTGACTGGACTTGTCCAACAGAAGGAGACAGGAAGAAGGACAGGACAGTTTTTACTCTTCAGGTGGTGGACTGTTTCAGCAAAATTAGTTTGTGCCTTGATTTTTTAGGTTGGGTGGTTTAGCCATCTTTGGGGTCGAGGCCCGCCAGTTTTTCGTGCAGTTGGGATAGCGCGCTGCTCTTTTCTTAGCTGCAGGGGCTCAATTTGGCTGAACCACTCCATGGCGACGATTGGGATGGTTTTCACTGCTCCAGTGATGAGGCGCAGGGGTTGATTTTGGACTCTGTCGACATGGCTGGCGTGCGTTGCGGTGGGGAAGACGTGGGTGCCGAACTCGATGGCTGGTCTGATGTACGCTTTGTACGTCAGCACCAGAGTGTTTAATTTTGTTCACTAGACACGCCGGCTACCCTTTGGAGGAGTCGTAGTCGTTTTTGGCCCCTCTCTGCTATCGTTTCAAAGTGAATCTTGCCGGTCATTTTTATGTTGAAGGACACAACGAGGTACTTCATCTCATCTGTCTGTTCAATCTGTTTGCCATCAAGAGTGATGTTGAAGTTAAAGGGGTTGTGGCTCCTGAAGTAGGTGCAGATGGTTTTGCTGTAGTTTATCTTGGAGCCTTGCATTTTGATCCAGCCTGCTGCTATCATCATGGCGAGACCGATTTTTTGTTCGTACTACATCTATCGGAAAAGGATATATGCCTACAATATATCATTATTTAATATCCCAAGCGGGATTGGGAAGGCTTGCCTTATACGATTGACCACTTAGGACAGAATAACAAATCTATGTTGCCTATCTACAGTTTTTAGATCTGTTTCTGTTGGCGTAAATTATTGAGAAAATCTTTGAAAACTCTCATCTGCCCAAAACTACTATATGCTGAGTTGTTATGCACTGCTCGGATTCACATTCACGTAATTTACTTAAGTCTTACTTATTTAAGTCAATTCTCGTTGCAAGAATATTACTCTTCGTCAGGTGACATCTGTGTACAAACACAATGTATAATAAAAATTCTTCTTTTTCTCTTCTTGAAACCTCGAAATTGTAGCCGACAAACTTCATCTCATCTGCTGTAGCGATACCTATTTCCACCACTTATCAATGTTATCATAAACATTTGATCGAAAGAAATGCACCTGCCTTTCTGATGTGAAAAAGTCTGTGTACAGTTTTGGGCGGTGTTTAATGATTATATACTCTTCCCATTTAGGCCCGTTTGCGTATCGCTTATTGTGTTCAAGTATGCAGGCGCATCTAGAATATCTTAGTAAATGCTATAAAAGAACCATTCCATACACAAAGATAGATTTAAAAATCCCCATCAACAGCATATTCAACAAAAAGACAATACAAAGAACATACTGGTATCAGTAGGGTGCGCATATCAATTCGATTGTCGAAACAAAAGAATTTCGTAATCACTTGACACTTGTGCTGAATAACACATGTACCGGTACATGTTTTTTTTATTTCAACCTAATTTGAAGTGAGTATGCCATAATATACTACGTGTCATATCTCCCCTCCCCTCTTTAAATGTGTAGCGAGCTTAGAGATGGACCAATACGCTGACTCAGCTTTCCGCGACACTTTGATCCCTACCGGCTACTCGTGTGCCGAGTCAAGTGCTGTTGCCAGAACTACAAAGTGGCGAAAACGAGTCAATTTCAATACATATTTAACATATAATTTAGGTTAGGGTAATTACGATTATTTTCGGGAAAGATTTTGTTGTAAATGGAGTCTACTTAGGTAAATGGATGTCTGGGTACACTTTTACATAAAAGGGGAACGGTCACTTTAAAATGAAACTTGCATGTCATCTTTTTTACCACCTTTTAAATACTTATCAGGTACATAGTGTACTTAACATTTCTTGGGCAATATACCCATCGTTTATTACTACTGTAAAGCCTACTTACCTTTAACATTAACATGATATATTGCTACAGTAGGCCTAATACAATTGATCTATCCACCATTATATTGTTTCTTATAAATAACTTTTTGTACTTGTATGGTTTATGGTTTGGTATTTTGCTATCGACTAATAATATATGCAGCACTGGTAGTCTTCCTATATTTAAAATCATACCTTTAAATCTTCACATCAAACAATTTTTTTGTTTGACAGCTCCTTTCTCTCTGCTTTCTTTTTACATTTGAAACATTTTTTATACTTGATTCCAATTTGTTGTGTACATTGTGTTAATTCCACATGCACGAATGTATTGTTTGCTTCTTATAGGCTTGCGCATTACTGTTTCAGTGTTGAGTGTGTTGCTTGCTGAAATTTAAAACAATAATTACAAGACGTTTTAACAAATGTAAACAGTTTTATATTATTTCCAGTGTAACTGTAAACCATGTTGTTTATTTGAAAAGACCAACTTCTCAACTTCTCAACATGTTGTTTCTATTCATTTGCTATCAATCTCCTTTGTCTTTTAATCAAATTTGTATACACATTTCTAAACTCTAAATTGCTGAGCTTTACAGTTCACATTTGGTTATCAATTAAGTGTTTTTCTATATGTTAATGAATTATTGCTAAACTAGTCATTACCAAAAACATAGTTAGAATTTAACTTAGGCTACCCAAAATGTGTGTATTATGTTTGATAACTGACGCATCTTCCTTTCTATCAATGAACTAGTATCATAATTGAACGAGTTGGTTTGGTGACTAAAGGTAAGTAATTTGGTAAACATTTCATTTAAACTTGCATCGAGTACTGTACAAAAGATGACTCCCAGACAATCTACATTGCTCAATAGTCAATACAGCTCATGCAGCTCTTGGTGTAATTTGGCCCAAGTAGTAATATTATGAATTCTGCATGTCTTACTATAAATTGTTGTTTTCATTGGTTAAAATAGTGAAATATTAGTTTATTTTCGGTAGTGGTGGTAGTTGTAGTTTTTGTTCACAGCTATCTCGTGTATTGGCACATAATTCCATTTAGACCTATCTAGGGCTTCATATGCTATTCACATAATTAAATGTTTAAAACCGGTGCGTATTGAAATGTTGTTGCACAACCAGTGTTGTGTAGGAATAAGTTACTTTTTCAAGAAACTAAGGAATGCTAAGTTCCTATTTTCCAGCCAGGAACAAAGGAACGCCATAGTTCGGATTTTTCGGGAAGTATTACTTATTTTCATAAGTTCATTCTATTTTTACTTGAATTTACCAACTTAAGGGCAGAAAGATCCAAATCATAGTTTTGATTACAAAATTAGGGTGTACTGTTACATACTCGGCTACCAAAAATCTGAAATTAGCTTCTTTTGTGATTTTCATTCTCGTCAACCCATTAATCAATCCTTACAGTCAGTGGTAAACCCATCCTCCTCCTTCCCCCCGTGTGTTTTCCACCGTCATTAGTTGCATTGCCAGCTAAACTATTCTTTTCAATACAATCATCTTGAATGATCTTTCATTCAAGTCATGGGTGGCGAAATGTCGAGCGGTGCCTCATCATCGACAGGCCACAATAACCCAAAGATCATTCAATATTCATCTACGGGTCGTGAAAGCTTACATCAACACACATTATTCCCATATTTTATATGCGTTCTTTGCAAACCCTTGGTTTTAAACACAAATCCTAATGATACTAATCATTGTCTCACTGAAGAAGATCTAAGGAATAATGGTCATTGCATAAAGGAACTTTTTAGGAACTTAGATCCATTTTGAAAGAAACTTAGGATTAGGAACGACATAGTTCCTTTTATTTTAGAGGAATTTGGAACTGAAAACTGAAAAGAGTTCTCTTTAGTTATATAGCCTGTGGTTTAGCCGAGGTCGTTCAACCGGTTCCTACTCGAACACCGAAGTTAAGCAGAATCGGGCATGGTCATGGGTAGAGTGGGTGACCGCTCTGCCCTGAATCTCGAGTACCTATACCGCTGGTTAGAGCAGATGGAGGGTTCGAGAGCTAGTGTAACGGCTTTGTTCTCCTCGACGTCTGCTCAGCAGTCCGGGTTAGTGGAGGAACCTATGACTGTCAAAGTCACACCGTCCTTTCGGATGGGACGTTAAGCCGCTGGTCCCCTTGGTACTTTTCGAAAGGAGTAGGCTATAGTGCCGGTACCAGGTTTCCCCTCCTCCCTTCTGTTCATACTTAATCCTCATCTATCACCACTCATCGTCTGGAATAGCCAAAGTGCATTAATATCCAATCAATCAAAAATCAATCCTTTTTGTTATGAGGGACTTGGAACTGTAACTAGGCCCATATTTTTAGGAACTTGCCCAAAATTATTCTTAATTAACTTTAGGAAAAACTCGAAAAAATATTCTTAATTAACTTTAGGAAAAACTCGACATGAACATTTATGGTTATAAATATTAACGTTTACATCTGTTAGATATAATTACTGTTCATCTCAATCACTAGGGCCTATAAATTAATAGGGATCAAGGGAACTACCTGGGGTTGTCAGGAGTGGTTGGGCTTCAACACACACACACACAGTTGACTTAAAATGTAGATATTTATTGTTTAAAATAGGCACTTCACTGTTTTAGAAAATAATGATATAATATAAGAAACTTCTGGAATGACTTTAAATAAAACGAATACTCATTAACACACAGAATTAAATTATCAAACGCACACAGCAAGTCGCACACAGCCCTGGGTTGACTTACTAAAATCTATGACGTCTTATCTCTTTAACTACAAAACTAAGGCTACTTTAAGAACTAGTGAACTAGGGACTACTTATTCCTAACACATCCTAAATGTCAAATGCTGTATGTGAATAAAATTATGTTCGTATAATGTTAAAAAATCCCACTTATTCGAACTGCGAATGACTAAATTTCCAGAAATTTAGTTTGTTATTCAGATTAAGTCATCTAAGAATATTCACCAGACATTTAATGGGACTCTAGCGCTTAGCATCTAACTTTTTAGGCAATAAGTAAATAAACTCTTTCTAGGTAGAACGTGCACTGAATGAAATTTTACAGCATATGCTAATATGCAGTGTGTGTGTTTTTGGATGAGCGAAGCGAAGACTTTAATTTCACCGACCCCCCAAAAAATTTAGCTCGGGTGTTTTTTTTTTTTTTTTTTTCTGTCTGTTTGTTCGCTCTCTACCGGGCAAACGGCATATCCGATCTTAAAGAAAATTGAAGGGGACCTTCGAAATCTCTGAACTTAGACTTGCTACGTTTTTGGGTACAATCGAAGAAATATTTCTCATGAATATCGTACTTTTACGATTTTTTTCGATTTTTAGTGCGATATTTTCGTGACATTTGGGCCGATTCTGACCAAACGGGTGGGGCTACAACGTTCATATTTCACATGGACATTAAGGTAATAGTGATGTATTGCTTTCTGAAAGAAAAAGTTGAAAAAGTTACCCAGAATCTATAGAAAAAAAGCTTTTAATATAAGTTTTTTTATTTTTTGTGCGATATTTTCGTGCCATTTTGGTCAATTCTGACCAAACAGGTGGGGTTACAACGTTCATATTATACATGGACATTAAGGTTATGGTGATGTAGTACCTTTTGAAAGAAAAAGTTGAAAAAGCTAGCCAGAATCCATAGAAATAATGCTTTTAATATAAGTTTTGTACGGTAAATACCAATTGACAATTAACAATAGAAATTTGACAACAATCACCTACAATGCGTAGGCAGCAAAACAAAGTACTTGCAAAAGTAAAGATATCCCACGCAAACTAAAAACTTTAAAAAGCTCATCCATCAACGCGGCGGGACTTTAGCGTTTTCCTAGTAATGTAAAACACGCACTTTTAACGTGCTGATGAGCTGTGAAAAACTGCACGCTGCATATTACTACTTGCTGTAAATTTTCGTATACAGATACAGTGCACATTCTGTCTACAGTCAGATGCATACTTTGAAACAGGTCTTCTCAAAATCCGATCTATAGTTTTTTGTCATTTGAAGTTGAGAAAACTTATAGTAGTTTTGATTATTTTTCTTCTATAAAAAAACTTGTTTTCATTATTACTAGGAAGCTTCGCGAACGCTTTTTTTATTCGCGTTGATGGATGAGCTTTTTTGTAAGTTTTTAGAATGCGTACGACCACTTTTCCTTTGCAAGTGCTTTTTGAATGCATTGTAGGTGATTGTTGTCAAGTTTCTATTGTTACTTGTTAATTGTTATTATTAGGGCTCGGATTTTTATGTGCTTAAAAACGTCAAAATATGTATTTTATATTTGCTTAAAAACATAAAAATATGTGCTTAAAAATACAAAAATATTTGCTTAAAAATACAAAATAAAGTGCTCAAAAAATATATTGTTTACGTACCATCAGTCTTCCCAGCTCAATATGAGCATAAATTAATCAAATCATGTCAGGTGCAACATAATACCAGAAAGAAAAAAATAAGTTGGCACTAAAACAATTTTATTGTTGCTGGACATATTCTAGCAGTTTGTAACAATGTCACTTTTTAATACCGCCTTGGACTATACCCCCATTGCAGTGTACCACAATCCACATTTTCAAATGTTCAAATTTAATTGAATGTCTGTTTTCGGCGAGCACATTTTTGTATTGCGAAAAACTTCGCTCTACGTCACAGGATGTAACGGGTGCAAACTTAAAATTCTCAATATCAGACAACGAAAACTCTTCCTCGTTGGGGCTAGGTGTCCATCACCTTTTAGAATAGCACTTATTTGAACAAGTTTTTTGTACCCAATATTTTTAGACAGCACCGAGTTTAGTTTATGCAATTTTGAAAATGGTTGAAAACAGTTCTTGATTTTATTAAAGTAAAGAATAGTGGATTTTTTGTTTAAAATATGTGATTATGGCAAGGATAAGAGAAATATGTATTTATTAACCAAATATAACAAAATATGCAAAAATATTTGATTAAAAAACCATATATTTGAGATCACAATCGAACAATTCGTGAAGAATTGATCATGGGCATAGGTTTAGAGAACTTTATAAAAATATTTAAATACATAAGAATCCTAGCCCTAGTTATTATAAACCTAAAAAAACTCATATTAAAACCATTATTCTATGGATTCTGGCTAACTTTTTCAACTTTTTCTTTCTAAAAGCAATATATCACCATAACCTTAATGTCCATATAAAATATGAACGTTGTAGCCCCACCCGTTTGGTCAGAATCGGCCCATATGTCACAAAAATATCGCACTAAAAATCGAAAAAAATCGTTAAAGTACGATATTCATGAGAAATATTTCTTCGATTGTACATTAAAACGTGGCAGGTCTAAGTTCAGAGATTTCGAAGGTTGTCTCCAATTTTCATCAAGATCGCATATGCTGTTTGCCAGGTAGAGTGCGAACAAACAGACAGAATTAAAAAAAAAAAAAAAAAAAAAAACATTGAAGCTAAATTTTTTGAGGGGTCGGTGAAATTGAAGTCTTTTTTTCGCTCATCCAACTATTATTATCATAGACCAGAACCCAGGTAGGGAAAACCCTCCCCCCCCCCCTGCCGAGAAATGGAGACCCATATATTATGTTAGGGTGGTTATTTTGGAGTAGAAATCCACTTGTTGGCCAGTGGTGGATGCGGGGTACAGGGGTGCCCAAAGGATCAATTGTGCTGTTTTTGTAACTGTTTTTATTTTTTTAGGGCCAAACCGTTGAACGAAATCTATTTTTGACTTTTGATTCGTGTTAGGAATGAAAAATCGAATTTTATACATATTTTTATTTTCTTGTATGTACCGGAAATAACAATTTTGAGTTTTCCAAAATCAAAGTCAAAATGGCCCCAAATTGCCCGTTTTGGTTAAAAACGATAAATTATGTTAGAGTGAACATTTGTTAGTAAAAATCCACTTGTTGGCCAGTTGGCCAGTGGTGGGTGCGGCGTACAGGGCCGTCCAAAAAGTAAATTTTGGGAATGATTTTCAACTGTTTTTATTTTTTTTATGCCAAATCGTTGGACAAAATCTATTTTGGGCTTTAGATTCGTGTAAGGATTTTAAAATAGAATGTTAAGCATATTTTTATTTTCTCGTATGTCCCGGAAATAACAATTTTGAGTTTTCCAAAATCAAAGTCAAAATGGCCCCAAATTGCCCGTTTTGGTTAAAACTGATAAATTATGTTTGGGTGAATATTTTTTAGTATAAATCCACTTGTTGGCCAGTTGGCCAGTGGTGGATGCGGCGTACAGGGGCGTCCAAAAAGTAAATTTTGGGGATGATTTTTATCTGTTTTAATTTTTTTTAATGCCAAATCGTTTTACAAAATCTATTTTGAGCTTTAGATTCGTGTGAGGATTTGAAAATAGAATATTAAGCATATTTTTATTTTCTCGTACGTCCCGGAAATAACAATTTTGAGTTTTCCAAAATCAAAGTCAAAATGGCCCCAAATTGCCCGTTTTGGTTAAAACTGATAAATTATGTTTGGTTGGTTATTATTTAGTAGAAATCCACTTGTTGGCCAGTTGGCCAGTGGTGGATGCGGCGTACAGGGGCGTCCAAAAAGTAAATTTTGGGGATGATTTTTTTTAATGCCAAATCGTTTAAAAAATTTTGGGCTTTAGATTCGTGTAATGATTTGAAAATAGTATGTTAAGCATATTTTTATTTTCTCGTATGTCCCGGAAATAACAATTTTGTGTTTTACAAAATCAAAGTCAAAATGGCCCCAAATTGCCCGTTTTGGTTAAAACTGATAAATTATGTTTGGGTGAATATTTTTTAGTAGAAATCCACTTGTTGGCCAGTTGGCCAGTGGTGGATGCGGCGTACAGGGGCGCCCAAAAAGTAAATTTTGGGGATGATTTTTATCTGTTATTATTTTTGAATGCCAAATCGTTTTACAAAATCTATTTTGAGCTTTAGATTCGTGTGAGGATTTGAAAATAGAATGTTAAGCATATTTATTTTCTCGTACGTCCCGGAAATAACATTTGATTTTTTCCAAAATCAAAGTCAAAATGGCCCCAAATTGCCCGTTTTGGTTAAAACTGATAAATTGTGTTGGGGTTTATATTATTTAGTAGAAATCCACTTGTTGGCCAGTGGTGGATGCGGCGTACAGGGTTGTCCAAAAAGTGAATTTGAAGGATGATTTTTAAGTTTTTATTTTTATGCGGCCGAATCGTTGAGCGAAATCTATTTTTACTTTTGATTCGTGTAAAGAATGTTAAATATTATCTTCATTTTTTACTTTCTTGCGTGTCCCGGAAATGAAATGTTTGTCTTTTTTCGAAAAAGAAGTCAAAATGATCCTAAGTTGCCCTACTTTAGACAAAAATGTACATATCATGTAGGAATGTAGATATTATTTATATTGAGTACTATGTGGATGTGTTTGATGATCATGTAATCAGTAGTCTAGTTCATCTTCGTCTTCATCTTCACTCTCAACAACGTCTCTGCCTCTTTCAATCTCGATGTCGTCGGGATCATCTTCCACATCGGATGCATTGTCTTGTGTTTCCAAAATATTAACTTACTCATTTGGGAGCACGTTGCCTTCGGTCCACGCGTAGAGAAGTCCATCCGGGGTTACCGACCAGCCATGACTTGGGGTTCAGGTATGTCGGGCACTGCGTCTGTTGCTTTACGCCATATCATTGCTTGATAATTTTCACGCAGGATATGCAACCGTAAAGATGATACGCATGGTGGTAGTAAGCTGAGATCAGTGCCGCTGTAGTTTGTCAGTGGTTTAAACAGTGATTTTTAAAATCCTTTGCGAAAATGATGTTAGCGAGTTTCATTTACATCAGCAGTACTGATCTCCCTATACATAAGGCAAACAAATCTTTCTAATTGGTCGCACGTAGTTTCTTCAACAGTAACCGAGGTGCCAAAGAGATAAGAGATAGTGTTCACGAATTCGGGGTGTTTCTCTAATAGTTTTAAATGAAAAAAAAATTCCTCTTCTAACAAAGAACTTGTGGTGTCGCAACCAGTAAACGCGTGAAATGGCGTAAGAACTTCACATAATTTTGCCCCTCTCTAAGAAATTACTTTTTGATGTAAACAAGTCTTCTCTTTTGTCTCCAAAGCCAGTATCTAAAAGTACTTGTTGGTTTACTTGCTGCGCGTATTTCAATAAGATGATGAAGACGTCAGTGCCAGGAGAACAAACAATGATGCTAAAACTAGCGTCGTGTCGAGATGCTGCATGACAACAGTGGAGCATCATTCGACTATCGGCCTCTTCTTGTGTAGATTGCAGCTCTTCGATGGTCGATTTAGTCATAGTGTTTGTAAAATAAAATATTTGTAAATAAAAATATGCATAACATTCTATTTTCAAATCATCACTCGAATCTAAAGCCTAAAATAGATTTGTACAACGACTTGGCACTAAAAAAATTAAAATGGTTAAAAATCACCTCCAAATTTTACTTTTTGGACGCCCCTGTACGCCGCATCCACTACTGGCCAACTGGCCAACAAGTGGATTTCTACTAAATAATATAAACCCTAACACAATTTATCAGTTTTAACCAAAACGGGCAATTTGGGGCCATTTTGACTTTGATTTTAGAAAACTCAAAATTGTTATTTCCGGGGCGTACGAGAAAATAAAAATATGCTTAACATTCTATTTTCAAATTATTTACATGAATCTAAAGCCCAAAATAGATTTTGTAAAACGATTTGGCATTAGAAAAATAAAAACATCTCAAAAATTTACTTTTTGGACGCCCCTGTACGCCGCATCCACCACTGGCCAACTGGCCAACAAGTGAATTTCTACTTAATAATAACAACCCTAACATAATTTATCAGTTTTAAGCAAAACGGGAAATTTGGGGCCATTTTGACTTTGATTTTGGAAAACTCAAAATTGTTTATTCCGGGACATACAAGAAAATAAAAATATGCTTAACATTCTATTTTCAAATCCTTACACGAATCTAAAGCCCAAAATAGATTTTGTCCAACGATTTGGCATAAAAAAAATAAAAACAGTTGAAAATCATTCCCAAAATTTACTTTTTTGGACGGCCCTGTACGCCGCACCCACCACTGGCCAACTGGCCAACAAGTGGATTTCTTACTAACAAATTTTCACTCTAACATAATTTATCGTTTTTAACCAAAACGGGCAATTTGGGGACATTTTGACTTTGATTTTGGAAAACTCAAAATTGTTATTTCCGGTACATACAAGAAAATAAAAATATGTATAAAATTCGATTTTTCATTCCTTACACGAATCAAAAGTCAAAAATAGATTTCGTTCAACGGTTTGGCCCTAAAAAAATAAAAACAGTTACAAAAAACAGCACAATTGACCCTTTGGGCACCCCTGTACCCCGCACCACCACTGGCCAACTGGCCAACAAGTGGATTTCTACTCCAAAATAGCCACCCTAACATAATATATGGGTCTCCATTTCTCCGCAGGGGGGGGAGGGTCTCACTAATGGTGGGTTCCGGTCTATCATAATAGCAAAACATCCCATGAGACATCCCAGCAGTAGAGAATAGAGATACCACATTGCTAATTAGTGAGATCATTAGATTATCATGAGCTCTAAATGATAATGCAGTTTTATTATTTATTGTAACACACCAACTTCAAGATTACATTAATATCGGTAAAGGTAGCATTCATAAGCAGCATAGCATTCATAAGTTGCTGAATCATTGCTTACATTACTAGGAAAACGCTAAAGTCCCGTCGCGTTGATGGATGAGCTTTTTTGAAAGTTTTTAGTTTGCGTGGGATCTATTTACTTATCAAGTGCCTTTTGAACGCATTGTTGGTGATTGTTGTCTAGTTTCTATTGTTACTTGCAAATTGTCATGTTCAACAAAAAAAAACTCATATTAAAACCTTTATACCATGAATTCTGGCTAACTTTTTCAACTTTTTCTTTCAAAAAGCAATACATCACCAATACCTTAATGTCCACGTGAAATATGAACGTTGTAGCCCCACCCGTTTGGTCAGAATCGGCCCAAATGTCACGAAAATATCGCACTAAAAATCGAGAAAAATTGTAAAAGTACGATATTCATGAGAAATATTTCTTCGATTGTACCCAAAAACGTAGCAAGTCTAAGTTCAGAGATTTCAAAGGTCCCCTCCAATTTTCATCCAGATCGCATATGCCGTTTGCCCGGTAGAGAGCGAACAGACACAAAAAAACAAAACAAACAAACAAACAAAAAAACACCCGAGCTAAATTTTTTGGGGGGTCGGTGAAATTGAAGTCTTCGCTCTGCTCATCCAATTATTTTGTCTCGATACTGTCCGAGGGGGGAGTTTATACCCTTTAGCACTGCAATATAATACACCAATGTGTAATCAATGCTATATCTCATTATGATCTTCACAGTGTTGTCTGTGACTGCATGCAGGTCATAACTAATGCAAATGGTTTAAAAAAACAGGAAATTTACAAAAAAATCCGTTTTTCCCGTTTTTATCGCACCAGGGAAAAATTTATAATTGAGGAAAAATTGATTTTTTTCTTTGGTTTCATCTACTTTGTTATAATGATTTACTCTTAACTATTTTTTTTAGTAGTAGCTGACTAATCAGTTGTTCTGCCAGTATTTCTGGACTTGAATTCGAAGCCCACCCATTTGGTCAGAATCGGCCCAAATGTCACGAAAATATCGCACTGAAAATCGAAAAAAAATCGTAAATGTACGATATTCATGAGAAATATTTCTTCGATTGTACCCAAAAACGTGGCAGGTCTAAGTTCAGAGATTTCGAAGGTCCCTCCAATTTTCATCAAGATCGCATATGCCGTTTGCCCGGTAGAGAGCAAACAAACAGACAAAAATACAAACAAACAAAAAAACACCCGAGATAATTTTTTGGGGGGGTCATTAAAATTGAAGTCTTCGTATCGCTCATCCAAAAAAAGAAAACTGTTTCAGACTTCATTCTTGAGTCTTATATCTGTTATTCAATTCTTTACATACCTACAAATAATAAAATAATGTTATACCAGTAACTCTAAGTGGGGTAAGTTTTAATTTTAAGGGGGAAGGGGACTGTTTGATTTGTAGGGGGTAAAAAAAATTTGTATGTAACTATTGCCCAAAATAGATCAATCCCGATGATTTTTTTTTCTCGTACAGAGAACTTCTGTCAAATGATGCGTTTTTTTTTCAGATTTCTTAAATCTCGTTGGCTTTATCAGCAAAAAATTTTTTAAAACAACTTTTTAAGGGGGACCAAATACTAAAAAAAAATTAAAGGGGCATCTATTAGGGTTCTTATTAGAAAGATTACAAATTTCGTAGCCGAAATTTAAATTAGACAAGCAAATATTTAAATGAAAAAATTGGATAAAATTTGGTGCGAAATTTGTGCCTCTATAGAGCGCCCCATTTCTCATTCACTCTGGCGGCGAACGCTGGAAACGCGCTAGTGAGGATAGAATCTAAACATGCTACCCTGCGGTAAAAAAATTTAATAATTGAGATAAGTTTTGTGATGTTCTATCGCCCCAACAACAAACACACCTCATGGAGTCTATCTTCAACATCATTTTTAAGAGAAACATAATATTCGTAAAAAAAATGTTTGGGAACACTGAAAACGTAATAAAAACGCCGAAGGTTAACCAACTATACCTACTGTTATTTTGTTAGTTACACATTTCGTACGTTGGGAAATTACTGTCCACAATCCACCCACCCCCTTCCCCTTGAGGTATATTTGCTGAACCCCTTTTTGGGGAAATAAGGATGAACAATGCACTGATTTGTTATTTCGTAGTTTCGGTAAGGAACTACAAGAAAAATTTCGGGGAAAAAAAACACATTCCTTCACTTAGGTAATTTTGTGGATCTTTAAAAAAGATTGGTCTTTTATATTAATATATTAAATTCATACCTAGTTGAAAAGACTAATTCATTTTTGGGCTTAAAACAATCAGTAGCCTAGATTATATCACAATAAAGGGCTAAGTCCAGATTTACAAAACCCAACCCTTTGGGCCCGGGGATCGAACCCATGCCTCCCAAAAGACCAACGAGACGCGGTAGTGTTTTTGTTGCTGAATTATTGGTGCATTTTGATATTATAATATAGTGAATATCAATCTTGTTAAATCACCACTCCCACAGTTATATAGTCCGCGCCGGCCAGAGGAGACCATGGGTTCAATTCCTGTTTTGTTTATAGTTTTTATATTGGTATTTTCGTAATCACAATAAAAAATCAAATCCCCTCAAGAGGGGTGTAATAGGTTAAAAAATTTAAAAGTATTGCTTTTTCTATATGGGTCCCATGATTCCGAAAAAATTAAGCACAAGACCATGTTGACTTGTTATTCCCAAGTTCTTTGATATGGGGTTTTGTTCAGTAATTTTTTATTTTGCATTCTAAAAATTTTGGGAACGCATAATGTTTTTTGTTTACTGCTTTATTGTCTTCACTCTTCACAAAGCTTGAGTGGCTTTATTGTTGTTGTTTGAATTAAAAACGCTGTGTGTTTACTCTAATATTGCATTACATTCCTATTAGGCCTATTATAGATTATAGAACACAACAAAATATTTTGCTTTGATAAAAATAAATTTAGTCATTATATTGATATTATTTCAAAGTATGTTGGACTTCTGTAACGTTGTATCTTTGGGAATAATACTACGGCCACAAAAAATAAGCGGTTTATATCAATGTCTACGTTCACAGGCGCCCGACAGGACTATATCCGTTTGGTATTTAATTATAAATGCTGATATAAATCTATATAATTACTAGAAATACTTTTAAATAAATAAATACTAGATTTTTTAATTCATAATGAGCCACATGATACCTATTCTATTCCCCAAAACCTTATATATTTACACTGTGCTTGTGTAGGATATTTGGGGTTTACAAAGGTATTTCCCCACTCGGCGGCCATGACGGTGCTACTCCCCCCCCCCGACACTAGCGCATTCTCTAGGTGGATTTGAGTCCTCTATAGCAAAGTCTCTGAACTACCACAACAGTCTGCAGTTTTTTGGGCTCGCGAGCGAGAAGCACGGACGAGAGAGAGTGAGAGAGACCATTCATTCCATAAGAAAGGGTGGCTGGCTAGCCTTGCAGATTTGTAAACATTATACTTGCTATTCAACAATCATGCAGGACTTGAAACTTGAAAGAAAACAAACCTTGTCCTGAAGCACGCCTGAAGTCTTGAACCAAGTTCACAAGTCGATGAGCGTTGTATGGTTATGTGGTGTGGTCTGGGGTATCGGGGGTGGGGTGGAGGTTAACAAAATTTATATCGTAAATAATATTTATATATACTAGGCCGCTTCGCGAACGCTTTTTCAGTCGCGTTGATAGATGAATTTTTTTTGGAATATTTCTGTCCAATGATTACGTTTTTATGTGGAATCTCCTCACTTTTTCTATAGTTACTTGAAATTTATTTATTTTATTTATTTATTTGGTATTATTTATTTATTCACTTGTTCATTATACACCTGTAAAAGACTTATATTAAAACCTTTATTTCTATGAATTTTGACCAACTTTTTCAACTTTTTCTTTCAAGAGGCACTACATCACCATAATCTTTATGTCGATGTAAAATATGAACATTGTAGCCCCACCCGTTTGGTCAAAATCGGCCACAATATCACGAAAATATAGTTACTTGATATTACTTATTCATTATACACCTGTAAAATACTTATATTAAAACCTTTATTTCTATGAATTTTGACCAACTTTTTCAACTTTTTCTTTCAAGAGGCACTACATCATCATAATATTTATGTCAATTTAAAATATGAACGTTGTACCCCCACCCGTTTGGTCAAGATCGGCCCAAGTATCACGAAAATATCGTATTAAAAAACCGGTGAAAAAATCGTAAAAGTACGATTTCTATAAGAAATATTTTTTCAAATGTCTCTAAAATCATAACATATATGATTTCAGTGACTTTAAACGTTCCTAAAAAGTTTCATCAATATCGGAGTAGCCGTTTGCCAAATATCACGAAAATATCGCACTAAAAATAAAAAAAAAAAATCGTAAAAGTACGATATTTATGAGAAATATTTCTTCGATTTACCCAAAAACAATACAGCTCTAAGTTCAGAGATTCGGCCGCATAAAAATAAAAACTGTTAAAAATCATCCTCCAAATTCACTTTTTGGACGACCCTGTACGCCGCATCCACCACTGGCCAACTGGCCAACAAGTGGATTTCTACTTAATAATAACCAACCAAACATAATTTATCAGTTTTAACCAAAACGGGCAATTTGGGGCCATTTTGACTTTGATTTTGGAAAACTCAAAATTGTTATTTCCGGTACATACGAAAAAATAAAAGTATGCTCAACGTTCTATTTTCAAATCCTCGCACGAATCTAGAGCTCAAACTAGATTTTGTAAAACGATTTGGCATTAAAAAAATAAAAACAGTTAAAAATCATCCCCAAAATTTACTTTTTGGACGCCCCTGTACGCCGCATCCACCACTGGCCAACTGGCCAACAAGTGGATTTCTACTAAAAAATATTCACCCAAACATAATTTATCAGTTTTAACCAAAACGGGCAATTTGGGGCCATTTTGACTTTGATTTTGGAAAACTCAAAATTGTTATTTCCGGGACATACGAGAAAATATAAATATGCTTATCATTATATTTTCAAATCCTTCCACGAATCGAAAGCTTAAAATAGATTTTGTCCAACGATTTGGCATAAAAAAATAAAAAACAGTTGAAAATCATCCCCAAAATTTACCTTTTAGACGGCCCTGTACGCCGCACCCACCACTGGCCAACTGGCCAACAAGTGGATTTCTACTAACAAATGTTCACCCTAACATAATTTATCAGTTTTAACCAAAACGGGCAATTTGGGGCCATTTTGACTTTGATTTTGGAAAACTCAAAATTGTTATTTCCGGTACATACAAGAAAATAAAAATATGTATAAAATTCTATTTTTCATTCCTTAAACGAATCAAAAGTCAAAAATAGATTTCGTTCAACGGTTTGGCCCTAAAAAATAAAAACAGTTACAAAAAACAGCACAATTGACCCTTTGGGCACCCCTGTACCCCGCACCCACCACTGGCCAACTGGCCAACAAGTGGATTTCTACTCCAAAATAACCACCCTAACATAATATATGGGTCTCCATTTCTCCGCAAGGGGGGGGAGGGTTTCCCTACCTGGGTTCTGGTCTAATATTTCACCGTACGCCACTGACTCGAGGATATTATGTAACTATGATTGGAAGTATGTACTTTTCCTGGGAAAGTTCCCTCCCCCCCCCCCCCGGAAAAATAGACTTCTCACGCGCCTGGCAGGGGCGGATCTAGCCTGGATGTGATTTTGGGTGACTTCTTCGACTATCAATATTTGTAGTTATAGTTATAAGTATAGAGGTGTGTTTTTGGTTTATTTAATAAATGCAAAATACATCGCTAAGTGTTTTTATTTACTACAATTTAGAAATTAAAAAGTCCGCCCCGACCAGGATAATAAGTGGTAGTAAAACTATACTAGGGAAACGCCAAAGTCGTTGTTAAACGAGTGAGTGAGCCATGTGTATAGTACCCGGTATCATTCCCCATACTGGGCTAGATCGTGCGTTAAGTATATGGGAGAAAAGGCGATGTTCCCAGGTACTCAACACTTGGCTCACACACTCGTTTAACATCGACTTTGGCGTTTTCCTACTTTAAATTTAACATTCAAAATGCGAATCGTGTTCAAAACGTATTAGAGTGAAACATTAACAAATTTTCCAAGATAAAACAAAATCACCTAATTTTTATTTTCCATTTCACATCCCTCAAAAATAATATGTAGGTGTACAAATATAAAAAAGTTCAAAACTAACGGGTATCAAACCCCAACCCTCCATGCGGTAGGCTCTATGCTTACCACTATGCCATGGCAAGACACGTAGAGTATGTCCGCTAGCTGCTACTAAACAAATGTTATCGATATTTTAAAAAATCAGGGATTAAATCGCAATGGATCTAGCTGATTTTGTTAACAGTTCTCAGTAAACTCGTGCCGGATGTCTGTTTAAAATTTCAGCGCAATCTGTTCAGCGGTTCGGCTGATTTTCTACGTACAGACAGACAGAATCACAGAATGAGAGCCGTTTGAGTTGAATGGAGACACTCGGTCGCTCCGCTCCCTCGTTTAATAACACCACCAAATGCAATGGTAATAACACCAAATTCACCCTAATTTGTTAAATAACACCATATTTTTTCATTTGCTGTAAAAATAACTCACTATTCTTAGTCACTATCCACTTTAAACTTGCCGATAAAAACAAGCTACAACGAAAACGACACTTGCAATTTTTTTAAATGATTTTCTTCTGATTAAATGCTTCTATTGACATTTTTTTAACGGCTGCAGAAGCAATCACTAGGTGGTAGGGCTATATGCGAGAAAAAAACTGGTGACTTATGCACATATTGCAATTTTATATGGATTTTAAGTAATATGGGTTATATATGTTTTGCCATGCGAGAAATGCAAAAATAGAATATAAACATATAACACCTCTTTTTACAATTTGCAAAACGAAATTAAGGAAAAAATAAAACCATTTGCACACACCTCTATAATTATAAGAAAAGTAAAGAATCGACATAGAAGAAGTGTAGGGGTGAGAGGTTAGTCTTGCAAAACTCTAGTCTAATTATTCGAGTACCCCTTATCGCCAAAAGCGATTTTTTTTTAAATTGTAGCTTTCGTTAAGCCTAAAAACAGAAAAAATCTAAAATTACATAAATATTTTAGTGATAGTTGACAGTGATATTGTGTAGTGATGTGCTGTTACTTGGTGATTATTCTCAATCAAAGCTGAGGTGGGAAGGCTCTCAACCACGTTTAAAAATCTGAAATTGGCTATGAAATGAAAATCGGAACGACAGGGTCATGGGGGGGGGGGACGATCGTACCCCCCCCCCCCATCCCCGCCGCCCCTTAGTCCGCCCCTGAATGTACAGCGGGAAGTGCCTTCCTTAGAGTTACAAAACTTTCAGGAAATATTGACGGGCAGTGCGGTACATATCATTATTATTTAATGTAACCCCCAAAATGCATACATTGAGGAGAATTTCTCAAATACAATTGTAGTTTGTAGAGAGATTTAATAAATAGACTATTCCAAATTTGAGCTAGTGTTGTGTTTGTTTGTTTGTTTCTGTTTCTTCTAGCGGTGGTGAGAACCCTTCCGCTGAAGAGCTAGTGTTAATTGTTGACGTAAGATACGAAAGCCTGTGCTCCATCTAGTATTAAACATGGCAACTATCTCCACTTTCCAGATATCTGGAGGCACATGTAACAATACGAGGTAAAATGGCACTATGAGCTTCAAAATTCAAATGCATTATTCAAACAAAAAGATGCCATCTTTGTCATAAATTTGTTTCACAGTGACAATTTTTCTTCAAGGAGATAAAACATCTAAAAATTGTACTTCAGTCCCAGTAGCAGATTTAGAACATTTGATTCAGCCATCAAGCAGAAAGTATAGAAATAACGGCACTAACGAAATATTTTGTACGTTTTGTCCCCAATGAAATGAACAAACCCGTAAGTGACGTAATAACACAAATTTAAAGCGAAACCACAGGATCTCGGACTCCTTTATAACGTGGGATCACTGTTTGGGGCACGTGCTCGATGGCCGGTGTAACAGAATGAGTAGGTTTGTTCCTCAAAAGAATCGTCAACAGCTTCAACAAACATGGGATGTCACTAATATTACAATGAAATCCCACACATCTTTTGCGTTTCGGTATGAATTCGAGGAATTGTCATGTAGGGTGGGGTAATAGACCGAAAACAGATGCATTGAGAGGTGGTATTGCTGTTGGTATATTTTTAAAATAATTGTCTGCTTTAAAATTATTTTTTTAAATTTGTTTTGAAAGTTCTTTAATACGTTATATTTTTTATTTATATCTATTTATTTTCTATATTCTAGGTTGAACGTTATGTAGATAAGAAGATGGATAAAGCCGAAGAAAAGCTTTCACAAAACGAAAGGAAGGCAAAACGATGGTATTCAGGATTTGTTGGTGATGATAAATCTTATAAGTTGGAAGATATTCACATATTTCTCGTCTCATTTGCTGGTGGACTTGCATTGGGAATTGCCACAAGCTAGAAAAATGTTGCCTCTTCATACATAAATTGATACAGCTAACATTTTAAGTTCAGTAGATGTTTGTCACCTTGTATGTGTAGTTCAATTATTTTACTGCAGTCGAAAAAAATGCCATCTTATTTTAAAAATTATTTTGGAGGAAGGTTTGTGAGTTTATTTATTTTAGTTTTATTAGTACTTTTATCAATAGGCCTGATCAAAATTTTTAATGTATCTTATGTAGGCCTCTATAACTTAGATCTGATTGAATTTACAACCACGGTATGTAATAGGATTGTAACTTTTAGTAGCATGTAGTAAAACTTTAATGCAGGGAAAATATTATTGGTGAGCCACAAATCGGAGTTCTTTACTGTTGCAAAATATTTCTTGGCTCTAAAGGAATGGTTTAGTTCGATGTGTTGTTTATGGGAGTATTCACAGAGAGCATTGCAAAATTAGCAAATCTATTATATATATATATATATATATAGGCTGCTGACCGTATAATAAAACAGATAATGGCAACTATTTCAATTTGATTAAAATTGATAACTCCTCTGTGATTAACTAGGGCGTACGGGTAACTGTGAAGTGAATGTCTGAGTGCTGTTTAAAGAGGATTTGAACTCGGCATTTGTTTGCTTAACCACTGAAGGAAACCTTAAGTTTAAGTTAAACCTTAAGTTAAATCAGGATTTGAACCCGTGACCTGCCAGATCAGACTCACATGCTATGCATGAGCCATCTCTGTCAGTTATAATTATGTAAATTATACTATTCAGGGGTATTCACCTGCACAACTCAATAAAATATATATTTCATTGAGGCTAGATAGTTATGAATTTAGAAAGTAACAGAAAAATTATTGGGTCCACCATCACCCGAAAAAAAATTGACAAACTTGGTAATTTTCGAGCTAGGTCCCACTGTCAAAAATCTCCCATTAGAAAAAACACTGGGACGATCTTTATGCCCCATGACCTTGGAGGATTTTGATCCTAAAAAATTGGCAATTATTGATGTACTCGACAGTCTTTTCTGTAAATCCGCTATATTTTGTTTTGTAATTTGGGCAAGTGGTTCAGTCAAAATATGCTGATTACCAAGAAAGGGTGTGATTTTGGAATGCATAGGCCTACTTTTGCTTGTGTGCATATTTGTGCATAGTTTCAAGACACAATGTTATAAAGGGCCATTTAAGATTGGTATGATGCTCTAGTTTCTTTGTGGAACGAAAAATAAGCAGGTTAAAGCCGATTTCAGAAATTATTGAAAATTAAATAAAAGCTGAAAAAATCATGTAAAATCACCGTTACAATATAAGTTTTTTCTAAACCGTCATTTTAGTATAGTAAATTATGCTAGGCCTATAGGTCATGTGGTAAAAAAAAAAAAATGGGGATAATAGACCCTTTAATAAATTCATGTGTCTGCTCTCATACACGAATGGCTTGGGCATCTTTGCATATAACCCAAGAAGTGATTGGCCCATGTTTTTCTGCAACTTGAATATTGCATATTGAACGCTTCTTAATTGCTTATCAAATGTGTTAATTTATTAGTCATTTTGATTTCTCCTTGTAAATATGATGAACTTAATATTGTCACCAACTCTGTTTGTAAAATTAGTCAAATGTAAATTGTATTAGGTGTAGGTATGTTCATTAAATCGGGCATTATTAATTTGAGTAGCGCAAAACAATGTAACCATTGAGTATTTAACTCCTTACTTGCCTCTTTTCTCATTATCCACACGGGTGCCTCTTCACTTCCATATCATATCATCCATTTGTGTGGCTCGTTGGTCTTGTGTATAAGTCCTTACTTGCCCCTTTTCTCATTATCCACATGGTTGCCTCTTCTCTTCCATATCATATCATTTATTTGTGTGGCTCGTTGGTCTTGTGGTTTGCGTCTCTGCTTCCAATACGGAAGGTCCAGGGTTCGATTCCCGCCAAAGTCAGAAAATTTTTAACTTCTGACTTTGGCGGGCCATCAGCCATTAGTTCTTGTCTTAGGAATTTGTAACCGGTGACTTTTGAGCCGTCCTAGCAACGAGGCACATAATAAATTTAAAGTTGTTCTGAATCGGCCTTGTTGATTCTGGCATTGATCCGCGAGTGTTCGCACTGTCCATACCACTGATTGCTATATTTCTTATTAAAAAATATCAATCTTTTGTTGGTTATCGCTCACTTGTTGATTGCTTCGGGCCTACAGGGTTGGCTTGGACGCTTTGGTTTACTGTCCCCCACTGAAAATCAGTTAGGTCTATATAACTGTGTGGGTGGACTCTAAATACAAATTTATTTATTTATTTATTTATTCATAGGGGCAGGTGAGGCAGTGCCCCACGAACAATTCTAGCACGGGACAAAACATATCAAATATGTGTTAACGAAAATCGTTTTATTAATAACCTTTTTTATGATTAATAACTTAAAATTGACAATTTAATCCATGCCATAGCTACAATAGAATTTCAGTGCTAATAGAAAAGATTGTTTGGTAGCAGCACCGGCCACCAATCCTAGTGTCGACCTTTAACGATTATTATATTTTCTTTTAATTAATGTAAGGATTGTCGTAAATTAATGTGAATCACATCAGTATATCATATCATTAAATTGCTGTGGTATCACGTGCATATACATATGTATATATGTATGTATGTATGTTTTTGTTACACCTTGGAAAATATTGTTTTGGTTTTCTTTTGTTATTAGTTTTTTTTTCAAAATGTATGGCTTGAAAAAGTGCTTTGTAATTAGCACAAAACGTTGTCAAAATAAATAACTGCTATACACAGATAACTGTAATCTATTATGAACATATATAATAACCGTGAAAGCTTTCATTTAACACTATAAATCGCCTCTACGGGGAGGAAATATATCAACTTACAAGATTTTTTGGAAAAAGAATAACAAAGAAAGCCAAACTGCTGTGTGACCTTGCTTTCCTTTGTCGATGCAGAGATCAGGACGTCATTCCAAATTTTTGTAAACTAAGATTTCACACAATAACCCCTCTACACGCAGAATATTACGGCAAACTAGCAAGGCTCTACTATGAGATACCATCTACAAAATTCGTAGAGATCCTAATAATGTGGTGACGGACATCTGTGAACTTCACATCAGACTAATCAACACACTTGACCCAATTCAATGTTGTGGAATAAGATTGAAAGACTAACACACGATCGAGCTGATTTGAACGCTGCTATAGTGACTGGAAGGCAGAAGAATAAATTTAATTGCCTTCGACCATGTCAGTTGCCTGTAAAACCCAAGTTAGTATACCTACAATTATAATTCGTAACTTATCAAATATGTCTCTTGATCAGCCTACGATAGATGTACTATCCAAGAGATTTAGTTTTGCTGTAGTACCTCAGCAGGCACCCGTCGAAAACATTATTGGTGGTGTGGAGTGTGCCATAATTGGATTTCCTAACGATGAGGCTGAAATAATCCGACAGGACGTCTCAAAGATAATTCGTTCTTTTAAACTTTACAGCGTAATTTGAGCTGTGAGAAGTAATGCTCTTCACAATCACATACTATGAAACAACGCAGATGTCACTACTTCCAGCAGATAAAGGAAATTCTACTGTTATAATGAACACATCTGAATACCGCGAAAAAAATTATAGAACCTAGAAGATCCAGCTTACAAGAAATCACAACATAACCCACAACATAATTAAAAAAATTCAACTTATTTATAAATATCATTTACCTGTTCTACTAAAGTTTCTTTGAAATAAGAAATAACCCCACTGTTTACTCAGAAAAGAAAACTAGATCCATCATAATAAGTACTCCAATCGATCATGTGACACAAAGATACTTGATTCCACGTGAGAAATCAACTCGCGTTCCTATAGGCTGTATGAACTACCCAAGGTACTCAAAGTAGATGTTCCACTGCCTATAGTCAGTGCTGTGGGCTCTCCTACACATGCAATAGCAAATTACGTCGCCAAGCAATTTCATCTTTTTGTAGAGGATGCAGATTCATATGATAAAAACTCTACACATTTCATTGAATTACTGAAAAGTTGGACGGATCAACCTGGCGATCTTCTAGTAAGCTTCGATGCAGTTTCCTTATTTACAACAGTCCCTGTGCAAGAAACACTATAGCTATTATTGCAGAGAAAATAAAACCTGCTAAACGCTTAATGACTGGCTGATCTGCATGACGTCAACATATTTTCATTTATGAGGGCCAGTTTTATAATAGTGGGGTAAAGATGTCTAAAATTAGTGCAAAATGTGAAACGAGCGCGAAAATTTGCATACTGGCTAATAGCCCAGGAGTGGAAGACTTTTACCCGGACAAATTCCGAACAAGCTGAAAATTTGCACACAGGCTCAGATTAGCCTACTAAGCAATAGTTGAAAAGTCCCCGAAGCTCCGCCGCGTGCGTCTTGAGATATAGTGACAAAAGGGCTTAAGTGCCAAAATTTGTTATTTTCAATGTCAACAATTTTTGTGCACTTATATATACAAATTATTAAATATTTCTACGAAAGTAAAGTTTAAATCAGTCATAAGCTTCAACCCATGCGTGGCAAAAGGGCGTAAATGCTAAAAATATGATATTCTCAATTATTTCAATACATTTTGACATAAGTATGTGCAACTGCAAATAATTATGTATTCATACGAACGGAAACGTGAAATTGTTCCCTTTTCTTCGACCTGTGTGTCTTAAAACATGGTGGCATAAGGGCGTAAGTGACAATATATGTTATTTTCAGTTTCAACAAACTTATTTACATTCATACATTGCAAATTATTTAGTATTCGTACGAGACAAAAGTAAACATCTTCCCCGAGCTTCGTTGCTGGCGTCTTGATAAATGGTAGCAAAAGGGCGTAACTGACATCATAATTATGTTTTTAATAAAAAAAGGGCTTTTGACATTCAACTACGTTTATTGTAACATATGAATACCATACAATGGACACTCAATGTAAAATCCATGCATGCTGACCGACTTGCTATAGCGAGCTTGTATGTAAAAAACCATTACAAAATCGTTGTAAGTAGCTGATTGGACATAACCAAACCTTTAAAATAATATTCCCAGCATTCTCAAGTGGCTTGCATAGACGGATTTTTAAATGGATTCGAGCTCGAGCTGTGGACAACCTATCTTGGGCTTGACTATAGTATCACATCACAATAGATAGAGCATGAGCAAAGAATAAACATATTTCAATACCGATTTGATGTTTTAAATCTCCAAGTGGGAAATGACGCTTACATAGCGGACTGAATTGCATGTGTGCCCGGCTGGCTTTGAACGCTACAAACTATTATACGTCCCCATGTTTGCCATCAAGCCAAGAGGGGATGGATGGATAGATCTATTAAATGTGCTGGTGGACTGGCAGCATATCAAATCTAGAACTCAAAGTACGCAGTTGCAAATGAAGCGCTACTGCTCAATGAAGTAAACGGAATGTACCACAGCAAAATTTATTGTGATAAAACGGTAGAAAAACATAAGGCAACTTATATCTTAAAACTTCTGCATATATATTTCATTTACTAATTTACTTTTGGTAACTGCAGCTTAGTAATTCCCACCAGCTTGGTACAAGATGGTCTCCTGTATCCAGCCGCATTTATTCACAATCACAACATGAAACATGTATTTAGTATAGACTTCTTTGTATGGAAACAGGACGAGGTGGCCGCATCACTACACTTCATGCAAAGTTTGCCCACTATACAGGAAAATTATGTGTCGGCATGGTAGTTTAATGTATATGGGAGATTGAGCCCAACTCTGTGACAATAATATGTGATTTTGTTGTAGTTAACTCAAAAGAAGACTTCGTCGAACAGAGAAAGTCGTCTTTGTGCCAAAAGCATCCTTCAGATCACCATTATCCAAATAATGCTATTAAATAGTGTTGATGTTGCGGGTAAACTTCAATGTGAGTGATGCGCATCAGTTATGCTTTTTGTCAATGAAAAAAGGGACATGCACTCTATCTTTACGCTTCACTATCGGTTTTATAGTATTACTTTTTAAGTACGACCAGGGTAACTGGACACCAAATTAATGTCAGTTAAGTGCCAAGTTTGGGATTTATCTTGAGCATGATGACCTTCAAGTCTTCAATATATTGCCGGCTGATAATCTGGCGAACGTACACGCAAATATTTTGAATCATATGACTGAATTATAAGTTTTGTCACTTACGCCATTCTGCCACTATATTACAACAAGAATCACAGCTCATGATCCGTAGTGGAGCTGTAGTGATGTGACACTACAGACAGCCAAGCCCAAGCTAGGTTGTCCACATCTCCTGCTCGAATCCCTTTAAAATACGTTTTATTATTTTTAACATGAGTTGAGTTTTCCAAGCTTTGGATTGGATATGTCAAAACTTTCCCGCTCAAAACACACCAGATCTTCGCCAAACTATGTCTATGCATGCCGTTTGAGAATGCGGGGGTAAATATTTTATAAATTTGGGTATGTCCAATCTGCTACTTCAACGATTTTGTAATGGTTCTTTACATACAAGCTGGCCATAGCAAGTCAGTCAGCATGCATGGATTTTACATTGAGTGTCCATTGTATGGTATTCATATGTTACAATAAACGTAGTTGAATGTCAAAAGCCCTTTTTATATTAAAAAACTTAATTATGATGTCAATTACGCCCTTTTGCCACCATTTATCAAGACGCCAGCAACGAAGCTCGGGGAAGATGTTTACTTTTGTCTCGTACGAATACTAAATAATTTGCATATGTATGAATGTCAATAAGTTTGTAAAAACTGAAAATAACATATATTTGTCACTTATGCCCTTATGCCACCATGTTTTAAGACACACTGGTCGAAGGAAAGGGAACAATTTCACGTTTTCGTCGTATGATTACATAATTATTTGCAGTTGCACATACTTATGTCAAAATGTATTGAAAATATTGAAAATATCATATTTTTAGCACTTACGCCCTTTTTCCACGCATGGGTTGAAGCTTATGACTGATTTAAACTTTATTTTTGTAAAAATATTTAATAATTTGTACATATAAGTACAAAAAATGGTTGAAATTGAAAATAACAAATTTTTGGCACTAACGCCCTTTTGTCACTATATCTCAAGACGCACGCGGCGGAGCTTAGGGGACTTTTCAACTATTTTTAGAATGATCAACTGAACATGTGTGCAAATTTTCAGCTTGTTCGGAATTTTGTCCGGGTACACCATACAAATTTTCTTCCACTCCTGGGCTATAATTCGAGTGTGCTGAATCCAAAAATTTATGGCCCAAAGATGAACTACTACTAGGAAAACGCTTAAGTCCCGCCGCGTTGTTGGATGAGCGTAATTGGTGCATTGAGTAGCCAAGTGTTATGCGGATTTTCTGTTGTTCTGTGAAAAAATCATTACTAAGTTGAAGATTTTTTTTAAATTCATTTAAATTAAATTAAAAATAAATTTTAATTTTAATTTTTTTTATTTAATCGTAATTTAAAAAAGAAAAAAATCGTAAAATTTCGATTTTCATAAGAAATAATTATTCAATTGTACTCAAATTTCTCACGAATATATTAATTCATAAAATTAAGGTTCTGTGAAAAAATCATTACAATCGGATAAAGCATGTAGGTGTTATAAGTCGAAGAAATGTTTAAAAAATCGAAAAAAATCGTAAAATTGCGATTTTCATGAGAAATAATTTTTCGATTGCGCGTAAAAACGTGGCAGTTCTAAGTTCAGAGATTTCGAAGGCCTCCATAAAATTTCATCGCAATCGGAGTATCGGTTTAGCCGGAATCGTGTGGACAAACAGACAAAAATACAAAGAAAAAAAGAAAAAAACATTCCGGAAGTATTTCTCCAGTGTAGTAGAATGGAATCTTCGCTTCGCTCGCTACGCTCATCCAAATATTTCTATGAGTAATTAATGTAATTACATTAATCAATTAAATTAAGATAATCAGGATTTATTCAACTCAATGTGGTCAAGGGAGGTATTTAATTAAAGCAAATAATGCATGCAACATTTGTGATTTGATAAAAGTGAAATTTAATTAATGATAATTAATAAAATCAGTCAATAAAAAAATCAAATATGTAAATTAAACACTACAATGAGATGAAAAGTTTGGTTAATTTGCATTTTTATAGTTACTTAAGTCTCAAACCAACTGGAAGTAATTTCGATATTAGTCACAATATTAAATCATAGTTTAATTACTTAATTATTTAATCAATCAATTATGTTTTTTTGTTCTAAAACATATCATGTGACATATCAAACTGTAGCATTTTTCTTCAGTAAAATGTTTTTATGTATGTTATAATTTTACAAAAATAAATGTTCAATTCAGTTAATATTAATAAACAACAATTAAAGAAATAATTTAAAACATCGATTTACAGCTATTCTAAAGCGTAACATAGTTGCCATAGTAAATTATTTTTTGTTTGCAGCATGATTAAATATAGGGCCTACATTAAAATTAAATGATGCTATTGGATGCAAACGGTACATTATTATTCACACCAAATTAATCAATTCACAATGCCATTAACAATGTGACAACCTTGGCTTGATTCCATTAGGAACCATATTTTGTAACTTAATTTTGTAAATTCACCCTCTGCACTATATTATTACCAGTATCGCATGACACATGATGGTTACACCACATTGCACATTGTCATCACACAATTACACATCACTTCTTGAGCAATCTCTGTCGCAGATACACAGATGAGAGCATAGTAAAGACTTTTTCACGCAACAGCATTTAGGTCCGCAATTAATCTTGCAGCTACATCTTACTAATTAACGGCATTGCAATGACACCTGCAAGTAGAAAACACAGAGAGTGATTACGAAAATTATATATGTTAATAATAATAGTCATCATTATTTGAACCAGTACCAATATTTACATCTGGAATAAAAGTCCACAACGGCTCGTAGCCTGATTCCGTAGTGCGCGGCCCCAGTCAGTTGGTTCTGGAAGTATGGCAGCTTGAACCAAGCATTGTCCCCAAACGTGTCCTGCTTGGTGAGCAGCTCGCTTTCCATGTTCTTTGAGGGCTGCTTGAGTTGGAGGGATATTTTCCAAGATTTTTAGTGACTTACTGCTTTCGGCAATCATTCACTGATTGTGCAGATGAACTGCGATCGTACATTACGACAACGAAGCGTTCGAGAATTGACATTTGCGCATCAGATTCGACTTCTGGAGCATTTGACAGTGATGTTAACACAGGAGTGACTTCCTCGAAATGTGACCATGTATCCATCACGATTTTCTTGTCTTTCCCGGAGAATGACGACACTGCGTCACACCCACTGAACGCGTGCCAGAATGGCAAGGCTGAACAGTGAACATTTAGCTTCTCCCAAACTTTGCGCATTCTCTTGGCAGCATTTATGCTTACCTACACCAAATCCATTCCAAAGTTCATCCACATTTAATTTATGATAAGCGTGCAGTGCTATAATGAGCACGTCCGAATCTACGGTGCTTAAAATTATGTGTCGGTAATTAAAAAAACTTGAATGTTTTGCATGCAACAGAAGCCGGCCATTAGCTTCTTCGTGAAAGCATGGATCAATTTAGGCTGTATCAATGGAGTCATTGTTTGAAATCAGGTGTATTCCGACAGTGCACAAGAATGGTCCCGCGCCGCCGGTTCGTCGCATATTCGTAATCTGGCGCACATGTATGACGTAATGTCCGGATAGCGCTTCTGGTAGCCATGTCAACTTGGACGACAACTGAATAAACCCCGCTACAATAAACTACGAAATGTGTACGTACTTTAAAACTCATTAGTGTAAATACATAATAGTTGGCGACAAGGATGTGGGATAATTTCGTAAGATTCTTAGTGGTAGTTGTGTTTATTGGAAAGTACAAAATTCCAAGTCCAATGTGTCGCTTGTCAGTCAGCGGCGTGGCTAGAGCTTGTCTTGGCCTAGGGCCTACCTTACTCAGCCAGTTACCAGGGCTCGCGTTTCGGGGTGAAGGCGCCTAAGTCTAAACCTTGTGTTATCAGTCGTGTCAACCAGGGTGTTTTTTTGATGCTTGTTACAAGAAGAAACTTCAATCTTCAGAGCTAGGCGTTTGTCAAAGCACTTAGAGAGCATCAAAACTCAAGGACAAGTCAAGTCCAGAAAAAACGAGGCCCACGTCGGTGTTCGCTTTTGTCGGGCCCACTTTGCGGTCGCAGTGAAGTGCGTCCATCATTTTGCAGCTGTCAAAGTCTAACCAAAACAATGACGTCGTTCATAGGTAAAATCGACGAGTTTAACCCTTCTCTTGAAGATTTTAATTCTTACATAGAACGGTTGGAACAGTTCCTAATAGTAAATGATGTTCAAGATACAAAGAAAGCTCCACTGTTTTTGACTGTGATGGGTTCACAGCTCTGTGCTACCCTAAAGTCGTTGGTAAGTCCAGACAATCCTAACTCAAAAACATTCCAAGAAATCGTGTCTGCTTTAAGGGGTCACTTCTCACCTACAAAATCAATAATAACTGAACGTTTTGTATTAAAAAAAAGAGACCAACTCGAGGGGGAAACAGTAGGCGAATATGCTGTAGCTCTTAGTAAATTGGCTAGTTCCGTTCAATTTGATGCATTTCTGGATCAAGCTCTGCGAGATCGATTCGTATGTGGTTTGAAGAAAGAAAGATGCAGAAGAGGTTGTTGGGTGCAGAAGATAAACTAACCTTTAACAAGGCTTGCAAGTTAGCTCAAAGTCTCGAGTTAGCTGAGAGTCCACACCAGAGTCATCAAACCTTGTAAGGGGCAAATTGAAAGTGTGTCTAAGCTGTCCAATAGTAAACCGACCCAAGTCGAGTCACTACAAGTCAGGGCCTATGCAGTCAAGGTCAAGTCAGTCAAGACCAAGTGGGGGTAGTCAGTCTAATTCAAGAAAAAGTCACGATCATTCCAGTCAGCAACAGTCCAGTCCTCAACAATCCAATCAGAAGTGTCGACGATGTGGTCGTTTGCATGATGAAAAAGTCATGTCCGGCAAGAAACTGGTTGTGTTTCTCTTGTCAGAGAACAGGACATACCTCGAAAGTATGTCGCCGTCGTAAAGGTGTGAAGAACGTTGAGGAACAGCCGTGAAGCGAAGGTAGCTCGGTAAATAGTGACGTAGAGGATGGTGAAATAAATCGTCTAGAGTCAGTGGGGCAATCTAGAAACCGTGAGTAAGCTGGATAAACCTTTGCTAGTTCCAGTAACAGTAGGAAAGCATGTCCTTATTAACATGGAGATTGATACTGGGGCTGCTAGTTCGATCATTTCGGAGAAATGTACCGAAATCAGTTCAGTGAGTACACGTGTAATCATCGACAGTGAGGTTAAAGTCTGTCCTTGGTGAGCACCTGAAGATATTAGGTCAAATATCTGTAAATGTGTCAGGTAAAAATGATGTTAAAGATGTGTTACCGCTTATAGTGGCAAAAGTGAAAAACTTCTCATCACTACTGGGTAGATTGTGGTTAGATGTTTTAATGCCTAGTTGGAGAACTGATTTGTCAGCTCCAGATAAGTTTATTCGTTCCATATCTATTGAAAATTCAGTAAAAGAAGTTAGAAAACTCCAGTCAGAATTTCCTAATGTGTTTAGTAAAGATGATGGAAGTGTAATCAAAGGGTTTGAGGAAAATATTGTCCTTAAAGAAAATAATTGTGTGCCAATTTTTCACAAACCATATGCGGTGCCTTATGCACTCACAAAAACGGTCGAGTCAGAACTAGACAGACTCGAACAAAAAGGTGTTATTGAACATGTAAAACATAGTGAGTGGGCATCTCCAGTAGTTGTAGTTCCCTAGAAAGAGAAGGACACAGTTAGGCTGTGTGTTGATTACAAAGTCACAGTAAACAGATGGGTGGAGACAGAACATTACCCTCTACCTAGGCTAGATGATATTTTCTCCTCTCTTTCAGGAAATAAGGTATTTACAGTCTTAGATCTTAAAAATGCTTACCAACAGTTAAAAGTTTCAGTTGCTTCCAGACCAGTGCTAACTATAAATACAAATAGGGGCCTATACCAATTCAATCGGCTTCCCGACGGTGTAAGCAGACCCCTGCCATTTTCCAATCTGTAATTGATCGTGTGTTAGCTGGAATCCCCAAGGTTCGTGTCTATCTTGATGATTTACTGATAGCAGGTGATCGATATGGAGGAAAACTTGAGCGTATTAAGAGCGTCTAAAACCAGTACAATATCAGGGTAAACCTTGCAAAATGTCAATTTTTCCGCTCAAGTGTTGAGTACTTAGGTCACTTGATTGGTGGTGAGGGAATTCATCCAACTCTAGGAAAAGTTGAGGCAGTACAAAATGCACCCGAGCCAAAAAATCTGACCGAGTTGCAATCTTACCTTGGACTCCTTAACTTCTACAACCGATTCCTCCCAAATGTATCAAACAGTTAAAGCCTCTGCATCGTCTGTTAGAAAAGGCGCGGGAATGGAATTTTACTCAAGAATGTAAACAGGCTTTTGCATTCAGCAAAAAGTTACTAATAGACAATCAGGTTTTAGTGCCATATGATCCATCTAAAGCTATGGTGGTGACATGTGACGCCTCCCAGTATGGAGTAGGTGCGGTCTTGTCCCATATCATAGATGGCTAGAGAGACCTGTGTGTTTTGCTTCTGCTACCCTAAACAAAGCGCAACAGGGGTATTCTCAAGTTGAGAAGGAGGCAATGGGAATCATTCACGGTGTACAGAAATTTCATAAATATTTGTACGGTCATCATTTCACTCTCATTACAGACCATTTGCCATTGACAACAATTCTAGGTCCAAAGAAGGGCATTCGAACTTTAGCCGCAGCGAGGTTGCAAAGATGGGCGATTATATTGTCTGCCTATGACTATATATCCAGTATTGAAAAGGTAAGGATATCGCCAATGCTGATGCATTATCCAGGTTGCCATTGGGCGATAAGTTTTGTAATACAATATATGTGGGTTCTCCTATCAATCGGGTCTGTGACACCTTGTTGTCAGATAAGCCATTTACAGCCAGAGACATAGCTAAATTCACGGCAAAAGATACCGTTCTTTCACGAGTGCTGTCGCTTACACAACAAGGGTGGCCCACGTCAATTGTTGATCCTAACCTAAAACCATATTTTGATCGTAGAAATGAGTTGTCTGTAGATGAAAGCTGTATAGCATGGGCAAATAGAATGGTGGTACCTGAACGAATGAGAAGCCACGTACTATCTCTGTTGCATGACCAACATCCAGGTATAGTACGTATGAAGTTACTTGCTAGAAGTCATATTTGGTGGCCAGGTATCGATAATGCAATTGAACAATTGTCCTTAACATGTGAGGTGTGTCAGCTAGCTAGGGAAGTTACTCAAAAAGTTCCTCTGCACAACTGGCCAGCACCAGTAAAACGTTGGCAACGAATTTACTTAGACTTTGCAAAGAAGGAAAATGTAATGCTATTAATATTAGTGGATAGTTATTCTAAATGGTTAGAAGTGTGGTCTATGGCTACTAGCCTACTACTACTGCCGAAAAAGTTATTGACAAGCTTCGCTCTATAATAGCACTTTTTGGTTTTCCTGAAACTATAGTTACTGATAATGGACCTCCCTTCAACTCTGAAGAACTAAGGTGTTTCTGTGAGTCAAATGGAATAAACTTAATGCATAGCCCTCCTTACCATCCTGCTTCAAATGGTTTAGCAGAAAGAAATGTCCAAAAGGTAAAGCATTGCGTTATCTAAGTCAACATAAATACCGAAAAACTGGGAAAAAACAAGGGGCGTAGTCTGCAGCATAGGGTGGATAATTTCTTATTTCATTTCCGAAACACTCCCACTACAGTAACAAACATGTCTCCTGCAGAGCTAATGCTCAGATTTAAGCCACGTACCAAACTTGAGATGTTATAAAGCCTAATTTGGGTCCCACTTTACAGAGAAACAGTGACAATGTAGAACGTTCGTTTAATAGTAAGTTTAAACGGAACAATAAGGTTTTCCTCGTAGGAGGGCAAGTGCTGGTAAGATCTGTAAATCAGCCTTCTCATGTTGTTAAGTGGCAGATAGGTGTGGTCAAGTTACAAGTGAGCACTGTAACCTATCTAGTGGATGTTAATGGTAGAATAAGACTGGTTCATGCTGACCATTCAAGCATAACTAATCCAACAAGGGTTGAATTGGAGCATGGCATATCACAGGAAAGTGCAATGGATCAGAATGTAGAAATGACCATTAATCCGTATGTAACTGAAAGACTTCCAAGTCCTATATCATGTACTCCCAAACCTTTACCTGTTACACCTATGCCAACCACTCAACCAGTCTCACCTTTTCCTATAAAACACCTGAGGTAACCCCACCCACCATCAGACGCTCCGTGCGAGAAAGGAAAGTCCCAAAAAGGTTAGATTTATAAACTGTGTGTAGCCTACCTATGTTGTAAGCATACATGCCGTAGATTAGTCTTAAGTTTTAGTTAATCAAGCCTTCAAGTAAAGACTAACTTATTGGAATAATGATTGATTTCAGTTGAGATGTGAATTAACTATATGTAGTAGTATGTATCCAACCAAATACAAAAATTTGTAAAAAAAAAAACGGCAGCCAAGCTTTCCTTCAAAAGTCTTCGGCTGTGAATGCTGTGAGATATAGAAGTTGAGCCAAGCTTTTTATTCTTTCTCCCTAGTTTCGCTTTGAAAATAAGTAAGATCATTTCGCCTGTTGACGAGCGCCAAGCCAACGATTTTTGTGGTAAAAAAGTAAAATTTTTAAACTCGAAATCATAAAAAAATTCTTGGCCATGAACCAAATTCAATGGCCAAGCCATTTTTTAATCAATAATCAAACTATCGCGGAACAAACCACCGAACGCGAATCTTCAGTCTTGTGTTCAAATCTTGATAGCAATTTAGTACAAAAGATCTGGACTCTAATAATATATAATTATATCGGATATTATTGGAAATATTGTACAAGTTAAAAACTGATCACAGCAATGATACAGGACACCTAATTCAAGTTGCGAGCTCCACCAGTGGCCATGCAACCAGACAAAAGGCAGAAAAATATCATTGACAATAGATTGATTATGGTTATTCCAGAGCACTCTTACTGATATTTTGAAAATCAACGGGAAATGGCTAGAAGTTGGTTGGATGAAAGATGAACTTGAATAAACTAGGGAAACGCCAAAGTCGTCGTTAGACGAGTAAGCAAGCCATGTGTTGAATACCCGGAAACATCCCCTTTCCTCCCCAAAACCTAAGGCTGAATCGAGGCGTGGTTTACAAAAACACCCTTTGTCCAAAAAACACATTTTGCAGATCATTTGAACTTCATAAAATCCGTAATTAATGTATTAAATTCTAATTTTTGGTTTTAACTGTGTATCTTGATGATAGTTTTTATTTCTGCTAAGACATTTTGCCATAGTTATTCCAAAAAAGCCAAAAGACAAAAAAAAGCTTCGGACAAAGGTTGTTTTTTGTAAAAAAAAAAAGTATGCATTTTTGTTCTGGTAGTGTTCCAGAAAGTTCTATAGGATATGTAGAATATATCTATAGTTCCAACATAGAACCTCTGGATAGCTGTCTCCTAATTGCACCGCCTCCAATGTCGAAAAAAATAAAAAATAATTATGGACTTAGGGTGTTTTTGTGCAAAATCTGTTGTTTTTCAAGCCTAAACGTGTGACATAGGTTGTTTTTGTCAAAACTTTTATGATAATATTATTCCCAATGAAAATACGAATTTTTCAATGGTATGGGTTAGAAATCTGTGATTTTGGACAAAGGGTGTTTTTGTAAACCACGCCTCCTAGCTAGCATGGGCATTTCCTCCATAGTCTATTAGGCTAGAGTGGTGCATTAGGCCTTACAGTGTTGACGCGCCCTTATAACAACTAATCTCAAACCCCTCTCATTATACTCATAATAATATTAATGTTACCGAGTACTCAACACATGACTCGCTCACTTGTCTAACAACGACTTTGGCGTTTTCCTAGTCTAGTTGGCTAAGGCGCCCTTATTCCCGAAATGTGGGAGACGTGGGTTCAATCCCCTGGTCGGGAAAGATTTTGTAATTTCTGGATTGTATTTAAAAAAATATTAAACATGTTTTGAAATGCATATAACGCAGTAGTCCATCATCTGTGACAATACTAAGGAAAACATAGCCAGTACGAAATACGTGAAAATATTGCAAGGTTTACTCAATCTACGAGCGGAATTTGGGGGTACCTTGACGTTCAACATTCGACATACCTTGCATGGGCACGGCATTTCACAGCCAGGTAAATAACAAACAAAAAATATTTTTTCTAAATCGAAACCATTGTTTTAAATAAATTCTACACATTGGCAGTCTATTTTTCAGTTTATTATTTCTTGAAATGGATTGTGCTCATTTTGTCAGCAGTTCTCAATTACCTGGTCACGGATGTCTGTTTAAAATTTCTGCTCAATATATTGGGCCCTTCGGCCGTATGAGCCTGGACAGACAAACAGACAAACATTTAACATACAATCACTTAACATTTTATTTAACATTTAACATACAGACAATGCTCACGAGTCACGGCCAAGGCCCGATCGAGTAGCGTTATAAAAAGACTTCGTTTCGCTGCGCTCACTCGTCTAAAAAGGGGAAAAAATAACTTTTTCATGGACGAGACAAAAGCTCCATTTTGGCCATTATATGCAAATTTTGGGGTCAATAAAAAATGAAAGTTCTGGGTGCAATACATTTTTTTATTTAATTTTTTTATTGCTTCAACACACCTTTCTCTCTGGACTGAGTACAAGGGAAAATAATTTTATGAAATAACTTTTGATGAACGATTTTTTTCGTGTTCCGGTTCAAAACCCTTTTTTGTACCATGTGACAAAAAAAATCGCACATCGAACATTATTTCAGAAAATTATTTTCCCTAATACTTAGTCCAGAGACAAAGGTGTGTTGAAACTTGAAAAAAATCATTGCTTAAATTCAAATATTGCATCTAGAACTTTCATTTTCGTATTGACCCAAAATTTGCATATAATGGCCAAAATAGAGCTTTTGTCCCGTCCAAAAAAAAGTTATTTTTTCTTCTTTTTTATTCAAATTCATCTTTCATCCAACCAACTTTCAGCCATTTTCCTTTGACTTTCAAAATATCGGTAAAAGTGCTCTGGAATAGCCTTAAACATTTATATATATTAAATAGGTATCATTTATAAAAGTCGTATGAAAAATTTGCAAAATAAAAAATATCTCAATATTTACACAAGTAATATCAATAAATAACTCATATCAAATTGTGCCCTCGTCCCCCTCCAACCAAATATGTTCCATAGTTAAACCACTGCATTTGCTGCATGCAACCCTCACCTCCGGAACACACCACAAAAATGTGGACACTCTTCTCTGGTCATAGTTTTACCAGTAGTTTTTATATTATAGTTTTTGACTATCTATTTTGCGTATGCCAAGTGCATATTGTTAATTTTAGTTAACAAGTTTAATATTATGTATTATTTTATTATTTTTCAGTGATATATTTTTATTTCACACAAGTCTGTGTTTTAGTGCAATGTTTGTCTAGCTCATGTATGCGGTATTCAGTAATCAGATTTTTTCACAGATTCGTACTTAGTAAGAATATACCCTCTCCTGAGAGAGAGGGAGTGAATAACTAGCAAAGTAATTACGATATTAATAAAAGAAATAGTAATACAATAAAATATTTGAGAGAACAATTAATAACAATAGATAAAATACATAAACATACGGTACAATATGTGATGGGCTAGAAGGATGGTGGGACACAAAATGTGTTAGTTAAATTTAATTTTTGCAATAAGAAAGAAAGAAATGATCTCGGAAAAGATTTAATTTTAATTCTAAAAAATGATGTTGGAGTAGCGTTTTTGATGGATTGTGGAAATTTATTGGAAATTTTACAACAGAGGTAGATTGGACTGTTTTTAAAATAGTGAATGGTTGAAACTAGGAATGAATATTAGAGTTGGTATGCTTTTGCATTATGCGTTATACAAACTCAACGCAGTGAAATGTCACAATCAAATAATTATGTGTGATTTTTCTTTCAAATCTATTGTAGGTTTATTTATTTCTTGCTTTGAGTATTAATTTTGCTATTGCTTTGTATTATTATTTTATTCATATTATAATCTTTCCTTCGTCATTTTGTTGAACGGTATTCCGCTGTGAACTGGTCAAACAATAGAGAATCTCCACGGGCAAGGTCACCTCCACAAGTACCACCGGTCGAAAACTCATTACTCAAGACTGTTGGATTAGCTTGAGCAAATCGGGGCCGGGCTTCGACGCAAAATGCAGAACAGTAAATATGCCACCAAGCGCGTTATTTTGTAGTTATTTCCCAAGCCTGTGTAGACGACAGACCTATTGAAGACGCAAATGGAAAAAACAGTTGTCACATGTTTTCCGAAATCGACCTATACATAAAAATGCCTAAAAAGAGGTCGTGTCCATCGTTAGGAGAAAACCCAGTCTCGTCCCATAATTTATTCTTCAATATTGCTGTCTGGACTGCTATGCCATCTGGCAAGTTTTAAAATTAGCTAATATTTTAAGTTTAAAAAGCCTTCATAATATACAAATAAATGTTTAAAACATGTTTTAACATTGAACTTTATATTTCTGATGTTGCAGGAAATGGTAATAAAATATAACTACATTAAAATATCGCTTTTAATTCGTTCCATGGAAAAATTAGTCATGTCCAATTATTAATAGGTCTATGGACTTTAGACCGAAATGCACTATAAACATGAAACTTGTTACAAGTTAATAAGTCGGCTTGTTTAACTATAAAAAACATCAAATCAAATAATGGTTCAAATAGGTTAATTAAACGTATTTTTTGTTTTCTCCAATAATTTAAAATCTTGAAATGTGCTTTGATAAACAATATCTCAAAAGTCACATTTTTGGGATGAAAAACTGGAAGTAAAAAAGGGATCCAGAATGTGTGAAATTATCTGGCTTTTCCGATCAAGCGAATTTTTGAATGGACATCAAAATTTAACATTGTAAAAAAGTTTGCCCGAGCAAAAACAATTCCGTTCAATTGAGTCAAATTAAAAATGTTATAGGTAGGCATAGTCAACACTCGCTCGCTCGTCTTAGGCTATTACATGATTACATCCAAAAATTATTTTTTACCACATAGGCTAATCTCCAGCATAATACCATAGAGTTATAAATACAACTCCGTGATAATACTACACTAAAATTACATTGACCGTTTAAGGGTAAAGACTCCACCAATATTAAACCACACGAATAACTGTTTTTTAGTGATTCGCGAGAACGCTACAAAATGTTGCAAAACAGTTTGAAGACAGCTATGTGGTTTTGTGAAGACGAAAAAATATTTTAATATGATGATAATTAAGTTGGTGTTTGATATTTAATTAATTGCATATTTTAAATACAAACAATACGGATTATTATATTTGAGTGTTTTTTGTTCTTGATTCTTGATGTGGTGCATTAAGTCCAATTTGGCCTATGCTGGAGATCCATACCGTGTTCCTTTGAACACTCACTGGAAGAATTTATATTTGTCTTTGTGGAGAGAACTCTTTATTGTATCAGTAAAATAAAAATAAGAAACTAATATCCAGACTTTGTTGCATTATATTCTTCTGACAAAACCACATCGCTGTCTGCAATCAGTTTTTAGATATTTTGCACCGTTCTTGAGATATCACGAAAAACTGTAACTTCGCGTGGTGGTAGTCTAAATTATATCTTGTAACTGTGATTTTACACGAATTTAAGATTTTTGATACTAAAATTTGCGAAACTTTTGCGTTTTGGGGAATTTCTTAAATCGGCTTTAATCTGCTTTTTTTAGTTCCACATTGATACTAGAGCATCATACCAATCTAAAATGGCCCTTTATAAAATCTTGTCTTGAAACTGTGCATAAATATACACTCAAAATCACACCCCTTCTTGGTGATCAGCATAATGTGAATGATCCACTTGCCCAAATTTCAAAACAATTAATATAGCGGATTTACATAAAAGGTCGAGTACGTCAATAATGGACAATATTTTTTTTGTCAAAATCCTTCAAGGTTGCGAGGCGTAAAGATCGTCCCCATGTTATTTCTTTATGGTACATTTTCGCCAATGGAACCTACATCGAAAATTACCATTCGGGTTATGGTGACCCAAATTTGTTTCTATTACTTTCTATAAATTCATAACTGGTTAGCATGAATGAAATAATATTTTGTGAGTTTATGGCGGTGAATACGTCCCTTTAATGACTTACACGTTTCCCTAGTATAATATATTGCTACAACTACAACTACACTGTATGCATCTTTCTATTTTCCATACACCATACATAGGAGGAGCAATTTATTATTTATAGCAATCGAGTGACCCAGGTTCGATATCCGGCAGAGATGGATTTGCTGATAACTGGATTAATTTCCATTTTTCTGTACTTGTGGATTTTATTCTTGACGCTAATACCTTTGAGTATGGAACCTTAGCTGGTTATATACTCAATGCTGATACTGATGGATGCCTACATTTTGTTTATACTCTGTTTTCCAACTTTCAAAACACAAACGTCATCATGGAATGAATGATGAATACACGTCGAAAAGGAAAATGTTTAGAATATCTACTTCAACTTGATTGATTACTCTGGGTGACAGTACAACAAATTCGATATTTTATGCAGAATGCAGAACAATTAATTATGCAGGAATCGAGAGCATGAACGTAAAATTCACAAATTGTCGGCTACGGGAAAAATATAAAGACTTGCAAACATTGCAACTTATATAGGTAATTAATTAGGTATACCAATCGCTTACAAACTAAAAACGTTCTGTAAAATTGTAAGCTAAGATGATAAACTCATATAGAAGGTTTAATTATGTATTCATTCACGCCATCCTTTTACAGTGGCGTATCCAGAAATATACCTTGCCATAAATAAAGGGTGGAGATGAACTTTCATCCACGCGAAAGAAAGGAAACTATGCAAGTACGAAGCTCCAGCAGCTTTTAACACCTTTAAATCAAACCGAACCTTGAACCTTAGCGAAATTAAAATAATCTGTATTCGATGCCTTAGCACAAACATACAGTAGATCGAGCTTATATTTCAGTAGATATTGGATTTGAATGTTCAATGCGTTCATGGTATTTTAAGTATGTTCAGTGTAAAGCTCATTGTTCTTAATTCACGTTTGTGCCAACTGTCATCCTAGACCCCTAAAAATAACGTTTTGGTTCGAACCGAAAATATCAATAATACGTATCTTTTTTGAAAAATTGAAACAATGTCAATGGTTTTATAATGACATGCATTGCACGTGCTGCACGAAATCCACATTGAAACACATTGATTGTGTGACTACCACATTGAATTGTCAGGTCAGGTCAGGTCAGGTATTTACTCCTGAAGTAAGAAGGTCATTTTTGAAAAAGTGTAGTGCCGAGTGCGCAGTACACAATTGAAGGCATACATATTGCACAACTCTGCTTTCCTTCCCATTGTCAAAATAATACCAAACACGTTGCCTGCGTTGGTTTGAGTTTATTGAGGAGTGCATTTGTATACCGCGGCTTGGCTGCGGCGATCTTACGAGTTTCTAGATGTAGAAACACGTGAAAATCGCATTTTTGGATTTTTTTATAATTTTGTTTGAGTATATACAGTGTTCATTCACACTCTACCGGACAAACGGCTATCCAGATTATAATGACCTTTTTAGGGAAGCTTTGAAATCTCCAAAAATACAACTGTCACAGTTTTGAGGGCAAATAATTTTTTTTAAATCCGTTAGCTCACTTTTATTAATCGTTTTACTCTCACGCAAAAAGTGGCGTTTATTTTAACAGCTAATACCTTCATCTAAATGTGCATAACAACGATTTTACTGTTGTGTATCTTCTGATTTGGACTTAAGTCCATCAGTTCGTGTCTTAGGAGTTTGTAAACGGTGACTTTGGAGCCGTCCTAGCAACGAAGCACATAATAAATTCAGAGTTGTTCTGAATCAGTCTTGTTGATTCTGGCGTTGATTCGCGGGTGTTCGCACTGTCCATACCACTGATTGCTATATTTCCTATTAAAAATATCGATCTTTGGTTGGTTATCGCTCACTCGTCGATTGCGTCGGGGCCTACAGGGTTGGCTTAGTCGCTTTGATTTACTGTCCCCCACTGAAAATCAGTTATATAACTGAGTGGGTAGACTCTAAATACAATTTATTTATTGGATGAGCGAAGCGAAGACTTCAATTTCACTGACCCCCCAGAAACTTTAGCTCGTTTTTTTTCTGTCTGTTTGTTCGCTCTCAACCGGGCAAACGGCATAAGCGATCTTGATGAAAATTGGAGGGGACCTTCGAAATCTCTGAACTTAGACTTGCTACGATTTTGGGTACCATCGAAGAAATATTTCTCATGAATATCGTACTTTTACGATTTTTTTCGATTTTTAGTGCGATATTTTCGTGACATTTGGGCCGATTCTGACCAAACGGGTGGTTAAAAAAAGTTAGCCAGAATCCATAGAAATAAAGCTTTTAATATAACTTTTTTGATTTTTTTGTGCGATATTTTCGTGCCATTTGGGTTAATTTTGACCAAACGGGTAGGGCTACAACGTTCATATAATACATGGACATTAAGGTTATGGTGATGTAGTACCTTTTGAAAGAAAAAGTTGAAAAAGTTAGCCAGAATCCATAGAAATAAAGCTTTTAATATAAGTTTTATACGGTAAATAATACCAATTGACAGGTAACAATAGAAACTTGACAACAATCACCTACAATGCGTAGGCAGCAAAACAAAGCACTTGCAAAAGTTAAGATATCCCACGCAAACTAAAAACTTTAAAAAGCTCATCCATCAACGCGGCGGGACTTTAGCGTTTTCCCAGTTTATTTATTTATAACCTGCAAATCCGTTATAAGATTCCAGTTTCAAAATGTCAACACCAGGTTTAGATCAATACACCACTTACAAGCATAACAAAAACGAGAGTTGCCTTTTATTTTCGGAATAAACTCATAATGTCTCTGATGAGAACTTCATATAACTTGACGGTTTTATTGGATGAGCGAAGCGAACGAAGCGAATACTTCAATTTCACTGACCCCCCAAAACTTTAGCTCCAATGTTTTTTTTGTGTTTGTTTTTTTGTCTGTTTGTTCGCACGATTCCGGGCAAACGGCATAAGCGATCTTGATGAAAATTGAAGGGGACCTTCGAAATCTCTGAACTTAGACGTGCCACGTTTTTGGGTACAATCGAAGAAATATTTCTCGTGAATATCGCACTTTTACGATTTTTTCGATTTTTAGTGCGATATTTTCGTGACATTTGGGCCGATTCTGACCAAACGGGTGGCCACAAAGTTCATTGGATGAGCGAAGCGAAGACTTCAATTTCACCGACCCCCCAAAAAATTTAACTCGGGTGTTTTTTTGTTTTTTTGTATGTTTTTTTGTTTTTTTTCCCTGTCTGTTCGCTCTCTACCGGGCAAACGGCACATCCGATCTTAATTAAATTTGAGGAGACCTTTGAAATCTCTGAACTTAGATGTGCCGCGTTTTTGGGTACAATCGAAGAAATATTTCTCATGAATATCGTTCTTTTACGACTTTTTTCGATTTTTAGTGCGATATTTTCGTGACATTTGGACCGATTCTGACCAAACGGGTGGGGCTACAACGTTCATATCTCACATGGACATTAAGGTAATGGTGATATATTGCGTTTTGAAAGAAAAAAATGAAATGATCCATAAACCATATAAATAAAGGTTTTTAATTAAGTTTTTTGAGGTATTTAATAGAAATTAACAAGTAACAATAGAAACTTGACAACAATCACCTACAATGCGTTCAAAAAGCACTTGATAAGTTAAGAGATCCAACTCAAACTAAAATCTTACAAAAAAGCTCATCCATCAACGCGACTAAAAAAAGCGTTTGCGAAGCTTCCTAGTGGATAGTGCATTCTCTAAAGTGTCTGATTTTTTGGACGTATATTCATGAATTGAATGTATTTTTGTTTGTAAAATTACGAAATCAGTCTGATTTATGATGAATAATAAATTAAATGAAATGATGTAGGTGCCCGAGTGCGTAGCGCGCCACGGCTGCTTAGCTACGGCGCCCTAACCAGCACCCAAAATTTCTTTCAGTTCGGCTTGTCAGCGCCTGAGGCTACGTTAACCTAGAGAACCTCCCTTAGAAACTGGTTTGACTGCTGACAAGCCGAACTGAAAGCCACTGTAGATTAAACTAATCGGTTGCAAAGAATAAGACCCAAACAATCCTCGCGATACATCAGTGGCGAATGAGATTCCAATTTTGATTGCGAAACCAATGGCATTTTGACTTTTTGAAAGTTGGAAGTTCGCAAATTTTTCCGACCCAACGACTGGATCTTTCTAGCTGACCCTGTACTGGTTTTCCAAAACCGAACTCCCTTAACACCCCCCCCCCCCCCCTCTAGATGTACGCTACTGCTTCCAAGTGCGTTTTCGTTTTATTTATCGAGAAATATTGAAAGATAAATCATCCCCCCCCCTCTTTCACTCCATGAACCAGATCTAGATCCGCCACTGCGATACATCTGCTCGAAACCGATAAATAAATTAAGAATTGTTATTTTCTGGTATCTCAGACAAATATCGACTTCGCCTGGAATAACCATTGGCAGAACTGGAACTTTACTCCAGCACACCCGTATTAGTTTTGTAAGGCCGGCCCTCGACTATAGTCTATACCTTTCTCCAGCCAATTGTCAATTCCTGGATACACTACTGCTTGTAATGTGTTTTTCATAAATGAGGACATAATAAAATAAACTAGATTTTTTTTTAGTTTAATTCATATTCTATTTCAACAACACAAAATCAGCAATAAAGTACCAAATGGAAAAAAAGCCTTGCGAGACTATACGCTCACCCCCTTTCCCCACACCTTTAACTAGGGATAGGATAGTGTTGTTATTTGTTTCGTCTTGCTCCCTCTTGGAAAATATCCTGCCAGGGCCGGCGCACATGAACGACACAAAATGAGCAGTTTTGTCTTGTTTGAGTAGTTCTGCAAATTTTGAAGTGACAAGATATTGTTAACTGACAACATGTCGATCTTCAATATCGACCAATAGCACGATGAAAAATAGTAAAATACCCCCATTTTGAATGTTAAAAATCCAAAAATTGTTTAGGCTATGCCAATGCGCCCAACATCCGCAATAGCCGGGTGGGGGCATACTCCCAGACCTTAGAGCAATCTCTTCTAAGCAGGGCCGGCTCGTGGGTAGGGCGACCCGGGCGACCGCCCGGGGCGCTGAGATTTAGGGGGCGCCAAATTTTGGAATTTAAAATATTTTTATTCACATCCCAGTGGATTGAGGATATATTTTTTTCTGACTCACTAGAGAGCAACGTATAGTTGCTCTAGTTTCTAGTTTCGAGTATCGACTGCACAAAAATTACATAATTTCGATATTGTTTTCAGCCCACTACTTTTTTCTAAAACCCACCAAACTCATTTTAAAAACCTGATTTTCGTTGTTGGCCACCGAACCCAAATCAAGAAAGACTTTCATTTCATCTCTTGCCATGCTTTCGATCGAAAATGACGAAGCTAATCAGCTTGATCTCGCGTCCCTAGTAAAAGTGTTTGCCGAAAACAAACCAAGGCGCGTTAACTTGAAATAATTGAAAAAGCAATAGTGTAGAAAAAAAATCAAATTAATAATGTTATCATATATTTCATTTTTAAAACTGACAATAAAGAGCTGCTGACATGTTGATCAACATGAATATTCTGAATTCAATTTATGAAACAAATATTTCCATTATCTGACTTCCTAGTTCAAATTCCATTTGCATCAACTTTTGTGAATGATTTTTTTTATTTTTTTATTTGGATTAAGGACGCGTCAACCGTTAGGTCATAATGCACCACTCTAGCCTAAGGAGGGGGGGGGAGGAGGGGCCCATGCTGGTCAGAACCAGCCACGGGTAAGGGGAGGAAGGGGGGGTTTCTCACGTCGCGGTCGTCATCGTCTTTGTCATCGTTCGTGGTGTTATTGTCTTTGTCATCGTCGCCGGGGGGCCGTCAAGGGAAGGGAAGGGGGCAAGGTCCCCGGCGACGATTGCCAGAGCTCGCCTCTAGATTCGGGGAGTAATATACTACCCTTAATTCTTACTAGGTGATGTTTGCGAGGTGGACTTTTTCTCTTGAATCGCCTTTTACGATTAGCAGAGTCATTCATGCTCTGGGCCAATTCTATTCCGGACCCAGACGGGGTTTTTCCGAGGTCTCAGACTCCCATTGTAGGAGGACATAGAGAGGTAAAAACCTTCTTGTATTAATTTGGGAAGGGGGGGGGGGGGCGCTATAAAATCGCTTGCCCAGGGCGCCAAAATGTCACGAGCCGGCCCTGCTTCTAAGCCCCAGACCCCCCGTACCAGGATACATACTTTTCCCGAAACAATTGTTTTATGGGAAGTTATAAAAATGTCTAAAATATAGACCACCCAGCGTCGAGCGTCTGCCCACTTATTATTGGATGAGCGTAGCGAGCGAAGCGAAGATTCCATTCTACTACACTGAAGAAAATAATCCGTATATATTTTTTTTGTATTTTTGTGTGTTTGTTAACACGATTCCGTCTAAACCGATACTCCAATTGCGATGAAATTTTCTGGAGGCCTTCGAAATCTCTGAACTTAGAACTGACACGTTTTTGAGCGCAATCGAAAAAATATTTCTTACGAAAATCGCAATTTCACGTTTTTTCCCATTCTTAATAACTTTCTTCGACTTATAACACCTACATGCTTTATCCGATTGAATTTTTCACAGAACCTGAATTTTATGAATTAATATATTCGTGTGAAATTTGAGCGCAATCGAAAAATTCAAATTCTTTTGAAAATCGCAATTTTACGATTTTATTTTATTTTTAAAACATTTCTTCGACTTATACATACACCTACATGCTTTATCCGATTGTAATGATTTTTTCACAGAACCTTAATTTTATGAATAACTATATTAGTGAGAAATTTGAGCTCAATCGAAAAATAATTTTTCATGAAAATCGCAATTTTACGTTGTTGTTGTTGTTTTTGTTTTTTTGTTTTTTTGTTTTTTTACATTTCTTTGACTTATAACACCTACATCATGCTTTATCCGATTGTAATGATTTTTTTACATAACCTTAATTTTATGAATTAATATATCGGTGTGAAATTTGAGCGCCATCGAAAAATAATTTCTCATGAAAATCGCAATTTTACGCTTTTTTATATTTTTAAAATATTCTTCGACTTATAACACCTACATGCTTTATTCTATTGTAATGATTTTTTTACAGAACCTTAATTTTATGAATAAACTATATTAGTGTGAAATTTGAGCTCAATCGAAAAATAATTTTTCATGAAAATCGCAATTTTACGTTGTTGTTGTTGTTGTTGTTTTTTTTTTTTTTTACATTTCTTCGACTTATAACACCTACATAATGCTTTATCCGATTGTAATGATTTTTTTTAATATATCGGTGTGAAATTTGAGCGCAATCGAAAAATAATTTCTCATGAAAATCGCAATTTTATGCTTTTTTTCGTTTTTAAAAAAATACGCTCATCCAACAAAGCGCCTGAAAAAGCGTTTGCGAAGCTTCCTAGTTTTAGAAATTAACCACTGCCGCCACTGAACGAACTCTAAGTGCTTCGAAGTGAGAGTGAATGCTTGTGAGTGGTGATGTCCGTTTCCGGGTGAATTTCTGCTACACAGAGCAATGTTCGGTGATGCGATGTGGTATGTTCTTTGAAACCGCCTGGGCGCTTGCTGCACTGCATAGGCAACTCCTAATGTTGTGATGTGTTGCGCGGCTGCCTACCGTGCAGGCGCAAGCCGCGCCGATACCATGGCTTGGGGGTAAACATCCATGATACGAAAGATGTCTCACGGAAGAAGAAAGAAGAAGTTTGATGAATCACATCTGTACGACCATCATTTTAACTCTACTTCTACACACATGTTTTATATTTACATATAGTTGGAATTACGCCAAGTTCAGTCTAATTACTTATAAACTAAATTATATATAAATACATAAATACCATTAGTATTACTACTTTTTAAGTTATAAGTAAGTTGCTTATTTTTCACAACACTTCAACCCACACTGACACAAACTGACATATGTTTGTGATTTCAGTATTCAGTATTTATTGGCATTATACATATTAATGTTAAATACAATGCGTTGTACATATCACAATATAACAATCAGTGGTATATAAAATGGGTTTTAAACGTATTGCATGATCCTTTAGTTTTTACATTTTGGTGCATACATACGTCAGAAGACAAAATACTAATAACTAAATCTACCATATTCTTGTAATTGACAAGTACTTGTCTAGTTTTGTGTGATCTTCTTGGTTCTTGTAATAGTCTCAACTAGTCTTTTCTTGTTAAAATACGCTCTTGTGTGATTTAGTCTATTCTTGTTTAATCTTCTTCTAGTGTGAACTACCCTATTCTTGTCATTGACAAGTATTTGTGTGGTTTTGTGTGATCTTCTTGGTTCTTGTCATGTTAGTTCTTGTCTCATCTTGTCACTTGTGCTATCTAGTGTATTTTTGTTCATTCTTGTTGGTTTCTAGTAAAAAAATATTCTTGTCTGTTCTTGTCAACTTACTTATAAGAGCAGACTAGAACAGACAAGATTTTTCATCAGGGAGGGCTTTGTGTATCTAATCCCTTTGGTGTGTGAACCCACTTTTCAGTTTTTATTAAAGTAGCCATATAAATAAACCTACCTAGTACCTAGGCCCTACCTACAAATAAACACATTGATGACCTTAAACCGAACTCATCAGGCGGATACGATGGTATTAGCACTAAAACTCTCAAAGCCATTAAACTCCAAATTAACCAACCCCTGCAATACAATATTTAATTTAGCACTATCAACAGGTATGTTCCCAGATTATTTTAAGGTTGCAATAATCACACCTATCCATAAGACAGAAGATAAATCAAATCCAGAAAATTACAGACCAATCTCCCTTACAACCCACTTGTCTAAAATATTAGAAAAATGCATTAAGAAAAGACTAATGAACTTCCTGACTGAAAATAAACTCATATCCCCCCAGCAGTATGGATTTCTACCAAACCTAAGTACCATGCAATGATGCTCTTGCAAACTTCACTTCTTTTATCAACGAGTCAATGGATAACTCCAAGAAGACAATAGCTGTTTTCCTAGACTTAAAAAAAGCCTTCGATACCGTAAACCACAAGAGGCTAATTGACAAACTCTATAATTTAGGATTACGACATAGAACACTCAATCTCATTACAAGTTTTCTCTCCTCTCGAACACAAAAAGTAAACATTAAGAATACACATAGTGATACATACGAAGTAAAGATTGGGGTCCCACAAGGCACTGTCTTGGGGCCAATTTTGTTTTTGATATAATTATATTAACGAATTATGTAACCTGTCTCTACGAGGAAAAATCATTTCATAATTATGCCGATGACACAGTGCTACTCATATCGGAAGTGTGATGCTGGGAAAAAGCATTCGAAGCTGCAAATTCGGCTATAAACACTGTCGTTCACTGCCTCAACTGTAATTTCCTTACACTTAATGAAAAGAAGACGGTAAATATGACTTTTCCCAACAACGAACGGGGCCAACCACAAAACGGTTCATTATGTATAAAGATACACCAACCTACATGCATATTGAATAAAGGAAAATGTACATGTCCCAGTCTAAAAAAAGTTATATCGTATAAGTACTTGGGTATTATTGTAGACAATCATTTAAAGTGGAACTTCCACAGTAATGAATTGAGAAGACGACTACAATCACTTACTTTCATTTTCTATCGACTAAGAAATATTCTCAACACACCAGTCTTAAAAATAGTTTACACGGCTCTTGTACAATCTGTATTAGCTTATGGTATCATAGGTTGGGGAGGGCTATATAGCAATCATCTTACACCAATCAACATATCACAAAAATGTATCTTAAAAGTTATACTAAAAAAAAAAAAGGTTCCCTTCAAACCAGCTCTATACAATGATGAAAGTATTAGATATAAGGCAACTCTATATAAAGTCAATGTTGATCCATTTATTTAAAAATCGTCAATGTTTCCCCGCCTTTGGCCAACCTCACACAAATAGTACAATGGTAGTTACCAGACAAAGACATTATAACCTAGTTGTTCCACGCAAATGTACACAACTAGGCCAACGACATATTAGCTTCCTAGGACCTCGTACCTTCAACCGCCTAGATAACTTGACCAAAAGTTCAGCATCTATGTCTCTTTTTAAACAAAGAATCAGTAACTGGCTGTTTAGTAGGGAAAGAACTTACTTTGAAAACTTAGCCGTCCTTCGTTCATATACTAAAAATAAACCTTTCCCATCTTCCCGCTTTGTTACACCTGTTGACAATATTACTGTATAATGTATAACATAAAGATAAACAAGTATCATGTAATATGAATAAACGAATCTGAATCTGAATCTATACAATGTGTATACCTATAATAAAAGTTCACTAGTTATCAACTAGTAATAGTTTGTAAGCATTATTGTACATATTTACATTTTATTAAGCTAGCTTCTTGTTTTATGTCTCTCATTATCATATTTATCTATTTATCGACAAACTTTTCTATGTACATATATTCTATTGTTCACTACTATGTTCATCATAGGTACTTTGCACATAGGATAGGAAATATACCGTACCTGCTATCTGTGTACTTCCACACCATCCCCAATTCAATTCAAAAAATAGAAATTGCCCACTCACAAAATCTCTTGGAAGATTTTGTGGGGCTTCTTAAATTATGACTAATTTATTAATAATATACTACTATTTCATTACCTACTATATACATTAATAATCGACTTGTTGTATTTTTTTTCTCTAACTCAAACTTTATTTACATTAACCAATTTGTTATAAATCCTGTCATGTATTATTATAATGTAATAAATTAAAACCAATATGAATCTGAATCTGAAAAAAAGTCTATTTTTCCAGGGGGGGGCGAACTTTACCAAAAAAGTACATGCTTCCATACATAGTTAGGCCTACATATGGTTACATAATATGCAACTAATGTCCTTGAGTCAGTGGCGGGTGAAAGTCCTTTATATTTTAAATAGAAACGTTAAAGGTGTTGAAGGTTATTTTTGTTTATTTTTTAATTATAATTAATAAAACTCCTTTCCATGTAAAAGGACTTTATATTTTAAATAGAAACGTTAAAGTTTTTTGTAGGTTTTTTTGTTCATGGTGATATCAATAATTAAACGTCCTTCTCGGGTCTTTATATTTTTAATAGAAACGTTAAAGGTTTTGAAGTTTTTTTTTGTTTTGGATGACTAATCAAACTTCTTTTCAAATGAAAGTCCTTTATAAATTTCGAATAGACAGTTAAATGTTTTTGTAGGTTTTGTGTATTTTTTTCACGTTCCCGCTATAATTTGCTAATATTTTTTTACTTTTTTCATTATTATATTATTATTATTATTATTATTATTATTATTATTATTATTATTTATTTTATTTATTTATTAATATTTTATTTTTAAATAATAATTAGTAAGTATTAATTCCTTATTGAGTGCACAGCAAACATGGGATACTTGGTTAGACTACGTCCCCAACTACGTGACGCGCCAACTACTTTTATCGACCTTATAGGTCACCCACGCGACGGTGGCGCGATCTCTTATTACTTTTAGAGGCGAATAGGTGTTTAATATGTGTACAAACCAAGGAATTTTATATTTGTTGGATAATGGATTGGTATCACTGTTACTGCAAGCTCCTGCTTTCTCTCTCTTGCATTATATTATAACCAACCGCCGTCTGGATGTATGTAAGATCCTCATTTGTATCTTACATACATCCAGTACGGCGGTGATTATAACAGTGCCATGCCTACTATAGGGTTTTTAATATCAATCGCAGTGCATTTGTCTCAACTCTGTTATGATTCTCCCCTTTGCAGCCTGTCTGACAATATACTGAATGAACTTTACGGGGTCATCGGAGACTCAAAAGGACGCGAAATAATATCAGCAACAACCTTGATCCAGTAGTTACATATTAATAATATTCATGTAATTAGGTTATTTTCTCAGATACAAGCAGTATATACAAATAATTTTAGTTATTACAATTGTGTCTCTCTTATAATATAAAATAAGAGTGCAAAATAGTAAATAACATATTGCTGATGAATGAACATTTTGTTTTGCTACCTTGAAATCTCTGTCTGGTTCCAGCAAGCGCGTGGACGTGTAAAAGTAAAAACATCCTGCTCCTGGCCTAACCTAGGGCCTAATATTGCCTAACTAATTAAATTTGTTTGGTAAACTATGGACATATAAGTGATCATTTGTAAATATGTAAATATTATTGTGTTGTGAATTTGGCTTAGCGGCTAGGGGCCTACTCTTCATAATAAGCTTGTGAACATGTCACAAGAAATGGATCTTTCAAATCAAGAACTGCAAGTTCTTTCGGAGCTTGACAGGTGAATAACAACGACAACCTACCTAGCCTAGGCCCCTATGCGTAACTTTCCAGCCAACGGTCTAGGCCTGCCTAGCAACAATAATATATTATGCCATTTTAGTATAGGCCTAGGCTAGGCCGAAATAAATAAACTAGTTTTTCTAGAAATGATCAGATGCAGCCTAGGCCTAGCCCGTAGGCCTAAGCCTACCCTCAGCGGGGGTAACGGCACAACTGGGAGCAAGGCCCACTAGCCTAGGCCGAGGCCTAGGAGGCCTATCCGCCTATTGCAATAGGTAGGCCTAGGCCTAGGCCCCCTAGGCCTAGGATCAGGAACATATTATATTTGAGTGTAGGTCCTAGGCCTAGTCTAGGCTTAGGCCTAGGCCTAGTCTTTGTGTATAGGCGCTCGGCCTAGTCCTATCCAATCAATGGCCTAGGCCTAGGCCTAGGGGCTAGGCTAGGCTACCTTGTCTAGCCTACTCATACTAGGCCTAGGGCCCTAGTCTAGGGCCCTAGGCCTAGCTAGTACCATAGGAAAATGTTTCAATAACTTAGGCAAAGAACATAAGCCCTAGCACCTATCTACTATGGCTTTGCCATAGTCCTCCGCCTAGGCCTATCATTTAGTTTTGCCTTGGGTCAACTACTAGGTCTAGGCTATCCCTAAGGCCTAGTAAAGCCTCTTTCAACGAAATAAAGGCGTGGGCCGCTCTACAATATCCCGGCAATAGCTTTCCGTTACGTTAATAGTTACCGGACCGGGCCAATTGTTATTTCATAGCCTCGCGTAGAGCCTCTGGTTCTCAACTTTTTTGCTTCCGCGACCGCCACTTTGATAGGTAGCCTACCTTGAAATAATTTGGCGGACCGCAATATAACTACTACGTACTGACAACTTTTAGTTTTGTGCCCCTGTTACTGGTAGGCCTAGGCCTACGGTAGGCCTAATTGCGCTGGTCTGAGTCTTTTACTCTGGTATCAAAGACTACTTACGGTACTGTTCATTTTTTGTAGGCCTATGTTATTGTAGGCTATTTATACGCATTTACTACTCGTGTACCTTGGCAGGAGCGGATACAAGGGGGCAGGGACCAACAAAAATATGGAAATTTAGATTACAATAATCATTATTTATTCATCGTTAAAAAGACGTGATATTTCAGTTAGGCCTAGGCTATTTTATTGATGGTTTTCATTGAAAATGGAGTCATTAGGTACCAGTACCAATTACCAATTTTGTGTGATTGTGCCCTTCCCCAATAATTGCCTTCCGTGAAACCTCCCCCTTACCTCCCATAAATCGAGGCTAGATCCACCACTGCATCTTCAGTCTGCTTTTGAAATGTGTCTTATACCTATGCTAAATTGAAATATGATCAAACGCCAATATGTTACCATGTAGGGTATGCTGTAGGCTACAGGGCGCCGATTTTGAAAATTCTGAGGGATGCTTAACTTCGTGGAGAAGAGAACAAGCATGGGGGGGTTTGGGGGCGGAGCCCCCCAACATTAGCGCCGCAGGCGAAACTTTTGAAAATCACGTTTTTAGAGTGCATTTAGTGCATTTTAGACAAAAATAGGGGGCTGGATGCAATACCGAAATACTGTAGTTTTTGTACCGCAAAAACTAGAAAACTATACCCTACCAACAAGAGAATTGGAACACTAACGAGATAGATCATCATGCTACCAAAATAATGCAATTTTTTATAGTAAAAACTAGAAAACCGTAAAAAAAAATATGGAAGTGCGAGATAGACCATATAAGTAATAATAAGTAGTACCTACCTATATACTAATATAATAATAATAATAAGTTTTATTAGCCTGTAGATAAGTACAAAATACAAATATAGGCATCGTCAAGTTTGGTAATACAAGCAGTGGCGTCGGAACAGGGGGGGCAAGGGGGGCATTGCCCCCCCCCTAACTTTCATGCCATGGGGGCATAGGGGGGCAGATTTTAGAGTTGAAAAATCAAGATTTCTACTCTACTTTTTGGGAAAGCAACATCGGATGATCTGTCAACAATTCATTTCCAGGAAGAAACAACCCAACAATAGCAGGAATGTTATTTTGGCTGACGTACCCCATGCCGACTATCTTTATAACCAGCCACCAGTCTTGTATTGTGTGCCGGTCACTCACTTCAGTGAGAGTGGACACGTGACTCAGACTCACGTCTTATCCAAACATCCCTTTGAATGATTTGCTAGAGTTATTGGCAGACGCAAGTTGGGATTTGGTTCCCTCGTGTCGCATCGTTATGCGTAAAGTCATCTTTGGAGTGGTGTAGTGATTGTAGCGAAGTGGCAAGTGGGAAGATTATTCCTCTTATAATATAAGTAGTGTAGTCTGAAGTGTAAGTGTGTGTAGTGTTTGTCACTGTTTCGTGTTTAATGGTGTTAAAGATTAAATTGATATCGTAATTTTAAAGATGAAACGTACTAAACAGCCTTCAGTTAGTATTTTTTTTTTAAAGAAGAGGGTAAATCATTAAACAAATATGTTTGCCTGTATGCTTTGTCATTACATACAAAATTAGGTTTTAATTTATTAAAATGGGCCACTTCACGTTCATTTTTTGAGTTTTTAGATCGCAGATAGCTGATGTAAAACATCGTTTACAGAGTCCAGGTGAAGTTAAAACATAACGAAATAACTGTAGTATAGTGAAATTTTTTGCGCCTTCGGCGAAAGGGCCTCCGGCGGCTGGGGCTTCTCCCCAGACCCCAGCTGCACCAGGTTTGCCCCCCCCAACTTTCAAAACGTTCCGACGCGCCTGAATACAAGTAAACTAGAGATAGGCTAATGCTAGGTAGATAATTGAAAATTAGTTAATATACCCTATGGTTACATAATTGATAAATATATATGTGGGTCATTCTATGGTAGGGCCTAACTTTAACTTTCACATATTACATTCTTGATTTGAAAACTTGTATTGGCAGTATTATTATGTAAATATTTTAAATGTGCATATCCTTGACTGTGACTAAATGCTATCAGCAGTGAATAAATTTGATAAGGTTTAAGAATTGAGAAGAAAATGTATTGGCAGAAGCGTTGGAAGATGTCATTACCGTCCCATTTATATTCAGCTGATCAGCGAACATACCCTCCAGATATAATTGAAAAACAAGACTTCTGTTAGTTAGACATGCCATCTACATAATATAAACACAACAAATTCCTAAATATATTGGAGCAGATACCTGGCAAAATGTTGAAAACTACTAACATGTGTAGGGCCTAGATGTTTGGATTTTAGCTCTCTTGTATCGGTGAGTGTTAGGGCTCCTATCTGTTTAAAGAGGTCGCGGCAGGAGTGCCGTCTGGGGACCCTCATAAGTATGCGTATAGCTTTCTTCTGTAGGATAAAAATTCTTTTAGCGTGTGGGGAAGCACCCCAGAAGAGTATGCCGTACGCGAGGTGGGAATGGATATGGGCAAAGTGGACAATTTTAAGGATATCAGGTTGGACAATATATGATAATTTCCTGAGCGCATCCACTGAGGACTTCGAGGAGATTTTATCAATATGGGGTGCCCAGTCCAGGGTTTCCGTGAGGGTTAAGCCAAGGAGCTCGATGGAGTTTGATCGACAGATGTGTTGACTTTGTAGAACAATGCGGGGGCTCGTGATGGGTATGTTGCGAGGTGTATGGAATGATAGGAAGGTTGTTTTGGAGAGCGAGATAGTGAATTGATTGTCGATACAGTACCGAGACATAGCTTGTGCTTGGCTGTTCAGTCGAGATGGGAGGGCTGGTGCTAGAATTTTGGAGGCGGTACCCAGTTGAGAGAAGTCACTCTTTATGCTGACGACTTCGTCAGCATAAAGAGTGACGTCTTCTTACTGCAAATGTTCGGGTAGGTCATTAACGTTAATTAAAAAGGCAAGGGGACCTAAGATTGAACCTTGTGGGACGCCTTTGGTTATTGCGTTGGACTTGGACAAAGTGAGTTTAGAGGAGTTGCTTGTTGCACTTTGGATTTCTACTCTTTGAGAGCGACCGGACAGATAGGAGGACATCCATTGTAAGGCAATTCCTCTTATACCATAATTTTCTATTTTGGATAGCAGGATACTGTGGTTGATTGAGTCAAAGGCCTTACTGAGATCATAAAAAATTCCTACGGCAGTGTTGCCGGAGTCGAGGGCAGAGTAGAGACGCGAGAGGAAATTGAAAATGGCTGTATTGGTAGATCCCTACGCTTAAGGAACCCGTGCTGATGTGGCGAAAGAATTTTGTGATAGTTGAGGTGGGACATAAGGCGGTCGTGCATTATGTATTCATAGATCTTGGAGAATGACGATAGCACCGAGATAGGTCTGTAGTTGTTTGGATAAGTTTTTTTGCCTTTTTGTTTGTAAATGGGGATTACTCTGGCTATTTTCAGTTTAGAGGGGAAGATTCCAGTAGAGAGTGATTTGTTCATAATGAAGGACAGAGGGTGAGAGATAAAATTTGTGCATTTTGCTAGGAGAGACCCGGGTACCTCATCCAGGCCGGCGGAGTGCTTAGGGCCAAGTTTTGTTAGTAGTTTTGACACTTCTGTAGGGTTGGTGGGGTAAAGAAATATAGTTTGGGGAGGGCATGTCCCATTACCTCGACCAGTGGGGCTTACAACCATCGAAGTGGCCCAACCAACCACGCCAGTGGACGGGCCGCTGTAATAACGATGCTTCCTAGTTTAACACGCACAAGTCTTGACAGGTACAATCGAAGGGGTGGAGGTAGGGAAGATCGAATGCACAGAAGACAATTTGCGCTCATTACTATCACTCGCGCTCGCGGTCATGGCACAGCAACAAACAAAGACCCCCGCCCCCTCACGTGTTGTAGCTGACTGCAAGAAACAGTGGATATTGTTTCGTTACTTCAATTGTGATTACCATTAAAGTTGCAAAAATATTTCAAAATGCAAAAACATTGCTTTAATCACTTTGATTGCTTCCATGTGAAAAATAGAAACATTTTTCATTTTTTTAAATACCTCAAAACTTAGATAGTTATAGGCCTAACTTTTATTTTAGTCAGGATTTTTGGAGGGGTGCTTGCACCCCTCCAAACAATCTGAGGGGTGCTTCAGCCCCTGAGCACCCACATAATCGGCGCCCCTGAAGTGCTATAAATTATAAGCTCGACATAACGACAAAACAAATTGACGCACACGGCACACAAACTAGGCCTACATTGTTTCGGTATTGCATTCAGACCACCACTTTTTTGTAAAACGCACCAAATGCACTCTTAAGAACCGTTTTCAAAAATGTTTCCCCTGCTGCGCTTAAATGGGCGGCTCTACCTCCCATGCCCCACGTGCTTGGTTCCTTTCCCACGGATGTACACGCACGCGCGAATCGCCCCCCCCCCCCCTATGATTAGGCCTAGGCCTATGTCCTAGATTCATCCCTGTACCTTGGCCTACAATTTTGTAGGCTCACCCATCTGTTATTCAGTTATTCTAGGCCTATTTGTATTTTTACCGGTAGGCCTATCATAGGCTTTTGTTGAATTTGTATGGTCGTGTTATGTACTGCTACGCGATATCTGATATCGAATAATCTGAATCTGAAAACTACAAAAAATGAATTATAATATTTTAATGCACTAAAGTAGACTACTTTTTTTTGGGATATGAGAAATGATGGTAGTAATGTTGGTGTTTGTTTGGTAATTATGATTATGAACACACCGAAATAAATAATTCATTGTTGTGTTTGATAATGATATGACTGACAACAATTTGGATTCTTCAGTCCGTCCAGTGAAAAAGGGGGAAGTAGGCTGTGTAATTTGGTATTCAACTAGCCACTGACAGGATATATTCATGTAATGCCTATGCTGTGCAAGTAAAACATTAAATCTACAACTATCAACACAATATAGTTAACTGATATTTTCATCATCAACAAATTATAAATTAATGTATGGCAGCATTTAACTAAATGCACCAATCTGTACTTGTTAATACATAGCGAGGGAGGGTAATTTTTGGACAACTTCAGTGTGATGCAACTTCCAAACGAAGGAAAACACATTCTCCAAATTTTAACTGCATTTTAAAAAGGTTCATAACTTTTCATGGTAAAAATTTCAGATTTTTAAAAGGTCCCCCATTGGAGTTACAAGGGCCCCAAAACAGTGAATTTACAAATTTTGACATTTTTGAAAGCTTGTAACAGCTAAATGGTTTAAAAGCACACAACTTTTATCTCACACACATTTAATATGGTACCCAAATATACTGTAAAAAAAATGGGCATTGTGATCACACACAACCCTTCTATGAGAAAACTTATTGCAAAAGTTGCAAAAATCGTACATTTGCGTCAAAACTTTGTACTGTTCGTACTCATAGATGTTATAGTAAGGTTATTAAAATATATGTCAAATGAAAGCTCTGTTAGTGACGGTTAATTTGGTGTATGTTCCATCCTTCTACGACTTGTACTTTCCGAGTTATAACATTTACCGCTACTCCCTAAAAGTGCCATTTTTACAACGCGCTGCGACCTTTAAGGGCCTGTAAGTCCTTGAGGTCATGAACAAAATATTATTAAAAATTGGTTTTGTTCCTATGTAGCCTAGGCCTAGTAGTAAGTGTGTAACATTTGATTTTTTTCTGAAATGGTGCTGCAACAACTTTTTTCAAAATCTGGTGAAATGGGGTGGAATGACCCTTCAACCCTTTGAATTATTAATTGTTTCACATAAAAATGTCATTTTAAATAAGCCTAGGCTACTTTATTTATTTGGAAAAAATGAAATATTCACCAAGTTTTTAAATCATGTAAAAGTCAAATATTGTTAGCCTATAGGCCTAGGTACATTTATATGTATTTATTTAAATGTTATTTACATATATTTATCCTTTTATACATATTTTATGCCTTTTTACCCATTCCTTGATTGTATTTAAAAAACTTTAAAATTTGACTATTTTTTCCAATTTGTGTCAAATAGGCCTAGGCATATTATTTTACACTTCTTTATATTTCGTAGATTGTTTGTTACATTTAACCTATTAGGCCTATGCCTATTTTTGCCTTTAATGCCTATTTATTCACACGTCTAGGCCTATATTGTAAATTTAAAGATATGAAATTCAACTTTTTTCAGTTTGTGTCAAATAGGCATGTTATTTTACACCTTTTCATTTCGTACAATATTCGTTACGGTATATATATTTGACCTTTTATGTCTTTTATGCCTTTTTATCAAACTGGACCTTTTTTAATTTGTGTCAAATAAACGTTCTATTAGTATTTAACACTTAATTTTATTTCGTAGAATGTTCGTAAGGCCTACATTTATTTTTGACCTGTTATGCGGGCCAGCGGGCGACACTCGTCATGGAAATTCATGGCCAAGAGAAGTTTGGCGGGGACACTCGTTATTTTATTTCTATGGGTTAAAAATGAAAGAAAAAAAAATTAAGATGTCTGGAGCATCCGAGCTCTACTTAGCCTAACAAAATTAATAAAATACTCCATCAATAAAACAAGCAATTACATGATGTAATGCATTAAAAAATATATCCTAGGTAGCCTCCTCATTCATCCAGATCTCATGATGTGAGGGAAAATTGTTGGACTCTTCTGAGTCATTAGATTTATAGGCTAGATTATTACATAGATGCAGGCGGGCCCAGGCATTGTAGATTGGCAGAGAGGCCTAAGACTCCTGTGGAAGAGGTGACATCCGGCATAACAGTAACAGTTTTCTGTTTCCAAATTTTTGATATTTCTTGACTTCGATTCCTTTCCATTTTAGTTTTCTCAATATTCTTGGTCAGTGGAAAATATAAATAAGATATGTAATTTTGTTAGATTTATTGCATAAATTAATGATGTCTGGTTTGTTATGGTCAATTATTTTGTCTGGTATATGCCTAACCAGTTTATCCCAATTCTCAGGACAATAAAATTCTGCATTATTGACTACAGACGCAGGAGAATAGGCTACTTCTAAGTTGTAATTAGGGTAAAATTGATTTTAATACGTAGTTGATTTAAATCAGTTGATTTTTATTTTAAAAAATCATTGATTTAAATAAAACTTACAAAATGTGTTAAATGTGTTGGTTAACTCATTGAGATATTGCCAAGGTGGCCTATACCTACAGTGCTAGACCAACCAAAACATTGTTTTGGGGACATACCCTACCATACTCAGTAGGCCTAAGCCTACTCACACAAAAATTCAAAATCAACTACCCTATAGGCCTATGCTGCTAAGCAACCCTCGACAAATCAACTAGTAGTACACTCGCATTGTGTATATCCACTCGCAACGAGGTGGCGTGGGCAAACCGGGGTGCCGCCTAAAACCCAATTTGGGGCGACATCTATCATAAAAAACTAGTGATGTGAGTCGGTAAATTTACCTCGGTAAAATGGTAAAATTTTAAAATTTTCCATCATATTCTAAAGACTAACAAGAACCTACACTACAAGAATGAAGTGGAAAGAAGTCAATTAACACTTAAAAAAATTCAATTTATAAATCTGAAAAGAGCTTTTCTGTAGCTAGACATACCATAGATATCCCATATAATTGGCTAGATTAGCAGTCAGCGGCCCACTTCCGGGACAATTGGAAGCCATCTTGAATGGGTGAGTTTGCATGTTACTTAGATGGGAGCGATTAATCGAAAAAATATTTTTAAAGATGGCCGCCAGTTTGACAGGTGAGCATATTAGACTTTGACACCAAATGATTACTAAATTCCCTTATGCAATAACTTTGCATTGTTTCTGTTTGTTCAATACCATGCTGCACAAGCTAAAACCATATCAAACAATCCAGTAAAAAATTTTATTGCATTAAAAAAGCATAAATTAAAACGCCAAACCGCCATTTTGAATGGGTGAGATTGACGCTTCAATTTGGTACACTCGCGCCTGTGCGGAGGTATTGGAGACTGCTAATCTAGCCTACTATAGGTGTTAAGATATCTATGAGACATACTCCAGTCTATAGATATCTTAACACCTATAGTAGGCTAGATCCCCAGTCTCCAATACCTCCGCACAGGCGCGAGCGTACCAAATTGAAGCGTCAATCCCACCCATTCAAAATTTTGGTTTGGCGTTTTAATTTATGCTTTTTTAACGCAATAAATTATTTTACTGGATTGTTTGATATGGTTTTAGCTTGTTCAGCATGGTATTGAACAAACAGAAACAATGCAAAGTTCCCACCACCTTAATTTCTGGATTGTATTTTAAAAATTATTAAACATGTTTTGAAATGCATATAACACAGTGTAGTCTACCATCTGTGACAATACTCTGGAAAACATCAGTACGAAATACGTGTAAATATTGCAAGGTTTACTTAATCTTCGAGCGGAATTTGGGGGTACCTTGAGCGTGCAAGATTCGATAAAACTTGGGCACTGCATTTCACAGCCAGTCAAAAATAACAAACAAAAAATATTTTGTCAAAAACAAAACCATAGTCCTTAAAATAATTCCTACACATTAGCAGCATATTTTTCAATTTATTATTTCTTGTAGGTTTAAATCGCAATGGATCTAGCTGATTTTGTTAGCAGTTCTCAGTTAACTCGTACCGGATGTCTGTTTAAAATTTCAGCGCAATCTGTTCAGCGATTTGGCTGATTTTCGACGTACACATACACGTACAGACTCGCAGAATGAGCGCCATTTGAGTTGAATGGAGACACTCAGTCGCTTCACTCCCTCGTTTAAAAACTACTTTCGTGTATTGTGAATCACAAAACTAAATCTAAGATCACAGTAGGCCCTATACAGATTCCAACCTAGCAGATGACATTTGCGAGATTCATAACGAGTTTCACGATTTCATTATTATTTCTTAACTTTATAAAACACTTATTATCAGGAAGATGTTGCACAGGATCTAGGGTTGTCGGTGGATTCTCATAATTTTCTCCAATAACGTCAGATGAAGTTAAAAACGTATAATTAAGTTACTAAGAATGGTTTCGTCTTTTGTCATTTGCGTTGATTTTACGCCTAGGTTAGGCGTCTCTTTGTTACGTGCGTTGTTGGCAGCCTGGAACTTGACCTTGATTCTTGATAGTTTGTTTTTGGCAAGTGGTTGGTAACCCGCTATGGTCGGGGTAAAGTTGCGCGGAAGTTGTATTGCAGGCGCGGCGATTCAAATGCTAGACCGTACAAATAGCGCGGACACACAATGAGTTATCTGCGAGTGTCAATTTCCCAACTTGCAAGCAACAAATTTCCACTCGCAAATTGCGAGTTTGCTAGTGGGATTGACAAGGGTTGCTGCTAAGTTCTATGCATCACATTGGGCAAGAGTTTGCTTTGAAGAAACAACAACCAGTCCCACGTGTGATTTGTGGTCAATAAAGTTGTTTTTAATTTGAAAGTCTAGTCTAGGCATGGGTCACATTTTGCTCACTTGAATAATTAAGCTAGCTGATTAAAACACTAAAATATTCTGCCCATAATATTAAAACTTGGAAAATGGTAGTGGTGTCACTTAGCCTACTCATATTTATTTGTCAATATGCCACATTAATTGGTTTGTTTGTTTTATTTATTTAGTTACTACCTAGTAAATGAGAAATAATGAAAACAAGTGTATACAAAACATTTACTGATTCAAAGGGAATTAAAAATAATCAAAAAAATAAATTTAAATCAAATTAATCCAATTTAATTCAAATAAATCATGTTTTTGCATTTTTTAATAATAATAAAAAAAATGAGGAACCCTGCTTGTAATTGAATGAACGCAGCAAAGACTGCTTCACTTACCCTGAGAAAAATAGCTTGGGTGTTTTTTTGTTTGTTTGTTATTTTGACCGTTTGTTTGCTCTCTACCTGGCAAATAGCATAGGCCTATACCCTATGTGATCTCGATGAAATTTTCAGGGGATCTTCGAAAACTCTGCCAAGTTTTTGGGTAGGCCTACAATCGAAGAAATATTTCTCAGTAATATTGTACTTTTACGATTTTCTTTGATTTTTAACGCGATATTTTCCTGACATTTTGCCTGCAACAGGGCAAACGGTTACTCCTATCTTGAAGAAACTTTATGGGACAATCGAAGAAATATTTCTCATAAAAATCGTACTTTTAGGGCAACGATTGGTCAATATGACCTCGCCGCTCTGCACCTTTTTGCCGCTGGCACAACGAGGCGGGTGTCGGTTCTCGGTCTCTTTTAGACTCGCAGTCGATTGCCTTGCATTGTTGAAGGCAGATTTGGTTCACTCTTGCTCTTGTCTTGATAATGACGATAATGTCAATGATGACAACAATTATGTCACGAAACAGTAATCATTGGACAAAAATAATCAACTATAAAAGCTCATCTTTCAACGCGACTGGAAAAAGTGTTCGCGAAGCGTCCTAGTACGGAGGAGGGTTGACTAGTAGACCTGTATTCATTCCTAGATGTACTATCTTGCAACCTAGTTGTATACCACGTGTTGGCAATTGAAAGACACCCAGCTATATCATGATCTATTGTCTACGAAAACTTTTTGCATTTTCTGCACATATCATTGTTATACGATTTGAATATAATTTTTTTATTTGTTTGTTTACAACCTGATCTTGGATGGCAAACATAAAACCTTCAGTTTCAGCAAACCAATATCTTTAGTGCATCATGTAACTGATTTAACGATGTCAATATTTGTCTGCTGGATGCTTTTTGGGTAGTAGGCTTACCAGATGATTTTGTTATAATGATCAGATTTTATTATGTTTCATGTGTGTTGTTTATCTTGAGAAACCACAAAACCATTTTTTTAAATTGGTTATTTTTTGTTACAATAACTTGAGTTTTGACTTTAGCAGTTTGTCCATTCCGTGAGATGTATTATTTGTATAGCAAGAATCCAAAAACCATTTCATGTAATAATTATCAAGCAAACAATTCCTCAGTAACTTATTTCAATTATTTGTATTTTTATGGACATGACACTGTGTTTACTACTACAGGTGACTTTCTAATTTTCTGAAAAGTTAGATACAGTTTGGAATACTTTGTAGCATTAAATTGCCAACTAATCCGCCACTAATCCGCTAACATTAATGATTTGTATTTCTAGCCGCCAATATGGATTTCTGAAATTGAATTCACCTGAGCAAGCTAAGAAAAAAGAAATAGTTGTAAAAGCAGTGAAATACATAGAACGGATGCTTATTCAAGCCCAGAAGCAGAAAGAAACATCCAAATTATGGGATACAGATGACATACTTCATGATAGTGTCTCATCATCTGGGAAAAGAGTTCAAAATCGACCCAAAAACATATTGCAAACTTGGCCATTTCCATCTGCTCCTTGAAGACTATGCTAAAGGTAAGGAAGGGTATCAGGATAAGGTTGAGTTGCAGAAAGTTTGCCCAAGATCATACTATTAGGCTTATTTACATACTATTATATTATATACCCTAGGTAATATATATCCCCCCAAAATACAAAAATTTGTAAAAAACGGCAGCCAAGCTCTCCTTCCAAAGTCTTCGGCTGTGAATGCTGTGATATAGAAGTTGAGCCAAGCATTTCATTCTTTCTCCCTAGTTTCGCATTGAAAAGAAGCAAGATATTTTCGCCTGTTGACGAGCGCCAAGCCAACCATTTTCGTGGTAAAAAAAGTAAAAATTTTAAACTCAAAATCATAAAAAAATTCCTTGGCCATTGCCTTTTTTAGAGTCCTCGTACCAAAATCAATAGCCAAGTAATTTTTTTTATGATTTTGAGTTTAAAATTTTTACTTTTTTTACCACGAAAATGGTTGGCTTGGCGCTCGTCAACAGGCAAAAATATCTTGCTTCTTTTCAATGCGAAACTAGGAAGAAAGAATGAAATGCTTGGCTCAACTTCTATATCTCACAGCATTCACAGCCGAAGACTTTGGAAGGAGAGCTTGGCTGCCGTTTTTTTTTTAATTTTTGTATTTTGGGGGGATATCACATCTTTTTGTTGTTTGTTTCATATCAAGGCGTGAAATACGTGTAAAGGTGGATACAGTGCCTTTTAAAACAGATTGTCTAGAAACAAAAGCTACCATCTTTTGTTTTTGTTTACAATCTGTAGTTGGCAATATACAATGTTTTTATTAAATTTCCTATGGTTAATGTCGTCTTGGGTGTTTGTGTGAATGATTTGTTGACCGGAATATAACACATTGACGCATAATTTTTATCAGCAGTTAAAATATTAAAATTGTATTAAATACGACCTAAAATTTTTCCCAAAGTTAAGGGTGGTAGGGAACAGTGGGAGTGAAATATCGCTTGCCTCCTGGCGGATTATTATGTTTCATATTATTATGTACCTACAATCATGCTAAATTTCATGCTGATAACTCATTTGGTGCCTTCATGGTGAATGCTGGAAATCAAGGTATAAATAACATAAACTATTAGGGATGGGGGTTGAAAAAATGTGGCTTAGGAAATGAGAGTAGGCCGATTGGGTTTAAAACACATTAAAACATAATTTTAATAACTAATTTGAATAAAAATTCTTTTTTGGGTTAGAGCTATGAATTATTCTAAATTCAGGGGATGATTTAGTGGGTGTTGGGGGTGAGATATCGCTTGCCTCCCGGCGGATTTTTAATTCTGATATTTTTATCTACCCCCATGCAAAATTTGGCGCTGGTATCCGGATTTGCAATATTCTAGTGTTTTTTCCCCTTTACAGCTCTCACTAGTAGGTGTTATAAATCGAAGAAATTTTTTTAAAATCGAAAAAAAATTGTAAAATTGTGATTTTCATGAGAAATAATTTTTTGATTGCGTTCAAAAACGTGGCAGTTCTAAGTTCAGAGATTTCTAAGGCCTCTACAAAATTTCATCGCAATTGGAGTATCTGTTTAGCCGGAATCGTGTTAATAGACAGACAAAAATACAAAAAGAAAGAAAAAAAGTACAAAAAAAACATTCCGGATTTTTTTCCCCAGTGTAGTGAAATGGAATCTTCGCTTCGCTCGCTACGCTCATCCAATTATTATTATTATTATTATTATTAATAATAATATTATTATTATTATTATACTATGTACATGCATAAGAACAGGGTAAAGACTGCAGAAAAGCAACGTGGCAAAATATAAATGAAATAATGGGTCGGAAAAGGAAAGATATAGTTGAGGAAGTTATAAATAAATATTTAGGTAGACATGATACAATTCCAAACATTGCTAATAATTTTGCAAATACCTTTGTAGATGAAATTGAAAATATTGTTCACATTTGCGACATTAAGTGTGTAGGCCTAGATAACAATATGAGAGATAATGCATACGAGCAACAATTACAGTCGTAAACGTGCCTCCTATTTCAGCGACCGGAGTCAAAGAAATAATACTTAAAATGAATAATAATAAAAAGGCAGGTATTGACGGAATTAGAGTTAAGGATTTGCAAAATATAATTGATGAGATCAGTCCAGTTATTGCCCTATTTATTAACTTATCCTTGAAGGAGGGTATTATTCCAGAAACATTGAAAACATCTGTTGTCAGGCAAATTTTCAAAAAGGGCGACCATTTGAAATATGTCAATTATAGGCCAATTGCCATTATGTGTAGCATTGAAAAAATACTTGAAAGATACGTGGCAAATTGCTTAATAATTATTATTATTTTATTGGATGTATTGCATACAAACTCGGTTAAAACCGGAGCTAACATGTTGTACGGACTTACGTCAAGTACTTCCATGTGTACCTATTACATACATTATTACTTTGTCTTAACTCTTAACTAAAATAAGTCATTTATAATATTGTTTGTAGATGATGTTTTCTTTCTGCTGTGTACGGTCGTGGCCGATTTCTCGTCGCCATCCTAGCATTTGCTCTTCGGACTAAGGGAAACCACGAGAACCATGTCAGGATGGAAGCTGTCTCGGAATCTCGAAGTATGGTTGTGTGGCTCGTTGGTCTTGTGGTTAGCGTATCTGCTTCCAATGCAGAAGGTCCAGGGTTCGATTCCCGCTAAAGTCAGAAGTTTTTTAACTTCTGATTTGGACTTAGTCCATCAGTTCTTGTCTTAGGAGTTTGTAAACGGTGACTTTGGAGCCGTCCTAGCAACGAAGCACATAATAAATTCAGAGTTGTTCAAAATCGGCTGTGTTGATTCTGGCGTTGATTTGCGGGTGTTCGCACTGTCCATACCACTGTTTGCTATATTTCCTATTAAAAATATCGATCTTTGGCTGGTTATCGCTCACTCGTCGATTGCGTCGGGGCCTACAGGGTTGGCTTGGTCGCTTTGATTTAAAGTCCCCCACTGAAAATCAGTTATATAACTGAGTGGGTAGACTCTAAATACAATTAATTTTTTATTTTTTTTATTTATCATTCTCAGTTTAGAAATTTACGAACTATTCTACACGTGTTGAGTATTACTGCCTTTTGAGAGCTGATTTATACATTGGGTTGAAGATCTAGTTGTTTAATGCTTTCATGTAGATTCTTCGGTATGATGCCGTTGGCTGATATAATGAATGGGATTGTATTTCCTTTTTCTGTTTCCACATCTTCTTGATCTCAATTGCAAGTTCACTATACTTGTCAATTTTTTTTCCACATGGTCTCGGCGTTATGTCACATTGGGACAGCAACGTTGATAAGGGTAGTTTCTTGTTTCTTTCTCGATTTTTTTAATCGGGAAACACTCCCGTAGGTGTAATTGATATTATTTACTACAATTCAGAAATTAAAAAAAGATGTATAATGTAACTACAATTCAGAGATTAAAATGTACCCGTCCTGATGGTCTAGTGGTTAAGACGCCTGTCTGGAATGCGGGAGATCCGTGGTTCGATTCCCGGTTGGGGCGGACTTTTTTAATTTCTGAATTGTAGTAAATAATTTCTTGTTTCTTCTTGTCAATTATTATTATATCCGGTCTGTTGTGATGTATAGTTTGGTCTGTTATAATTGTGCGGTCGTAATATAATTTGAAATCTTGACTATCTAGTACTTTCTCTGGTTTGTATTTGTAGTACAGGTGTGTGTGTGTCAATGAGGTTGTACTTGATTGCTAGTTTTTGATGAATAATGTTAGCTACTTGGTTATGTCTGTAGAGTTAATCTGTTTGACATAGTGACTTGCACCCGGATATGATGTGTTCAATTGTTTCATCCCTTACACTACATTTTCTACATTGATCGTTTACTGTCGCATCTTGTATAATGTATTTTTTATAATTGTTCGTCACAATCACTCTGTCTTGAATAGCCATCATAAAACCTTCTGTTTCTCTAAATAGTTCCCTGTTGTTTAACCACCTATTTGATGCTTTAATGTCTATGTGATCTTTGTGTAGTTCATCATAATGTCTCTTGTGTAGGGTTTTTTCTTAGAGACGTAACTCTTTTGCAGCGTCAGTTATGAGGTTCCCTTGTAGATTAACATTTTTGTTTGCCAGATTGAGTGGAGTTAATGATTTGTCATCTAGCACCACAGCCCTATGTAGTGTTGATTGGTTGCTCTTTGTAAAAAAATATTTTCTTAAAATGTCTAGTTGTTTATAATATAAGTTGTTTAGATCAATTAGGCCCCGTCTTCCTTTTTCTCTTGGAATAATTGTCAATCCCTCTATTGCTGATTTAGGATGATGTATTCTGGATGGTAAGTGTAGTACGAGCTAATATTTCCAAAGCTTGGATGTCTGTCTGCGTCCATTTAATGATTCCGAATGAATATGTCAGTACTGGTATAGCATATGTATTTATTGGTGATCTTGTTTTTACCGTTTAGTTGCGTCTTGAGGATAGATTTTAGTCGTTTCTTGTATGTATCTATCAATTTTGCTTTCATTACTTTATGTTCAATTCTGGCAGCTTGTGAGAATCCTAAATATTTGTATACATCGTTATCGTCCATTATTCCAATCCTATTTCCATCATCTAGCTGGAACTCTTCTGCTTGCGTAACCTTACCCTTTTTGATATAAAGCGTCTTACATTTGTCTACTCCAAACTCCATGCAGATATCTTGACTAAATTCTAATGTTGTATTTACTAAACTGTTTAGTTGAGCAAAATTTGATGCATACAACTTTAGGTCATCCATGTAGAATAGGTGAGAAATTGTGTGACATACTATATTATTGTCCGTCATTTTAAATCCTTATGTTGATTCGTTAAGCATATACGACAGTGGGTTTAATGACAGACAAAACCATTCTGCACTTAATGAGTCACCTTGGAAAATGCCACGTTTAATTTGGATTGGATCGGATCTGTAGTTATCTGCTGGTTTTTCATATTTAGTTTTAGTGTTGTTCTCCATGTCTTCATTACTGTCTTCAAAAAGTTTACAACTACTGGGTTGATTTTATATATTTGTAAAATCTGAATAAGCCATGTGTGTGGTGTTGAGTCATAAGCTTTCTTGTAGTCAATGTAGTTTACGTGAATACTCCTTTTCTTATTGTGTGCCTGATTCATTACAGTAGAGTCGATAATAAGTTGTTCTTTACATCCCTGTGAGTCCTTACAGCATCCTTTTTGTTCCTCGGCCATGATATTGTGTTCTTCGCAATGATTATATACTTTATTTGTTATGCATGAAGTCAATATTTATTATTATTATTATTATTATTATTATTATTATTATTATTATTATTATTATTATTATTATTTTATTGGATGTATTTCATACAAACTCGGTCAAAACCGGAACTAACATGTTGTACGGACTTACGTCAAGTACTTCCATGTGTACCTATATTACATATCTACATTATTACTTTGTCTTAACTCTAACTAAATTAAGTCATTTATAATATAGTTAGTAGATGATGTTTTCTTTCTGCTGTGTACGGTCGTGGCCGATTTCTCGTCGCCATCCTAGCATTTGTTCTTCGGACTATGGGAAACCACGAAAACCATGTCAGGATGGAAGCTGTCTCGGAATCTCGAAGTATCATTCTTAGTTTAGAAATTTACGAACTATTCTACACGTGTTGAGTATTACTGCCTTTTGAGTCTCGATGTAAACATTGGGTGGAAGATCTAGTTGTTTAATGCTTTCATGTAGCTTCTTCGGTATGATGCCGTTGGCCGATATTACGAATGGGATTGTATTTACCTTTTTCTGTTTCCACATCTTCTTGATCTCAATTGCCAAGTTCACTATACTTGTCAATTTTTTTCTTCCATGTAGTCTCGACGTTATGGCACATTGGGACAGCAACGTCAATAAGGGTAGTTTCTTGTTTCTTCTTGTCAATTATAATTATATCCGGTCTGTTGTGATGTATAGTTTGGTCTGTTATAACCATAGACATCCCATATAATTGGCTAGACTAGCAGTCAGCGGTCCACTTCCGGGAAAATTGGAAGCCATCTTGAATGGGTGAGTTTGCATGTTAATTAGATGGGAGCGTTAATCGAAAAAATATTTTTAAAGATGGCCGCCAGTTTGGCAGGTGAGCATATCGGACTTTAACACCAAAATGATTACTAAATTCCCTTATGCAATAACTTTGCATTGTTTCTGTTGTTCAATACCATGCTGCACAAGCTAAAACCATATCAAACTATCCAGAAAAATACTTAATTGCATTAAAAAAGCATACATTAAAACGCCAAGCCGCCATCTTGAATGGGTGAGATTGACGCTTCAATTTGGTACACTCGCGCCTGTGCGGAGGTATTGGAGACTGCGTATCTAGCCTACTATAGGTGTTAAGATATCTATGGTTATAACTGTGCGGTCGTAATATAATTTGAAATCTTTGCTATGTAGTACTTTCTCCGGTTTGTATTTGTAAAATTGTAGTAAGGTGTGTGTGTATCAATGAGGTTGTACTTGATTGCTAGTTTTTGGTGAATAATGTTAGCTACTTGGTTAGAGTAATCCAAAAATAAATAGTAAATAAATAAACTTAAATTAAATTTTAAAATTATATATATAAATTAAATTAAAGTAATAGTGGTAGAGGTAATCCGTTTGACATAGTGACTGGCACCCGGATATGATGTGTTTGATTGTTTCACCCTTTACACTACATTTTCTACATTGATCGTTTACTGTCGCATCTTGTATAATGTATTTTTTATAATTTTTCGTTGCAATCACTCTGTCTTGAATAGCCAGCATAAAACCTTCTGTTTCTCCAAATAGTTCCCCGTTGTTTAACCACCTATTTGATGCTTTAATATCTACGTGACCTTTGTGTAGTTCATCATAATGTCTCTTGTGTAGGGTCTTTTCTGAAAGACGTAACTCTTTTGAAGCGTCAGTTATGAGTTTCCCTTGTAGATTGACATTTTTGTTTGCTAGATTGAGTGGAGTTAATGATTTGTCAGCTAGCACCACAGCCCTATGCAGTGTTGATTGGTTGCTCTTTGTAAAAAAATATTTTCTTAAAATGTCTAGTTGTTTATAAGTTGTTCAGATCAATTAGTTGTTTGAAATTTCATGTATAATATATTTTATGTATATATTAATATTATTATTATTATTATTATTATTATTATTATTATTATTATTATTATTATTATTATATGTTTTTACGTAGATTTTCATGGATATTATGTGACATAATGATTTCTTTCGAGTTAAAATAAGTTAAATTAGCAACGTTTCGGGCAGATCTCCCTGCCCATTATCAAGGTAACGACATACAAATTAAAAACATGAAGTAAACAAACAAGACAATAACAAATAATATAAAAGACAAAAACATAAAAGACAAAACAAGTCATTGCAACTGGTCAGCATTACGTTACAGATCTTTGCGATGACCTTAACAGGCGTTTGACAGGTGGAGCTTCAGGTGGCTTCTTACGTCTTCTATCGACTCTAGCCGGAGGAAGCTCCAATTAACACTTGATGCTCCTACAACTCACTGACTGTGTATCTCGGTGGCTCTTCCTCGATCGACACTATCAACTCGGTCACTCAGGACCCGCGACGATACGCAACCATCTCCTCCTACACACGAGCAACTTCTGATAAAACCTTGTGATTTTTACTACCATTTGACATAAAAAGCGACGTGCCATTTCCGGTTCTCTTTCTAAGCCAATCACAGACCTAGTACCGGTCACCATCTTACCAAAACTCCGCACTTGTCATCATTATATTCACGTCAACTTAACTTGGTTCTGACGTCACATCCTGTCTTTGTGATAAACAAACCTTTATGAAAATATTAAAATATCTAGGGCCTACCATTTGTTTTAGTACACAAAATGATTTTTATACCGTTTTTTCTGACAAACAAACTTAGAGCAAAACAAAAAGACTAGTTGTAGAAAATTAAATGCTGATCATTAAAATATGCTGTTGGGATTCCAATATCACACCAGAAGGATGTAATTCAACAGGTCTTATGCTAACATAACCCTATAAATTGGAATGTTGTGTGTAGTGAAGCTACTTATAGGCTTAAATTCGCCAGGTCGTAGCTGCTGATGGCCATCCAAGTGTTTCCTTCGATACAAACTCATTAGTCTGATGGAAATGATATCACTATACTGCTAGGCCGTTAAGATATAGAAGTTAAATTAAATAAAGCAAAAATCGGTGAAGCCTATTTTTGCTGCTAAAATTTGAAAAATAGGTCAGCAAAATTTGGTGCAGCCACAAAGTTTCTCCAAAATTTAAGAGAACGCCGTGGGCAGTGCAATGGGGCGATAGTTTGACATGTTCATTCTCTCACCTTTTTTGTGAATTGGCTTAATGACAGTATACAATATATGTAGTTTATTATTGTTCTGCATACCTTGTTATTTGATCTACGTGATAAAAATAAAGTATCAATTGCTTCATTTTATTGTTATTAAATATAAAAGAGTTGAGGCGGTATTAATATAAAACAAGTCTGCCATTTGTTATTTGAGTTTTCCATCAGTGACAACTCGTAGTGCAAGCTCCTAAGCTGACGCTTCATATTTGTCAATGTAGTTATCATTCTCTATAGAGAAGTAGATGTCACGAGTTACATGGTCGGACTTTAGGATAGTTTGTCACAAAATTGAGATAATTCGGTAGAAAGCTCATGAGCTTTCTATAGAAATCGATTTCTACAAGCTTACATGATCGCACTACTGGGCTCCTTAGTTTAAGTCAGATGTTTTGAAAACAATGTAAAAGATCAGGCAATTTCTAATAAGTCCACAAAAGAAAAAAATCTTTATGACAATTTGCACTGTTCTTGTTTATTACTAAAATGTGTGGTTCTTTTTTCACTTCTGACCGCACTGGAGCCCAAATTAAACATAAGATTTTTTGAGGATGATTTTTTATATGAAAGAGAGGAAAACTTCCAATCTGCCCACCAAAGGAAAAACTCTAACAATTTGTACTCTTCTTCTGCTTATTTAGGCCTATATTACAATTTTGACTTTCCCCAACTTGAGACAGCACTGAGGCCCAAAGTTACAAGCTGATTTTTTCAAAGTGGTGTTTTTGTTTATTGTTTTTGTTTTACAACGTTTCTCTGCTTCTAAAAATTTGGAATTAAAAAGAAAATAGGGCAGCCCTACCGCTCAAAGTTACCGTAAGATTTTTTGAGGATGTTCTTTAAAAAATTACTTAGTATGTATCACATTTTGCACTATTCTACCACTATATTTCGAGCTAACAGCCCTCACTATTAGTCCTGGAGGAAACAGAAACAGAATATAAACATTAACATTAACCTGGATGCAATCTTATCCCTCTTATTTTTGTTCTGTTCTTTATAGCTATGTCAGCATATCAAAAATTCTTCAGCCTCAAGTCCGACTACTGGAAAGACGCAAACTTCTTGTATGGCCAGGGTCTGGTGTACTTCCATTTCAATGCTTTCCAATGGTGAGTAGCACTACAACCTCCTTTCATATAGTCATTATCTAGACCCAGTTTTGTGTAAGACTACTTTTACCTCAGTTAGAGCACCAATAAATATGATTTTATTTTAGGTTCACTCAACCATTGAAACTAAAATAACTATTGTTATTCAAAGTGGTTTGGCCTTGTGTAGTGTTAACTTGGTGAATTAACAAAATGCAAAATTTAAACACAATGTACAGTAGGATTAGGATTACTCTTTTGTTCGGTCCCAGAAGGACAAATTGCGAAACCACGGTCATGGATAAAGGTAACTAACAACTTTAAATTAGCTACAGTTGTCATTAGCAGGTGAAAAGTTTTGTTGCCCCCAGCCCTTCAGGCTGGGCTTTACTAGGAAAACGCTAAAGTCCCGTCGCGTTGTTGAGCGAGCACCGGTACGTGCAACACCAAACCCGAGTACGACATTCCCATAATGTTCCATACCAATAAGTCTTTAAGGTCTTGACCGATTTAGCTGAAAATTTGTAAAATAGGAGAGAATGGATAAAATCCACCGCCATCAAGAGGACCTTGACATCATTTCTTTGGGAAAACTATTTTAACTCTTTGATAACAAATAATACACTGCTTCCTCGATAGAATTTTGATTACTTCTAGGTGGCAGTGCATAGTGACCAGAATTCTCGTGCGACTTTTCGTTGCCATGGTAACATTACTTTTGTTAAAATGTAATTTCTATCTACACTACTTAAGGTCTTGACCGATTTAGCTGAAAATTTGTAAAATAGGAGAGAATGTTGTACTTATTGACCCTGCAAAATTTCATAACGATCGGAACATTTTAATTTTTTAATTTTTTAATTTAATTTTTAATTTTTATAACCAACGATCGGATTTTGTTCAAAAACTATACAGCAACCCGCATAGGTGGTATGTACATGTGTGCAAAATTTCAGGTCGATCAGAGAAACGGTGCGACCTGTACCGAAGCAGTAACAGAAAAAAAAAACAAACAAACAAACAAACAAAAAAAAAACAGACATTCGAGCCATAAGAGTCAAGTGGAGACGCAGTCTACGCTCGCTCAATAAAGTTCTCTATGCTTTCCCAGCCTGTCAACCCTTCTCCAATCTAAACTCTTTTGTTTGGCTAAGAGTAATAATATTCTTTCCGAAACTAGTGCCGAGTGGGGAGTATAGCTACCACTCTCCGCCCTGGTGTCGTTTTATCTGTCCAGCAGTGGCGTAGGAACCGGGGGTGGGGGTGGGGGTAACATATTTAACTTTACGTGCATTTTAAAAGTTTTTAGATCCGAGTGCAGGAAGTTTAGTTTCAGTTTTTGAGATATAAATTTAAGTTATTTCAAAAATGTCTTTATTATTGTGCAAAACTTTCTTTTATACACATGGTGGTTTAGTTAGACAATCAATAATTGACATTTTTTTACGTCCAAAATCAACTTGGTGTGTATCCTTCATAAACAAAACTGAAATCCCTTGGCTTGACATTTTTCAGTTGAAACATGAAATAACTGTAGTATGGTGTAATTTATTTTTCAAAATATCGTTTACCTTTAAATAATTTTTGGATGACACCACTGGGGGCGGCCAAATATAATCTCGCTTACGTTCGCCATGAGCACAGATATGTAACTATTCACACGCGAGTCACAGTTTGAGTTATAAAACACGAAATAGTAGTTTCAAAAAAATATGTAATTATTACAAGTTACAACTTGCTGACACAAAGTTAAACATTGCCACTAAAAACTCGCTCAAAATGTCAAATTAAAACACTAGTGCTAATAACTAAAACTAGGAAAACGCTAAAGTCCCGTCGCGTTGTTGAGCGAGCACCGGTACGTGCAACACGACCCGAGTACGACATTCCCATAATGTTACATACCAACATAGGCATACCTTCAAAATACTTGAAGACAAAAACTTTCAATGTTGAATCTTCACTGCCTCCTTGATTTTTTAACATCATTTTTCGAATTATGATTACCAATAAGTTTTAAGGTCTTGACCGATTTAGCTGAAAATTTGTAAAATAGGAGAGAATGTTGTTCTTATTGACCCTGCAAAATTTCATAACGATCGGAACATTTTTTTTTTATAGCCAACGATCGGATTTTGTTAAAAAACTATACAGCAACCCACATAGGTGGTATGTACATTAGGGTGCCCAGACGTCCCGCTTTTGGCGGGGCGGGACAGTCCCATATTTTCAGCTTTGTGTCCCGTGTCCCGCCACACTACCCGGCGGGACGTACTTTTGACCCGCTTTTTGAAAAAATGCAAAATCTCGGATTTTTCATTGTTCAAACTCCCGCGCTTGCGACCTCTCGCATCCCAACCACTGATCCCAACCGGCCCGCTGACAGGGAGAGCTCTCCTTTGTCATAATTGTAGCACTGTAGTAGTGGCTACTACCCGCCGCCGCCGACAGGGTGTCAGCTTGCTTGTTTCTCCTTTTCACACAAGTCAAGACGTGCGTAGTCAGACTTGTCTATGGTCAGTGTTCGCTTTCGTCTCGTATCGACAGTGTCGTGTGTATGTGTGTAAAATGCCGCCGCCGAAACGTAAGTGTGTTTTCAATGACGATGTAAGGAAGGACTTTCCTTACCTTGTTCAACACGAGACTGATAGTGACAAAGTGTTTTGTACGATCTGCAAAGCAACATTTTCTATAGACCACGGTGGACGACACGACATAGAAAAACATGCAAAGAGACAAAAACATAAAGAAGCATTGCTAGCACGTTCCACATCTACAAAGATAAATGCGTTCTTTGTAAGAAAACAAATGGGAGATATGGAAAGGGCACTTGCCGCAGAAGAAGGAACGTTTGCATTCCATACGGTAAAACATAATCACAGCTTTAGATCTATGGATTGCACGTCACAGATAATAAAAAAGCTGCATGCACAGAAGTTCACTTGTGGACAAACTAAAGTAAAAGCGATTATTGTAAATGTTTTGGCACCTTTTGCTGAAAAACAAATTGCAAGTGAGCTCAAAACTGCAAAGTTTATTTCTATTATGGTAGACGCCTCCAATCATAAAGATCAGAAGATTGTTCCAGTACTGGCAAGGTATTTTGTTCCTGAAGAGGGGGTGAAGATAAAAATTCTCGAGTTTACCAACCTGCCTGGCGAAACATCGGAAATAATGACAGACCATATCATGAGAGTTTTGGAGAATGCCCAACTGACAGAAAAGCTGATATCTTTCTCTGCCGACAACACAAACACAAATTTTGGCGGAGCAAAACGAAGAGGCAAGAATAATATATTCGAAAAACTTCGAAACAGAACACAATGTGATATCATTGGAATCGGTTGTGCGGCCCACATTGTGCACAATGGGGTACAGACGGCATGCGATTGTTTGCCAGTAGACATACAAAGCATTGTTGTCAAAATTTACCAACACTTTCACATTTACACCGTGCGCGTTGAAGCATTGAAAAACTTTTGTGAATTTGTTGACGTGGAATACCAGCGTGTACTTGGCCACAGCAAAACACGATGGTTGTCCCTTCTGCCTGCAATTGAAAGGTTGACTGAAGTTTTTGATGGACTAAAATCATACTTTGGCTCAATTGATAAGTGCCCAACAACAATTAAATGCTTCTTCGAAGACGAATGCTCATTACTTTATCTGAAGTTTTTAGTAAGTCAGCTGAAAATGTTTAATGTCGCTATCGAAGGCTTGGAACGACAAGATATATCGGCGGCCGAAGTGAAAGAAGGCCTTGACTCTTTAATCAAGAACATTGAAGCTAGAAAAAGTGCTGCGTTTCACACACAAGACGAGAGAATCCTGCTTAGAGACTTGCAGGCAAATGGATTAATGACAGAAAAAAAATTCGATGACATAACCGGAGAATTTTATGACACTGTTCATAATTATGTGCAAGAATGGGCTAGCAGCTTTCAAGATTTTCAAACCATGGCATGGACAAGTCTGAGAAGAGAACTCGTTTGGAAAGACGTTGAAAGTTCCTTTGACTTTATCAAGAATAAAAAACCAAATAACTTTATTGTTGACGAAGGGCAGCTTTTCGATTTTACACGTGTCTCGGAATTTGTTAGTGAACGACTTCAAGACTGGAACAATCCTTTGAACACTATAAAAGTGCCAGTCGCCGATCGATGGATTACGGTCTTCAAACATTTCAAGAATGAACATATTCCGTGTGCAAATATAAAGCAAATTGTTGAATTTTCACTCGCTTTGCCCGGAACGAATGCGGCCGTCGAGCGTGTGTTTTCCGTAATGAACACCATGTGGAGTGACGAGAAAAATCGTTTAGATCTATCCACAATTAAATCTATGATGATTCTCAAAACTCACTTCAGTGAGGTAACATGTATTGCATTTCATGACCTCCTGCTGAAAAATGTCAACCTACTTGACCTTATCCACGGATCTGATAAATATCAAAAACGTAATACTAATGACAATGAGCGAGAGGCAGATAACTCGACGCCCATTGCTGGCACGTCGACGAGTGGAAGTTAGCAGACATGATGATTACAGGTTTTACTATCGATTACGATTGCATCCATGTCTATTAATAAATAATACTAATAATCGAAAATAGAACAGTTGAAGGAGTAGACACTATAGACATATAACTAAATGATACTTTGCCAAACAATAAAAAATATTCAAGATTTCAAAAGAGTATAATTTCTTATTGTTGTCCCCTCCTTCTTCCCTACACCAAAACATATTCCAACCTTCTAGAACACTGATGTATATATCCTTCATAAATAAAACGTTAATCCCTCGAGTGGCCATTCTTCAGTTAAAACATGACAAAATAATTCTAGTATGGTGAAATTTTTTTTCGCCTTTGGCGAAAAGGCCTCCGGCGGCTGGGGCTTCGCCCCAGACCCCAGCTACAGCCAACGAAAGTTCATCCCGCTTTTTAGGCTTATAAATCTGGGCACCCTAATGTACATGTGTGCAAAATTTCAGGTCGATCAGAGAAACGGTGCGACCTGTACCGAAGCAGTAACAGAAAAAAAACAAAACAAAAAAAACAGACATTCGAGCCATAAGAGTCAAGTGGAGACGCTCGCTCAAGAAAATGAAACTATTTCACACCCAATGAAAGAGTCTGTAATTGTAAAATTGTGGTGTTTGCGAAATCAAATCAATAAAGGAATAGAAGGTTAATAGGTTATGTGCGTATTTTGTTACTTTTTAGTAGTATCACACACATTTTTTCTTTGAACTTGAACACTATGTTCGTGTGTGTGTGTTTTTTTTTTTTTTCTGTTACTGCTTCGATACAGGTCGCACCGTTTCTCTGATCGACCTGAAATTTTTCACACATGTACATACCACCTAGGCGGGTTGCTGTATAGTTTTTGAACAAAATCCGATCGTTGGTTATAAAAAAAATAAAAAATAAAATAAAAAATAAAAAAATAAAAATGTTCCGATCGTTATGAAATTTTGCAGGGTCAATAAGTACAACATTCTCTTCTATTTACCAAATTTTCAGCTAAATCGGTCAAGACCTTAAAGACTTATTGGTATGTAACATTATGGGATGTCGTACTTGGGTCGTTGTTGCACGTACCGGTGCTCGCTCAACAACGCGACGGGACTTTAGCGTTTTCCTAGTAAATAAATTGATAAGAAGTTTCATTCATACACACAAGTTAAATTAATAAATTAATTTAACTTATAGTCCGACTTCCATGTTACACCACTAGGAAACGCTCAGTTGGACGCGTTGATAAGCGAGCACGTGCTACAGCTAGACCCACATTGCAATTTTTTACATTTTTAAATTTGTGACGTTCACTGTCCACGGGGCCATGTTTCCAATATTATTTATTATTGGCAAGGTAGGCCTATTTGGGTAAACCTTTTCTTTGCGGATAAAATCCACCGCCATCGAGAGGACCTTGACATCATTTCTTTGGGAAAACTATTTGAACTAGTATTTGGTAACAAATAATACACTGCTTCCTCGATAGTATTTTGATTACTTCTAGGTGGCAGTGCATAGTGCGAACCTCGTGCGACTTTTCGTTGCCATGGTAACGTTACTTTTGTTATCATGTAATTTCCATCTACACTACTTATCGGATCAAAATAAAATTAACATATTCGTGACCGGACGGACATTCTAAATGATTTGGCCACCTCAGATTTTGTCGCCGTTTAGTTTGAAAAAATAACTTTCGATTAACTTTAATGTAACTTTTTAACTTTTTGAACGATTTTGCCACAAAACTAATGGCGTTCAATCGGGAACGAAGTTTGTGGATGGTCAAAATTTCAACTCGATCCGAGCCTCCGTTCGAACGTTATGGCGAGACATACAAACAAACAAACAAAAAACAAACAAAAAAAACAGTGACTATTTTTTCCGGCAGAGTCAAATGGAAACGCTCGCTTCGCTCGCTTAATCACGTAACATAAACGATGATCAGCGCTAGTATAAAATATAAAAATTCTCATTTACAAAACTAAACGGCAAACTAAAGAGTTCGGACGTCCGACGTACACACTGAATAGCTCACTCCGTAGCAGGTAGCAAGAGCGAGGGCCGTGCCCAGCACTGACGTCAAAACTATTTCTCGTGGGTTGAAAAGAAAGTCCCATACGACCCCAACCACCCTCAATAGGCATTTTTTGCAAATACATTCTTTTCTTAAATAATCTTAAGAGTTATTTAAAAGATACTTGTTGGAAACTCGGACAATGCCTTTAAGTAAGCCATTGGATTAGCCGCGGTTGCTTTGCCGGTTTCCACTCGAACACCAAAGTTAAGCAACCTCGGGCGTGGTCAGGGGGAGAGTGGGTGAACGCTCTGCCCTGAAACACACGTATACCACTGGTTAGAGCAGATGGAGGGCTCGAGAGCTAGTGTAACGGCTTCGTTCTCCTCAATGTCTGCTCGGCAGTCCGGGTTAGTGGAGGAACCTATATGACTGTCAAGGTTACATCGTCCTTTTGGATGGGACGTAAAGCCGTTGGTCCCCTTGGTACTTTTCGAAAGGAGTAGGCTACGTGCCGGTACCGGGTTTCCCCTCCTCCCTTCTATTCACCCTTCATCCTCATCTATCACCACTCATTATCTCGAATATTCTTGGTGCATTAATATGCGACGTTAAGCAATACAAATCAATCAATCAAAAACTTAAGTAGTACCATAGGCAGTTGTTTTCATATTTTTATTTCAAAATTAAAATTATGTCATGAAACAAACTATAAATAGTACTAGGAAAACGCTTAAGTCCCGCCGCGTTGTTGGATGAGCGTAATTGGTGCACTAAGTTGCCATGTGTTACGTGGATTTTTACTGTTGTTCTGTGAAAAAATCATTAATTAGTCAAGATTTTTTTTAAATAAATGAAATTAAATAAAGATTAACTTAATTTTTAATGAATCGTAATTTTTTAAAAAGAAAAATCGTAAAATGAAATTTTCATAAGAAATAGTTATTCGATTGCGCTCAAATTTTACCCGAATATCTTAATTCATAAAATAAGGGTTCTGTGAAAAAATCATTACAATCGGTAAGCATGTAGGATTATAAGTCGAAGAAATGTTTTAAAATTAAAAAAAATCGTGAAAATTGCGTTTTTATGAAAAAATTCCCGATTGCGCTCAAAAACGTGGCAGTTTTGCTAAGTTCAGAGATTTCGAAGGCCTCCAGAAATTTCATCACAATCGGAGTATCGTTTAGCCGGAATCGTGTTAACAGACACCAAAAATACAAAAAAAAAAGAAAGAGAAAAAAAAAAACATTCCGATTTTTTTTCCAGTGTAGTGAAAATGGAATCTTCGCTTCGCTTCGCTACCATAAAACTATGTTAAATTAAATAAAGTAGGATTAGATAAACCTTGGTTTAAGTGAAAAAATTGTCCATTATGTATAGGCCATATTATAGTTAAGTTATAAGTATAATATTAAGAAGTGCATATATCTAGCATGAAACACGACTGTCGCCTGGATACACGGGCAATTATTCTGAATTATTGAGATAAATGACGTTTTACGACATTTGACACGTTCCTTATGCATAAATAATGCATTTAAAATAGCAGCAGCTCTAACTCTTTAAAATTACTTACTGGCCAAAGCTAATCCTATATTCACTTCATTTAGGCTCAAGTGATATAGTACTCTGTATTATTTTAAATCAAAATAAATGCTTTGCCAAATATCATTAGGCCTACTTTGAGAGGCTTAATTTTTTATAGCAGGCCTACCTGGCTGTAAGTTTTACAACTTGTTAGGTTTTTGTGAAGTTGCTGAAAAGTAATTTAAAAACTTCAGCTCTTATTGACATTACGTCAATTTTACCTAATGAATATGTTAATATAGGCCCTAGGTAATATATTTAAACTAGGAACATGAATAGACGTGTTTCAGTGGTGGGAAATGTACAGAAGGACGACAGCTTACCTTAAAAACTTTAGGTAGGTCGCACAGACACACATAGATGAGTAGACACATAGATGAGTAGATCTACTTTGGTAACTCTACTCAGGCTGAGTGTAAAGACCACTAGTTGGTAGAAACGTATCAGCAACTTGTCTGCTCATCTATGTGTGTTGGTGCGACCTACCTAATGTTTTCAAGGTAAGCTGTCGTCCTTCAGTACCTTTCTCCCCACTGAAACATGTTTTAATGTTCCTAATTTAAGTATCCTAGCCATTTAGGCCTCATCTATACCTATAAAAACTTAATATAATATATAACCATACATATGAATGAAGAATGGTAAATTGCCTGGGTTTGAAAAATAGGTAACAGCTGAAATGATTAGGCTAAAGCAGAAGGATGTATTGGGGTAAACTGGATGTGGAGACTGGTGTGTACCATAACAGAAAGATACCTGCCGATTGGACAAGGAGCATAATTAATTAATTATATATATATAATATATAAGTATAAAAAGAGAAACGAGTGTAGAGCGTTCTCCGACAATCTTAAAACTCCAGCATCTAGAGACAACCTGAAAGTTGCCCAGGATGCACTTACCACAGCAATTGACCAAGAGAAAGAAAGAAGAGAAGTTCAGAGTTTTCCTTGGCAATCTGGACTACAAAAAAGATGCTCTGAAAGCCCACCACTTCTTCTCCAATCTCTGCGGAAAAAAATCAGGAACCACAGAGGAAAATGCCCCTCTGTTCTATAAAGGCAAACAAGCTGTAACCAACAACAAAAAAGCGGATTTCCTGTGCAGATACTTAAAATCTGTCAGCAACCTACTCCGTAAAAAAACGAAAAAGCTGCCCAAAATCAAGTAGTACAACCATGAGCCAAACAACATATTATATAACCAGCCCTTCAATATACGGGAGCTTGACTATGCCATTAGTCAACAATTGGACAACAAAAAAGCACCAGGCCTAGACCAAATTCATGCCGAATTTCTGAAACATCTAGGCCCTATAGCGCAACGTCATCTCCTGGGCCAGCCAAGTGCCAACAAGTTGGAAAAATGCTTACATCACCCCTATCCTAAAACCAGAACCTGCCAGCTATCGACCGATCGCTCTTACTAGTGCCTTTGCCAAGACAGCAGGAAAAATGGTATATCTTAAATATCCATGGATCCATGGACCCAATTAAAATTTTCCTAAATATTAGTTTAACGAAACATCGGACATAGTTTATCAATTATGATCATCTGACATTGCCAAAACTATTTTTGATTTATTTTTCGGTTGAGCGGTACGCCCAATATAGACGATTATAGTGAAATTTTTGACGTATACACGGCACAGCTTTCTGCTCATAATTTTTGTGTTAGAAGGCTAATTTTTGTTTCTATTTGTAACACATACTCCTGACAATAAACTGTATATGTTGGAATTTGTTTCTTGTTAATATCTTGCACGGTACGATTTTTTACTTCCACCGGTACAAACACTAACTTTGTACCGGCGGAAGTAAAAAATTGTACCGTGCAAGCATATGCATATGCCGTTTGCCCGGTAGAGAGCGAACAACCAGACAGAAAAACAAACAAAAAAACAAACAAAAAAACACCCGAGCTAAATTTTTTGGGTGGTCGGTGAAATTGAAGTCTTTGCTTCGCTCATCCAATTATGCATGATGTCAGCATGACAAGCATGATATCTATTCAGATCTTATTGTGATACTACGAATTATTATGCGATAAAAAACATTTAAATAAAAAAAAGGATTTATGTAACATTTAATCAAGGGAAAACCATCGAACCAAGCTAACTTGAAAGCAACAAATTCAAATAACAAACATCACATTTGGAATTATAATGCTTTTTTGATTTTAATAAAATTAATCCAACCATACAACAAAGATGCATGCATGCTTACTGGACCACTACATAGCAATCACGAGGTTGCAACACGAGGGAGCAACCACGCGATACATAAATGCTCCTTGTATACTCCAACAATGATAACGTCTAGGAATGGCTATGAGAAACAAAAGCAATTTTGCACATGTTTACACTTTACAATGACAGCGCTTGCTATTTCATAACGCGCATGATAATATGTCGATAGCAATTTTTAAACAAAAAGGCACTTAGTTAGATTCGTGTTTTCTAGTTTGTGACTTATAAATACTAACAAATAATAATTGGTACAACAAGATATAACATTTGCAAATTTAAATATACATTTTTAATAATAATTTATTTATCCAAAACAGAAACTTCACTTCCAAATTACATTTTACAATGATTGGTTTTATAGACAATTGTTTTAACACGAGCTGGTGAACGCCCGACCGGTGAATTTTGTTTCGTAGTCTATAGCTAGAAGATCGTATAGTCAATTTCATTCATAAACATCGCTGACGCTGTCTATAGGGTTATGACGTCATTCGTCTTTTCACAATATAAAAAAAAAAACAGTAAACGTAAAACTTTGTACCTCTGTGAAACACAAGTATTTACTTTGGAATTTGGACTGTTATAAACTACGGCCATGGTGTTTTTAAGTGAATGTCTAATTGCCTTCTGATTCTGTACACCAGCGCTAATATCTAGAACCAGTGAGTACTGTCGGACTATAAGCTGCACTACGGAATAAAATATCCCGTGACTGTAGCATACTATTACTATTTATATAACATGACAAAAAAATATTAGATGGATATAAAAATGGATATAATAACGGAAATAATAATATTAGATGATGGCTTGGCCCTTTTTTGCAAGTTTTTGCATTTTTGTTTGTTGGTTACGTAAATATCAGTTATTTTCGAAATAGAAGGACTCCAGTTTTAGATTCGGTTATTGATTTTTAACTGGTGTCATCCCAAATAGCAAATCATTTTTATAGTATCATAAAGGCCTACATCATAATAACCAATGAATAAGCACAAGAAAAAAGAAAAAAATCACAACGATTTTACACAATGTAACAATACACGACGTAAGCTCTATCTCCTAGTAATTTTGGCGTGTCGTTTAAGTCTTTTTAATATAATAAAGTATTTAATGTGTGTCTGTAATGGGTATAATACCTGTTTTCCACCCAACCCTGAATTTTATATGTAAATCACTCCAGAAATTACAAAACCTGTCTCAGTCGGGTATCAAACCGTTTCGGTGAGTTAGGGGTTAAAGCGTTCGACCGGGAATCTAAAGACCCGGGTTCGGTACCACACTGAGGCGGATTTTTTAAAATTCGGATTGTTTACCATTTAACAGAACAGTATTGTGTGTCACCTACAGCACTCATATCACATGTTTGCCATCAGTCCATCACCACAAGTTTAGGGATGTGTTTTATTTATTTTTCTTTGTATAATCCACAGTTAGGTGTTTCCTTACTTTTATTAAGATTGTCTGCTGTCTCTTCTTATGCCGAGGTGACAAAAAAGTCGCTTCTTACTAAAGCGCTGGTGAACCGTTTTTGTGTGTTTGTATGCCACTAACATACACATTAAATATCACAAGCACAAACTCACACAAATAAATTCAAGCTTCATGAACATAAAAATATTACAAACTTCAATAAAACATAAGAAATATTTCCAATGTAAATTAATTTAAAAACAAACTCAAATCCCTCTTAAAGAATAAGGCATAGGCCTACTACTTAGTAGATGTTTTTTAAAATGATAATTGGTAAACACACGAACCAATTTGTGTAGTGTTATGTGTTATAAATTGTTAAATTAGGTATTGAAACATTTAGACCTACAACTCGTATGCTAAGACATGTAGCATTAGTAAGTGGTAGGTAACTAGCAAATTAATTTGTAAATGTAGGTCCTACCCTTTCCATATACCCTTACTACAAAATGTATTTTAATTATCATACTGTGTGATGTAAACATAAAACTATGAATAAAGCAACGATCCATTCTATTCACTTCTACCACACGTACTTCCTACAAATTCTGAACAAAGTAGGTCTACACACATTATTGAGATGCATTTGTTGATCTAATTGAAACAAAACATCTGGACACTGGCAAACCAGGATTCACCCAATCGCCCCCACCCCTTCTACGCCGGAAATGCAAGCCGAGCGAGAACCTGTCACACAACTCAACTTGTATAGCGCGACGCGCTACAAAAACTACAAAAACCCAAATAAATTATCAAAATTATTATCTTATTGAAGACGCGCACACAGGTAATGGGTTTAACGCTTTTTAACACACTTTTAATGCAACAGTAACAGTAAAATTCAGGCACGTTATTAATAACAACTGAAATGTGTCTATAGGTTTACATTATGTGTTGCACTTTCCAAATTGTAATAAAAAAAATGGTAAAATCCATGCTTTTTCAGTATTTTGAAGTAAGTTTGGAAATTATTAATGAACTAGTGTAACTGTTTAGAAAATATGTGAAACTATAGTTACAAAGAGTATGAAAATTATTTCATTACGCAAAAAATGCGCATCAATTCGACGATTTTCAGAAGAGCAATTACTTTAATTCGAAGCTATGCTGAGCCGCTTCAAACAAGCCCTGTTGAACCCTCTTAAATAAGGATTCAAAATACACAATACTAAACTTGAATTCTATGTATTGCATATCTCCACTTGAGAACATTGGTGTATATATATATATATATATATATATTAGAATCACAATTGTAAACTTGTCGGGTTATTTCGCCACGTCGATTTGACTTACCCATGTCAACGTTTCTGGACCGCTCTGGGCCCCGTCATCAGGACAACTGACTGCTGAAGCTCTCGCTCGGACTAGTTGAGTCGGAAGTAGATGCGCAGTTGTTGATACTGCGCATCGTCATAATAACAATACTATAATGACACGTTTGAGAACTCGTGGACAGGGTAGTGAACCAAGTGGCAGTGCAGTTAACCACTTGAGTGTTAAATTTGTAACGCCCGCGTGTGAAGTGTTAAATACGAACTTTAATAGGAAAACTATGACAACACGTGCTATGTCACGCGCTCATGAGAAATAACGATATTTTACCTTGACAACACGTGTGGTCACGTGCTTATAACTTTTACTATTAGGCAGTGTTTGATGACGATGCGAAGTATCAACAACTGCGTATCTACTTCCGACTCAACTAGTCCGAGCGAAGAGCTTCAGCAGTCAGTCGTCCTGATGACGGGGCCCAGAGCGGTCCAGAAACGTTGACATGGGTAAGTCAAATCGACGTGGCGAAATAACCCGACAAGTTTTCAATTGTGATTCTAATACTTCGGGCCACGAAAGCCTTAAAAACTTAATATATATATATATATATATATATATCTTTGCAGTGATTCTTTGAGTTGTTTTAATTTGCCATATGTGCAGTGATTTCTATTGTTTATATTTTGTTGTATTTTGTTTTCCCAGTTTTGTTCTGAATTTATCAATGTAATGTAGTTTTTGTTTTTTATATATTAATTTGTATTGGCCCTGAAGAAGATGAGTGAAATTTCATCGAAACGTTGGCCTAATGTGAATAAACGTGGCATTATAACCGAAAAACCTAGTTCATTAATATATATATATATATATATTTCTAATGGCAGAATTCGGGGGCCCCTCTTCCCTGCTCCTTCGCTGCGGGCACTGCGAGTACCTATAAATCCGCCTCTGTGAATACCTAAGAACTCTCGTGAAAATAATAGGATGCTTTTAAAAATATAAACAAGTTTGTCCATCCAAGGATCGCAATGGATATTGGTAGGGCCTACAGATAATTAGTTTTATATTCTTAAAAGGTGCAAATCATCTTGAGAGTGGTCAGAAGTCAGAATACAAATTACAAACAGATTTTATATTGGTATTTATTTAATACCTTGTCTTCATCTACAGAAGAATAGGTGAGTTATCTTGGTGTGTGAATCTACAGAAGCTCAAATTCTACTGCACTCATATAATTATTTAAGATGTATATAATTTAGCTGTATGTATTTATATATTATAAGGCCTAATTTAAATTTTCATAAATATTAATTTATTAAATTAAATCGAAATACACATATAAATATAGGCTACAACGAAATGAAACAGTTTAAACATTATCAAGCAAATGTACAAACATTGATACTAACGTGAAGAACAAAAGGTTAAAAACATCAAAAGCAAAACAATAGCAAATCACAACTCAATCATAAAATTTAGTTTCCATGTAGGGGAGGTGCAAATACTCAAAATTGAACTGAACATATTATTAAGTTAAAAGTGTTCAAACTCGATTCAAAACCAATCTAGTACTTGTATTTAAATTATGAACTATTCAAATTCTTTTGAACATAGTTCAACCAGTGCACAACAGAGCCTGATTTTATAAATCATGTGCACTAGCAGGAAACTCTTATTTATCAACCCAACCCTTCTTGCAGTGTGTTTAGGAGAGTTAGGTCAATTGGAAAGTTCTAACACAAATAGCTCGGATTAGATTATATCTTTGATACTTCAATTTCAATTCATTAAATGCAGATAAGTCTTAATAAAAAACATTGTTTTTGTATAATTCAAATTAAAAAAATTTGAATGTTTGAACACTTGATCACACTATTGCTCAACTATTGTACAATTCGTATTCAATTCAAAGTAAAAATGTGTTGTTCTACGTCACTCATCAACCGTCTAGCTTAAAGTGGCTGCAGATGATGTGTGTAGTACCTCCTGTGATAGGTACTCGGTTAGTAGCTAATTTTTGTTACTTGAAAAGTTGGTCAAATTTTGCAGTGTGTCTACCTGAAAAGGTGATAACTATAAGGCTAATATTGGAGCAGAGAGCCTTATGAGAGACTAAAAACTCATAAAAGTTTCACAACTACAGCCAGTGAATTAAGAAGTGAACTTCTGGGTGGGAGGTTTTTATATAGAAAACAGAATGAAGCTACCAAAACCTAACATCAGGGTGGCTGATTTAGATGTGCAACATGAACTGGAGGTGGAGGTAACATGTGGGCGAAAATTTTTCACAATAAGGAAGAGCTGAGACAAGTAACCCTGATACATAATGGCAGATATCCTGAAAGGGAGTGACTGCACATGTATACGGTCGTCAAAACCTGTAGAACGAATATACTGTAGAGAATTTGAGAAGGCACTACCTGCAGGAAGAAATGGCAGTAACTATGATGAGGAACTAAAGGCAATATTGGAAGCACTAAAGCTGGTGGCAGGTCACCCAAAACATAAAATTGTGATACTTTCTGAATCAATGGTGGCGATACAAGCAGTTGCGAGCGAGAAAAGATGAGATGGACAGCAAGGTCAAGGAATGTAAGAGACAGAGACTGAATAATAAGGGAATAGAATTTATACTGCAGTGGGTACCTGCACACTGCAATCTGCATGGTAATGAGAAGGCAGACTTCTTGGCAAAGAGGGGCAGCAAGATGCCACAAACTGAGAAGGCACTGTCTTACAGGCCTCCGAAGAAGCCGCGCGCCGCGCCACCGTCGATCCCTAGCGGCACCCGGGATAATTTTAGAAGGTGACGAGATTTAAAAATGGCTGGTGTAAACCATAGTATCCTGCTACATTGCTGCACTTGCACTTTATTAGTGGTTTGTTGGGAAAGGGGAAACTGTTATACAAACATTAACACTTACGGCTATTGTACCACCTCTGGCCGATAATTTGAAAGTTGAAGAAACATGGCTGAAAAGTTTTCTGAATGAAAGAGGGCCTTACTTAAAACAGATTTTTTTTTTTTTTTGGGGGGGGGGGGGGACATTACCTCACTGTTGACCATTATATGTTGTTTTTTGACAATAGTGTAGCCAGTTACGCTAGTGCAAAATTATATTTTGTGAATCGGTTTTCTGGATATAGTTTCTTAACGCCTTTAGCTACAACTTCAACTATAAGGACAAACTGAAATAACAGTTGGTATACGATTTATTTTGTCAAACGGTACAAATACGAGTTTTTTTTAAGTTTTGTATCGTCTGGCAAAAAAATTGTACACCGACTGTTATTTCAGAAATTTATTCGTCCTTATAGTTGAAGTTGTAGATAAAGGTGTGAAGTAACTATATCCAGAAAACCGATTCACAAAATGTAATTTTGCACTAGCGTAACTGGCTACACTATTGTCTATTGTCAAAAAAACGAGATATAGCCAATAGTGAGGTTATGTCCCGACCAAAAAAAAATATTTTTTTTTCGCTGTTTTATTAAAGGTAGGCCTACTCTTTCATTCAGCCAACTTTCATGGACTTCCAAGGTTTTGACCCTACCCTAATTACAATAGCAGCAGCAACAAAGCAGCGACAAAGGAACATGATGTAGATTTGGACGAAAATAATAGTAGTTTTATTACTTCTTTACTTGTTTGTACTTTCTCGCCGAGGTGGCATGCGCATGGCAATGCGGCAAGTGCACGGTACACTCTTTAAACCAGGACCAAAATCAATACAATATTATTAAAATTATTGCATAAATAATGCATAATTTTCAATAATAACATACAAAAATTACATAATTATTCAATTAATTACAAAAATTAAAATTAATTACATAAAGAAACAAATAAGACAACTGTTACGTGTGAAAAGAAGTGTTAGAGCAGGCCTACAATATGATTCATGAATAATATTTGCAGGTGGCTATTCTGATTTTTGAAGAAGATATGGTTCATTACTAGACCAGGGACCTTGCCTGACAACAAATTATTTTAATGTAAGCCTGACAATGCCTCTTATTTATTTCCTACTGTTTACGATACATACCCTAAAAGTAAAATGCTATGCCAACATAATCAAATAAAAGTAAAGGCAAATGACACGAATACAAGCTTTGCTTCCATATTATAACATTCACAAAATATGTATCAACAATAAAAAAATTGCAGCACTATTATTAAATAACTTATATTACAATCCATTAATAAGCACGAGATGAAGGTCATACAGAACGCTTGAGACCTCATTGGGGAGGTTGTCGGAACAAAAACAGCTACCAGCAATCCTAATAAAATGTTTTGTTTCGTCAATATGATGAATGCTAGGTAATGAGTTCTCTTAAATTGTTTTTAGTTTTTGGGCATTCCTTTCTGAAGGATGAAGTGTAATTGGGGTAGGACAAGTGCCCCCCCCCCTGTCATGAATTTCAAGTAAGCCTACAAAGCCTACATTACATTGCTTGTACAGTACAGTGCAAGTTAGTTTGTGCACAAAAAAGTTTCGTTTACGGTTTATGCAAACTTATTTTAAGAGATATACTCAAATTAATTCGGGGGGTTGGCGGGGTGCTATCTTGAAGGAGTCAATCTATATCGTTATTTTTATTTTGATACCATTTCAATAGCGGACATTAATGCATCGTTTGTTTGTGAACAATTCATTAGTGCACATGTATTTCCGAAGATATACACAAATTTATTCGGGGGGGGGGGGGGGGGGGGGGAAATCGTTTGTTTGGATTTCCAAAGATACACCCAAATTACTTGACGAAACCCTCTCAAATCTTGAGTATAAATTGAATCCATTTCAATCGTGAACATTAGTGCATTGTCAGTGAATGTTTTGCATACAAAAGTTTCTTTATAGTGCACTCTTATTTCAAGCGATAAAGGTCCTACTTAAATTACTTCGGGGAGGGGGGGGGGGGAACTAGGTCCCCCAAATTTTGTGATTTTATGAATCAATTTCTAGGGTGAACATTAGTGCATCATTAGTCTAAGTTAATGCTGAAAATATGTCGTTGGTGTACACTTCATACACATAAATTACTTTTAAGGGCATAAAAGAGGGAGGGGTAGAAGGGGGGTAATTATTGGGGGTGGTTTGGGCACGGCTAAGTGATTGCATTAGTATTCTTAACCCATAAAAACGTAAGTTCAACTTATACTATTGCTTATGTCGGCATAATGGGGGGGGGGGGGGATAGGAGTCTCCTCACCCCTTTGTAGGTATGTATAATGTGTGTAAGCCTATCTAGGCATTTGTGTCCACTGTCCAGTCTAAATTATGTAATGTCATTTCGGCTTTGCATGCCATGATCTCTAATAATTATTGTCAATGAAGGTTTTAATGTATTGTTCATGAATCATGACTTGCCATTTTAGGCCTACTTGTAGGCCTACCTGAAATCCGAGGTTTCACTAAAATAGTGTAGTCTAATTCAATTCAATTCAATTCAATTTATTAGCAGTTCGTTATTATTACATAATAATATCAGTATCACACATATGTAGAGTATATCTAGGAGTATTGAACCATAGTCAGAAGTAAAATTAAGTCAGAAGTGATAATAAAACATTCATATATCAAAACAAAACAAAGTTGTATCGTCATTACTCATTAGGCCTATACAGTGAGCCAATAGTAGGCCTACAATCATAATGTATTAAAAGGAGTAGGTAAAAAAACAAAACAATAACTGACAACAATGAATAAATTTAGCGATAACAATACACAACAAGCCAATTAGAATTCTAAGCAGTGCTCACATAGGCAGCTCTTGCTAAGTTTGAACTCCATAACTCTATAAAAGACACGTTTTTTTAAATAGAGGCTAATCCTGTTTTTAAATAAGTTTAGGCTAATATCCAGTATTTTAAGTCTTTCTGGCAAGTAATTAAATAGAGCCACCCCCGCATAAGCTGGATCCCGACTCACCATGTGCAGCCTAGAGTCTCTATGTGAAGGTTACTCTTCTGCCTTGTATTGTGACTATGTATGTCACTATTTTTTTTAAACTAGGAAAACGCTTAAGTCCCGCCGCGTTGATGGATGAGCTTTTTGTAAGTTTTTAGTTTGCGTAGGACCACTTTTCCTTTGCAAGTGCTTTTTGAATGCATTGTAGGTGATTGTTGTCGAGTTTCTGGATTCTGGCTATCTTTTTCAACTTTTTCTTTCAAAAGGTTCTACATCACCATAAATAACCTTAATGTCCATGTGAAATATGAACGTTGTAGCCCCACCTTGGTCAAAATCGGCCCAAATGTCACGAAAATATCGCACTAAAAATCGAAAAAAATCGTAAGAGTACGATATTCATGAGAAATATTTCTTCGATTGTACCCAAAAACCGTGGCACGTCTAAGTTCAGAGATTTCGAAGGTCCCCTTCAATTTTCATCAAGATCGCTTATGCCGTTTGCCCGGAATCGTGCGAACAAACAGACAAAAAAACAAACACACAAAAAAAAAAAAAAACAACCGAGCTAAATTTTTTGGGGGGGTCAGTGAAATTGAAGTCTTCGCTTCGCTCATCCAATAAATGCTTATTCACAAAAACAATAATCCGATTATAATGCAGGGCATCTCTGTACTTGAATCGAACGCCTATATCCCTCCAGTCTTCTAAACCCTTCTACCAAAAATTAGTCATCTGTTAATTCGAAGACCAGTTGATGAATGCTAGGGTTTTGCTTGCTCTTGTATCAATCACCACATCTAGCAACACAGCAAATACCTCTACTTGGTAGTTGTACCATATTTTGTACAAAGCTAGCGATTAAGGCTGTGTATTCACCAAAAATCAAAATCCAAAATAAACATAAAACCGTAGTTATAGTGTACGATCATTAATCACAGCCTTTTGAAAAGATCAAAAAATATTTTTTGGATTTTTTTGGTTGATGCATTTTTCCTCTATTGCTACTTTTTTGAACGATTTTTGGTGCTAAGTTTTTCCAAAAGTATACCATTTGGATGGCTGAAATACTTATCGTAGCTTACACTCATCTTTGACTATAGAATGTGGTATTTTGAAATGTATAGCTTTCGTATCTTAATATCTTCATTTTTTTCTTTTTATTGTACAAATACCACAAAAGTACTGGAAAATATAATACACTGTAAAATGTAAGGTATATTGAAGATACACATTTCAAAATAACACATTCTATAGTCAAAGATGAGTATAAGCTACACTAAAAATATCAGCCATTCAAATGGTATACTTTTGGAAAAACTTAGCACCAAAAATCGTTCAAAAAAGTAGCAATAGGGAAAAATGCATCGACCAAAAAAATCAAAAAAATATAGTTTGATCTTTTCAAAAGACTGTGATTAATGATCATACTCTATAACTACTGATTTATGCATATTTTGGATTTTGGTTTTTAGTAAGGTTGATCTATCCACCTATTAAAAAAATTCCTAAATATTATTTTATCAAAACAACATACAAAGTTTATCAATTATCATCATTTGACATTGCCAAAACTATTTTTTATTTATTTTTCGGTTGAGCGGTACGCCCAGTATAGACGTTCATAGTGAAATTTATGATGCATACTCCGGACATATTCCTGCTCATAATTGTTTGGTTGGAAGGCTCATTTTTGTTCCTCCTAAAAATTGCTTGGCCATTGAATTTGTTTCATTACGAGAACTCTAAAAAGTCAATGGCCAAGCAATGTTGTTATGATTTTGAGTTTAAAATTTTTACTTTTTACCACGAAAATGGTTGGCTTGGCGCTCGTCAACAGGCGAAATGATCTTACTTCTTTTCAATGCGAATTAGGGAGAAATAATGAAAAGCTTGGCTCAACTTCTATATCTCACAGCATTCACAGCCGAAGACTTTCGAATTAAAGGAGAGCTTGGCTACCGATTTTTTTTTTTTTTTTTACAAATTTTTGTATTTGTGGGGGTTGAACTATTCCAAGGGGAATTGGAATCTCGATACTGAATGTTGAGTTTTATTTAAAATAAGATAAGGTTAATAAAAAATCATTGTGTGTTGGGGGGCCACAAGGGGGTCCGCGTTAAATCTGGGGGTCCATGGCCCCCCCAGGCCCCCCTAGCGTCGACCCTGCCATCTAGGGCATCTAGCATCCTGCATCCCTGTCTGAATCAGTTAGAAAGAAGGCTTTATTTCTGGCGTCGTAGCGAGAGGTCAGGTCTTCTATGACTCTTCTTCGTGTGCGATAGCCTTGCTGTTTCCTGCCTCTTTATGACACGACACCAGGCTTGCCATTGATGGTCCGAGACCTGAGTCCATCCGTGAACCCTTACCACTTACAAGCATAATAAACGTTTTCTTGGAAGTTGGAACCCGTTTATCATAATATATCATGCTACGAAACAGATGTCGGACATGTTATTGTTGTAATTAATTCAATAAATCGCATTAAAATGGCTTAAATTGATCTCTCACTTGTGTCATTGTTGTGGTTAGCTATGGTTGGCGAGTGGGGTGCGTGTCTAACTCATGAGCAAAAAACTCTCAGAGGGCTTGCGCCCTTAGGCTACAGCCTATACAGCCTAAATATCTATTCTCTATGGCCTAATGGTTAATACGGGCCTGGCTGAAAGGACTAGCCAATAGATCATAATAAATAGGTTCATATTGATAAAGCCGATTCTTTGAAATAGGATTACAGAAAAGAGAATACCAAGTATTCGGTGCTGTTCGAAGACTTTCAACCAAGATGTTTGGCATCCTTGTTATTATGCGGTTTGGTTTTCGTTCATCATGTTGCCCTCGATGCGAAATAGAAATAAAATAAATACCATTTCTTATTTAGAGTGTACACACAGCACACTCGAGTCACACACAGAAGTCAGAACTGATTCTCAGTGCCAGGGAGGAACTCTTTGTAGGGCCTGGCCTGCCCAGTTTTAAAAATATTTATTACTCGTGATGTAATTGCAGCAATGCTGTATTCAAGAACGTATTCATAAATAAATGGTGTAAGAACTATACAGCCTGGAATTATAAAAATAAATGTCTCTTATGTACGAATGAAATGATCTAGGTGCCCGTTAGGGCACCGCAGCCAAGCAGCGGTGCGCTACACACTCGGGCACCTTATACAGGAAGTAGAGTTGGGGTGATTTCGAGGTGTCACCCAGCCGTCATGAAACGTGATGGGAACTTAAAAACTATCAAAATCAAGGGGATTTGGGTACTTGACAACACATGCCAAATTTGGTTGGTGTACGAACATTCCTTCTTGGTGAAAAAATGACTTGAAACATGCTCAAAATCACTTTAAGGATGTTAGTTACTACTACTACTATGAACTACTACTGACTGCTGTCTAATTCGCCAGCGATTCTGACCAAACGGGTGGGGCTACAACGTTCATATTTTACATGGACATTAAGGTCCATGTAAAATATACATAAGTTATGAAAAACATAAGTTAAAATATACATGTAAGATTGAGTGACAGTTTACATTTATGTTCCCATGTTACAACCACAGAAACTTTAAGTGCCGTTATCAAAAATGTCTCTTATTATGGTACCGGTGTTATTTTGCTAAAAATTTTGAAGAAAAAATAGAATAAATTATTTTTCTTTGTCTTTTCGAAAAGCAACATTATTTTAAAGTTTATGTGCTACCTTGCGAAGGGCTCCCATAATTGTTTAACAAAAATAACGGGATATCTATTTATAGTGATTTTAGACGAGCACGGAAGACGTTGTGACGTTGTCAGACTCTTTCTTGTGTTGGGTACCGAGGGTTTGACGACTACAAAACTCTGCGTACATTTAGTAAAAATCTAAAATAAAGTTTAAAAAATCACTAAGAAATAAAACAAATCGTAAAAATCACAAATGTTTTTTAAAAAATAAAAAAAATAACAAAATGGCAGGAATAACGTCGGCTACCTCGTTTGTGCAGGCATTGCACAACGAAAGGTTAGGAGGAAGGAAGGAAGGAAGGTTAGGAGGAACAATGGAAGTACACTACACTGGAAGTGGTCGACGTTGTTCCAGTCGAACTATTCAGACGATCTAAAAAAATCACTATGGTAAAAAATCACGGAATAGAAAATAACGGCAACCGTGAACCATGACAACACTGCAAGCCTGCGAGGCAGAGAGAGACCGAGTTTGAGAAGCAAAGGCGCCACGTTGTGCCACCCGTGCTGTAAGGTCCGGGGCAGCGACGTCATATCGACCTCTCATGTGATTTTTACAGTGGCGACTCGTGCTATTGTGCGCTGGTGCTGTAGCACCACCACCATAAATCATCCATCTCCATTAAACTGATTTTTTGACAAGTTCAATATGTATGTATTGTAGAATTAAGTATTCAAAAGTATCCGCGGCCGTGCTGCAGAGATGGCGCTGATGGTCAACTTTTTCATACCGCGTAGTACATGGCGGTTACGTTTTTTAACCAAGCATAAGGAGAAACCTGCGATGTGCTCCGCACCGAATTCGACGACTTTTAAGCCCTTTTAGCACGCAACGACAGGGAACAACACGGGTAAAACGAAACGCAAACCGGTCTTCTGGTGGTATCGGGACTAGCGCACTCGGGCTCTGTATAGTTTCGCCCGCTAGCCTCACACCCTTGCAATCACTTCACTCGTCAGTCTTCAGTCTTCAACCCTACAGCAGTCGCTTGTTTATTCCTTATTATTCATCCTTGTTTATTTTAAATTGATTGCAGTTTCTTTGTTATTCAATTATTTTTATTTGTGTGGAGGAGGTGGGTATTGTGACAACCTCACACACCCCTCCTTCCCTGTCACACATAACCTAATGCATGATTTACGTTTGCTGTATATTAGCACCACCTGTTATAATGTCCACGAGCCGCCACTGGATTTTTATGAGAAATATTTCTTCGATTATACTCAAAATCGTAACAACTCTAAAGTACAGTGGTTTTGAACGTTTCAAGATCGAATCATTCATTTCCTCCAGTGGAGCGCGAACAAACAAACAAGACAAAACAAAACAAACAAAAATCACCTTCGTTCGATAGACCGGGTATATTGAAATTGAAGTCTTCGCGGCACTCATCCAATAATTGGCATTTGACAATTATTATTATATGTATATATATGCATAGCAAATAAGAAATAAATATATTATAGCATTTTTTTACGATGTGCTGAAAAATATCCCAGGTACTTTTTTTGTTTTTCTGTTCGTGTTCTACCAGACCACCGTAACCCGACCTTTTGATTGTTGAGAAACTATTGACATACATACCAAATCCTAAAACGTATGCTTACCATCAGCAGGGTTAGTTCCGCCCTTGACTTGAGCTCCCAACCCAAGTCGAGGCCCGTGAACGCAGCTGTCAGTAGTGAGCGCTCGACGGTGTACGCGTGCTGGGCGTCACGTACACCGCACAGTCGCTTGTTGCTCAGGTGTAATGCACATTGCACAGTGCTTGCACACACAATAAGATACTTTTCAAACGAGACGGTCTCGATTGCTTGTTGAAAACCTTTATTTCTATGAATTTATTATTATTTATTATTTCTATGGCCTACCTAGGCCTACTGCTTGCCAGTTTCAACCATCCCCAGGTGTCAAATGACTCGGCTAGAAGGAAACTAATAATTTTTGTTACTAAAATATAAATTTAAAAAATAAGTAACCAGTCTGTATCCCAAAACTTTCAATTTATTTCAATAAATTGGATAGGCTCCGTCAGCTGTGTTGTCTAGGCGTGTTGATCTCGCGCATTGTTGACAGCCAAGTCGCCTAGCCTAGGGCCTAGCAGACGTGCAAAACTCTGGCTTAAATAATAATATTCTGGCCAGACTTAATTTCGTACGTAGGCCATCACACCCTTTCGAGCTTCTTATATTATTTAATGTTTGTTTGTTTGTTTGTTTATTAGCCTTCTTTGGTACACTTATGCGTCCACCCACTATTGTGGTGGACAAGTTTTGGAGTTGTCAAGAAATGTAACAATACTATCTATTAGTATTACATATAAAAATTTAAATTTAAAAAGTACAATGTCAATAAATGACTACTGTACATTACTACTACAGATTAAAAAAGGTTAAAATAATACAGAGAGGCATATTCAATAAATGTCTACTGTACATTACTACAACAGATTATAGAAGGATAAAATAATACAGAGGGGAATATTTACAATAGTACAAATATACAAGATCACTATTACAGATTTTTTTTTTTTAATTAGGTGCAATGGCCTTTGAAATCTAGGTTCATTTCGGCCAGTTAAGATGCTATAATTGCGATTTTCATATCCGAGAGATGAGTGGTGATAGACGAAGGGTGAAGGACAATTACAAAAAAACCATGCCTTATGCGGGACTCGAACCCACGTCCCCTTGGTGCCGTATTCCTCGGACCTACGCCCTAACCGAATACGCCACCGCGGACGGCCTATTATAGATTAAAAGGTTGATACCAGCCAGAGACTGAGGCCAATGTTCAGTCCCCCCAGCTGTAGAATTCTAACAATGAGTAGAATTCTTTATCCAGCAAATGAAGAGCCTACACGAAATAATAAACATGTAGGCCTTAGGCCTACTTTGACACCGCACCAAAGCAAATCTAGGCCTAAAAATCTCGCGTGAACGGCTGACAAAGGCATTTAAATGTGCAAAACGAAGGGCGATATGAGGTTGAATCCATTTTTCAAACATCTGGTGTAATCTGCTTACATATAAACACAGACATTAGTCGGTAGTGTAATCGGCTAGATAAAATAATGTCCCAAATATATGCTTCATTCAAGAACCTGTCAACATTCACTGCCGAGACCCAAAAGTCAAGTCTAGATAATACCTTTTAGGTAGTTTTGTATGAGTACATGGTTGAAATGGATGGAAATCTATTTGGTTACTGTATTTTATTGCTTTCAAAATCGCAATTTTGGTGAATTAAATATACAATCATAATATTTCTTAGTATTTTCGTAGACTGACGCGATTCACCATGCGTTTTCCTATCAGGTGGGCGTACCTATCCCTGGTTCTCTAGTTCCTCACTCGCGCGCCAGAGAGCCATACTGTTCCTTGTTTCCTCGTATAACTGCTACCATTGTACTGAAAGCTGCTACCTACTTACACATTTTGGGCATACACTTTCGAATTCTACCTGATACGCCTACCCTAGGCTTCCTGGTAAAGCCCATCCATGTAGGCCTAGTGTTGGTTTAGAGGCAATAAAACAACACAACACCAACTTTATTTTATTTTATTAACTTTGTTTTAACCATTACTTACCTCACTTTTACACAAAGCCGCGAAAACGTGCGGGCAGATGTCATATCAATCTTTCGTTGCCCTAAAAGTACGATTTTTATGAGAAATATTTATTTGATTGTACCCAAAATCTAACATAACATATCCAAGTTCATTGATTTCGAACGTTGCTATAAGTTTCATCAAGATCGGAGTAGCCGTTTGGCCGGTCGAGGGCCAATGCCACGAAACTATCGTGCTAACATCGTGGGGGGGTTCATGAGGAATATTGCTTCGATTGTATAAAAAAAAAACGTGGCAGGTCTAAGTTCATTTCGAAGGTCCACTAAATATGTCATCAAGATCGCATCATTGGGGGGGGGGGGGGGATATATTGATTGTTGACATTGCAAACGGTGGCATCACAGACACAGATAACAGTGGTGGAATTTTACTACATATTTTTAGCGTTCTTTCTCCGATAATTTATAAAATTGTAAAGATCAACATATTCGCTTTACCCTATTACAGGTTTCCCACAAAAGTTATTTATTTGTTTATTCGCGTTTACAAAATCTTTCCACTTCAAACTTTTCAGAACTACCCAAACAAGGCAGAACTTCCCACTAATATAGGCCCTGATGACCAGGCAAACGTTATTTTGAAACAAATCTTGATATTCTCTAGTACCGGTAATTTACAACGAGATTTACAATTTCCCATAAATTATAAATGAAAATGTGTATTATTATTTTTTCACACAAAGATGTTCAGTTCACCTCGACCCCCACCCCGCCCCGCAGCAAACAGTCTACATTGTTAATGTTTTCAAAGACTACTAACTAGGCCTACGTGATGTGAAAATAATTATTTCGTACACTTACACACAAATATACTCTCTGTGCTTACAGTAAAGGTTTTTATTTAATAGCTGGAACTGTTTATAATCAATCATTATATTTTATATGCACAATTCAACAATATTCTTGTTTGGGGGGCAAGTGCCCCCTCTACCCCCAAGCACCGGAACCCTGGCCTCATTATGTCGGTACCCCATCCCAAGCGGAAGTGCCTCGAACCGAAATGAGATCCCAAGATTTCCGCGCGAAGGTTTCCCTCGTATTTCCTAATTAGATCTTCATCCCAATCCCGAATAATGCTCCTCACTAGTAACAAATATAACCGCGGGTACCGAAGTGTTGTTTGTAGACAGGGTTTCGCGGTCGGCTCAAACGACTATTCCAGTGGCGGAACCCCGGAACTAGGCGCCGGCAGGGCCCGCTAGTTTAGGGGGCCCCGTTAAAAAATACAGTATTTCACCCTGTTTGGAAAATATTGTATTTGTTTTCGTTGCTAAAATGACCGTTTTGTGAATCTAGCGGTTTGAAGGTGAAATCTAGCGGATATTTAGGAACTTTAAAGCGTCCACTACACAATTCACACAAAAACTACATTATCTTGGTATTGCATTCAGCCCACAACTTTTTTCTAACACGCTCCAAACGCACTCTAAAAAACTAATTTTCAAAATTTTTGTCTGCGGCGCTGTCGTTGGGGGCCCCCCGTACTTGGTCCCATGCAATATAGTACCCCCGAGATATTATATACCCCCCCCCCCCCCCCCCCCCCCCCCCCCCCCCCCGGGATGAAAAGCCTGAATTCAACACTGAGCCTATGTACCTATGTGTGTATCTGTTAGGGGGGGCCCCCACCCCATAGCAACATAGCCATTTTGTGGGCGAAGTGAAACGAAACGAAAAAATGAAACGAAGTTCCGCCACTGGACTATTCATATTCATCATTCTATTATTGAAAGTTCTCCGATGTAAACGATAAGTTACGAAATAATAACTCAATTTGGAATTCCAATTTTGAATTGTAGGCAATAGGCATAGGCATATAGGCAGATGCATACGGGGTTTAGTGGTGTTACAAGAGTTGTTTATCTAGTAAATGCCAGTCTGTCCCAGAGGTCTTGCGTTCGATCCCAGTCATCTCATACCACCTCATGATAATGTAATCAACTTCTGTTCTGAGAATATTCTTCTTTAAAATACTCGGAAATTAAAAATTACTCGCTAAGCAAGTTCCGGAAATAAATCCCCGGAAGAAGAAGAGCCACCGGAAATGAAGACGCCTAAAAATGTCACGGAGCAACTAAGAGAGGTTTTGATACCCCTCTTCCCTGCCAATGACTGGGCTAAACGGAAACCCGTTTGTTTACCACAACTTTGCGCAGTGATGGAATGAGTGCTGATGTAAAACAAAACTTCCAGAAAGAAGGTTTCCTTGAGTTGACACTTGACAGGTTCGATGACGCACTGGAAGACAGTGCAGTGCACGCCTGTGAGCTGTTCGTAGAAAACTATGGTACTCGTGCCACACGCACAGAACGCGGCCGCGGCAAGCGAGGCGCCTCGCGAGGTTGTTCAACCCAGGTTCATTAACTCACACAGAGATTCAGCCTAATACCAAGATTATTGTTTTCAATGTCATTTACAACATTTACAGTAAAAAGATTCTCAACTGTTCGATTGGTACTTTTTTTTTGGGCCGGTGCAACTATTGTGGTATGCGTACTAGAAAAGTTCTACTGACCTCACGGACATTGTCTAATAATATCGCTTATGAATAAGATCCAACACGTCTCTTTCAGTTAAAATTCACATGTAAATAATACTAATCGTTATTCAAATTTTTGTTTTAAACTTAATTGAATGATAAAGCCTTTACGTATAAATCGTGAACAAAATTAATAAATAACATTTGTCTTGCCTTGTTTATCTCCATCAATTAAGATGGATTTAACTCGTGACCGTGATGTTTTCATTCCACCACCACCACCACCACCACAAACAATGTGATATATGTCGTGACCAGGGGTAACTCAAGGGAAACGTGTTTTTTTTTTTTAATGTTATAGATGTATTAAATATACATAAAATAATGTAATTTCCGTTGTGAGTTGACGTCTGTCTTTACATAGCGATTAAATGAGACGCGATTCTCCCCTTTTGGATTTTACGATAATAAAAATAAAATTTTCCTTAAAACAGTGGAGTGGAATAGATGGCGGAACTGTACACCCCTTCTGTCCGGATTATTGAACTCGTCCGTTTCCCCTCTGCCTTGCGGGGTGAACAAAGGATCGCACTCGCACAGCACACAGCACAGCACGCCACACTCATCTCCCCTGTCCCCTCAGCTCAGACATTTTCAGTTTCAGTTCGCTCGCCGGTGCGGTAGGGTCGGTGCTGAGAGAAACTTGCTGCGAGCAATTATGCGGGACTGAAGAAGCTGTCTTTTCATATTGTTGCAATTTTTTAAAAATATTTTTTAAGCGTGTGCTGTGCTTGTGGAATTCGAAGTGTTAATATATTTACCTCCTGCCGTTGTTATTCAAGTAAAATTAGGCCGTCTTAAATGTGTAATAATAGGCCATTTGTCTGATTTAAATGATGTTTCCCAAAGTGGGGCCAGCGGGAATAGTTAGTAAAGCAGTCTAGGCCTACCCAAAAAAAAAGTTTTCCCCATTGGGCTACGTAGGGCCCTTTTATTAATTCCTGCTTTGTGTGGGTTTTTGTTTAAAAGGGGGGTCTGGGAAAAAATCAAAAAAGCTAGGCCTAGGCCTGCCTACCACTGTGATTTGTGCTATGAAACGTAGAACTGTGTAAGCTACATCAGTAGTTGGCTAAGTCTTCATTAATAATTAGTGATCAACTTACTAGTCGATTGTGAGTGTGTTATTTGCTCAAGAGGATTAGAGAACTTCGATTTCATTGATCTTCCGTCAGTTTACATTTTATCTCCAACGTTTCGGTAAGTAAATGTCAGTCACCCTGTTGGTCTAACTGGCTCCTTGCCAACTAGGCCTAGGCTAGCATTTAAACAAGAAATTTATTATTTATTAGGCCTACTAGGGCTATATGTTGTTATATTTATATTACACTTCTTTCCACCGAGGGCCTATATCAGATATCAGATGACGTAAATATTAAAGCGACGTTGGCCTAGTAGCTTAGGGTAGGCCTAGGCCTATTTTTGGAAGAAATAACATGGCATGGACATGATAGGCCATGGGCCTAGGGCCTATGCCTGCTAGAGGGTAGGCCTAGCTTAGCTGCTCGAACTAGATAGGTAGGCCTAGCCCTAGGCCCCTGCTTAGGCCCACCCGCTGGCTCATTGCTATAATATAATATATGTAAGTGTGACCTAGGTCATGTCACATGTGCCTCTGGCCTATGTTGTTATAGCCCTACCGATGACTCCATGGTAGGCCTAGGCCCTATAGCATATCTGGAATTATTAGTCAGGCCTACACATAGATATATAACCCCTATAGTAGCCTACTATAGGGGTTATATATCTATGGGCCTACACATACACGGATTAGGCCACAGTATAAGGGTAATTTGACGGAAATGTTATTTTGTATTAAATTTATGATTTTCATTCTATCTGATTATTATTATGTATTTACTTGGTTTTTGGCCGCGGAAAGTAGTTTCTGGACTTATTTAATCTCTTTTAGTTTGCTGGAATCGGTCGTTTGGGTACTAGTTCAGTTGGTGCGGTCCAACTTTTTCAACACTGTTTATTTCAAAGAAAACAATAAAAACAACTTCAAATGAGAAATAAATGAAGAACTCATTGTTAACGATTTATTTTTATTAATCAAATTACTCTGAAAATATACCAATAATTATAGAATAATGAACACAGATTGAACACAAACACTCACTCATTTCACTGTCATTTGGTCGCCATGTTTTCTACTTACGTCTTGATTTTACTTACTAGGCATATCAACCTTTTCCACTAAAATACTCCACCTACAAAGCCATTAAATTTAAAGGACTTTGCAATATCCAATCAAATCCTTCATCAGGTTTTTAATGACAGCTGAAAAAACATGACAACAGAATGGGCTTCAAAACAAACAAACAAACACTGCCATCTACTCAAAACATAGTGCATCAAAGAAACATGTGTGGTTGTAGGCTAGTTGTTATTAGAAACCGGTAGGCCTAAAATAATTTATAAAATTCTCAAGACATAGGTGACACAAACTACAAAGGAAATACATTATTAGATTAGAAACAAAATCTTTAAAAATTCCAGGAAAATCAATGCCAGGTGCACTTATTACATAGTAACATACATCAATGGAGCCTAGCCTATTTAAGTTTATGTTTATGTGTATTGGCTTCATGAAGGATGATGGATGAGTTGTTCCAATCCACATAATATGCCTAGGCCCCTACAAGTGATTCTCATAAACATGCCCTGCTGAACATACTTTATGCTGCGTAACGTTGCTTATGCTCTTCAACCTAACTTCAAGAGGTCTCTTGGTCTCCCCAATGACTGTACGCGGCATCACATTGCAAAGGTATTGAGTAAACAGCTTTCTTGGAAAATTCAGTTTCTTTCTTGGGTGTAGTAACTGTTAATATATAGCCTACTTTTCTTAGAACACTAGGTGATGAAGAACAGTACGAATCTCGAGATAGTAGATGTCTGATTTTATGACTGCATTGATTTTCTTGGAATTTGGAAAGTTTTTGTTACTAATCTGCCATAATGTTTAAATCCTTTCTGTTTTGAGAATTTTATAATTTCTTTTACTGGTTTTTAATATCAACTACAACCTCCACATATGATGTTTCTTTGATGCACTTTGTTTTGCTTAGATGTCAATGTTTGTTTTGAAACCCATTCTGTTGCCATGTTTTATCAACTGTCAAAGCTGATGAAGGAGGTTGATTAACCATTAAAATATCGTAATCTTTGTTTTATTTTGAGTAGTGAATATATAGCCCTAAAAATCATTTATTAATTTCTTACCTCTTGCCCCATGGAGAATGACAATACACTCAATATAATTTATCACGTAGAGTAAGAGCGACGGGCTTTTTAAAATAGGCCTAGACAAAATACGCAAGTACCGGTAGGCCCTACCAACTACTAATGGGCCTACCGTAGTAATATGGGAAATGCCAAGATTTGCTTTAAAATTAATTATTTTTTAGTTCTCTTGAGTCCCTGTACACCTGTAGCCCTACTGCTGGCGGGCTTAATCCCCTGAGTACCCCTCCTTGGACGATGAGTTTTAACATAGGAACCCTAGCGTGAGACGATCCACTTCATGATTGTGCTTACGAGTTACGACCGCAAATACGCTGGATTGGGTATTTTAGATACCGTCTCTACATTCAAAATCACTAGTAGGCCTAACAGAAGATTTCGGCTTCTCCAGTTCATACTTCATAGTAGGCCTAAAGTAAGACTGGGGCCTACAAAATCTGATCAATTTTTTTGCGAGGTTTCAGTTTGGGGCGGAGGGGCCTAAACAATGAGTGTCGGCAGTATGCTGCTTGTTTTAATAAAAATCAACGGTGTGATTGTATTCTTATGAAGTTTTGCACAATCGTATACCAAACTTAATTTTTTTCATTTATGACACTCTTGTATTATTATGTTAGGCCTACCTCCGTAGTTTCACTGGTTTGGTGGTGGTGGGGGTGGGGGGTGCGCGTTGCGTACACTTCCACTCTAAATTATCCCTATAATACTATTTGTCGCAGAATTGGGTTTCTAGAAATAATTGTGGATTGATTTTTATATTGGGCCTGTCCTGTTCTTGCCAATCTTGAGGGCTTGCAGCGCTTGTAATATTTGGTTCGGGGACGTTACTGAATGGGCGGCCCATTAGCTAACTTTCGACCAAGCCACAATTGCAATTGATTATCGTTTGGCGTTTATTATCCTCTAGCTTTCTATTATCATCAGTCAACACTCAACACAGTGCCACCGACGAAATATTGTTTGATGTGATATTATGCGAGGTGTGAGACCTGGCTTAGGCCCGTGAGGGGAAGGAGGCGGTAGTGTTTGATTGATATCGTGTTTATAAATACACCACGGCACGATTCCTTCTATTTGAGACGGCTCAACGACCTGGCGCTACTCAAATAAACCGCCTGCCATGCCATGTGCTCCATTAGAGGCTAAGTTTTTACGCATTGCAGTTAATTTAAAAATATATTTTTTTTACTTGTATATCAAAACATAGCTAGATCCTAAGTACTTTATTTGTATTTTGTAATGTTATTCGTAATGCATCTGCTGTCTGCAGTGGTTCATGGTTATGCGGCCGCTCGCTCTCATCGTCTTCAACTTGAATAGCTATGCAAAATATTCGGTGAAGTGTGGCCTACCCACACGAACACGATACCTACCTCATTCCACTCTCCTCATACCTTGCTCATATTGAGAAACATTTTCGGGGGCACTTAGGCAGAGCACAAATTTGCCACCCACGACGAGGTGGCGTGGAACTGAAGGTGTCTGGTGACAAAGGCCCAGCCGCCGAAGGCAATTACGCCATACACGTAAAGTGTCTGCACTAAATTTGCATTCTAGGTGATTGTTACTACTAAAATAAAGTAGATTAAATTAACATTTCCATGACATATGATATCGAAGCAGAACACATTTGCTACCCCGGGCCACCGACGTGACCAAGCAAGCCGGAAGTGACTCGCGACCGACCGTGCGTAGTGCCACGTGCATTATTATACCCATAGATATTGAACCCCTATTGTAGGGGTTCAGTATCTATGATTATACCACTATAAATATTGCCTTGTGTTATTATTAATTCCTAATCCCGAGTGAATTGACACGCAAATATATGTTTGACACAAAATCGAGCGAACTGTTACTTCTCGCTTCTCACGAACAAAATATTATCTCGCCGACCACGGCACTGTTCCATAAAGTCCTTGCAGCCAGAAGGAAAAAAAAAATTGTAGGATGCCCGCTGTAGGGTATACACATCAGATTTAACCGGTGTGACCCTCTTCAGGTAACTATAAGTAGGTATATTGCGGATAGGACAATTGTGAAGGGATGTCCAAGGGCTATTTAAGAGGACTCAATCCCTTGCATTTGCCTTAACGACTGAGGAAAATCTCGGAAAAAACCTTCAGTCAGGATTGCCGGGCTCGACGGGATTCGAATCTGGGACCTCCCGAATCAGAGTCTAGCGCGCCAGCCAACATTGGCAGAAGGAAGAATACACACTGCTCTGAGAGATCCAGATAGAGATGGGGCACATGTATCTGTTTTGATTTTGAACCAGCTTATTGCTAATGGAAAAATGTCGTAAGCAGTCACTAGCACAGCTGCACAGTATCAATAAACAATAAGCATGTGTGTATACAGAAAAACCCAGACGCGGTCCTTCAACTATATTGGAAATACAGATAGCGAAGCAATGAACACATGCGTCTTACACGGCCGCTGTGAGCTTGTTGTCGTCACACTCGCGGCGGAGATGAGCAGTGTCAGCCGTCATACCTAGCCACACTTCGTACGTCTAAACTTCCGTAGTGGGATAAAGTTTAAACAAACTTCATTGCTCTTTTTGTCTTGCCTACTAGTCACAGGGTGTATTTATGATGTAGCCAACACTAGCTTTCCCTACATTCTGTAGTGTCGTCTAAAATCCTTTAAAAATCCTTTATAAACTTTTTACAATCGACTCTACTCTCGTCTTTACCGTTCCGAGTTTACATGGAAAGTATGCTGGTGCTGTACAGTGCACACACAAGCTGGCGAACATTTCTTTTCATTGGAACGCATTTTTGGACTTTGATTTGGACTCGCCATTTTGTATTTCCAGGATGTTGGAAGGAAATTTTTCGTGAGTAGTAATTCTCGTGTATTAGTAGTAGCATAACCAAAAAATACTAAGGCCGATTGGCCCAAGTATTTTTATTGGGTTTACTGTTGCTGCAATTCATATTTTGCGGTTTGTTGTGCTGGTACAGTGTCAGTATTCAAGGTTCGATGACACTTCGCTCGCTCATGGTCGATTCGACTGGTTGACTGCAACATATTGTTGGTCACACTCGCATCTCGCTGAGCGAATTCAAATACCTCTTTGCGCCGCTAACATTCATGGAATTATATAAATAAGAGGTATTATTATTGCAGAATCGGAATCCAGAGGTCACCAATGCCACGTTAGAATGTGTGTCTTCTGTGTGTATTTGTCTTATCAGATTCAGAACACGTTTTCGAAATATTGCAGTCGCCACATTTTATGTATCTGATCGTAAATAGGCGACCGAATTGTTTTTATTGTAGTCATTTCCATGGCTTGGATATTGGACAAGACGTGTTACGAATGTGTGTATGTGTGTGAAAATGGAAATTTGCTGGATTCGGCGTTCAAGCGATTTTAAATGGACGGTAAAAAAGAGTTGCTCATCCCACCGATGATGGCCGCCGGCATCCTTCTGGAATGTTACCCAACTTAGGTCCGAGGATGATTCACCCGCATAACGTAAAGTGCGGAACGTATTATAAGACGTATTTTCCGTCTACTATGTAATCGATTGGCTGTAGCAAATAACGAATGGCGATTCGAATTCGATAATCTGCACTGCACAGGAAACCCCATGTCTTACGGGAAGCTGTGAACAAACAATGGAGCGTCGCATATTGGACCCAGGCAGGTTATAACCAAAGACATTGGAGTAGTATTGTTAGAGTGGCCAAGTCCACGAACCCATCAGGCCTCAGGTGTAATGTAGGATTGCTAATCACGTAGGTCTCTATCACCCTGACAAGGCACTAGAGAAGACAACGCAACGGGAGGATGTCGTATGTTTTTCGAACCGAGTGAAGGAAGGCATGGTACCTTTACGTCAGCTGCACAGCCGCGGCGGTGTTGTCATATTGGCATCTGTAGCCTACCTGTAGTGTAGAGAAGACTGTAGGCTGAGGTTTCACGGAACAAAGACAAGGTGTCTAGTTCGAGCGTGGGATACTCCTTTTTTTGGTGTGTGTGTGGGGGGGGGGGGGGGGGGGTGTTATCACAGTACTATTTATAACTCCATGGTGTTATCATTCGAGGTTTCTGTGTTGACAAGTTAATCATCCCTTTCTTCGCAAACAAGTCTGGCAATGTCTTGGGAAAGTTCCTTCTAAAACAAACTTAAAGAAGTTAAATTACTTTGTCAAGAAAATCAACGCTTCTGTTCGTGTAAAAACTGAAAGTTTTTGATATTTTAAAAATTGGCACCTATGAAACCCACCAGCACGTACCCACGACTGAAGCTCTTCTCGCCGACTCCAAGGCTAGAGTTGCCTGCTCAGGTCCAAGACTCCCGGTCAACAGGCTACAGCATCTTCCTTCATTATGCCGGTTGACGGACCTTTCAAATTCTTCTTTTTCCTGTTCACATTTTGACTTGTGTGCAATTCCACGCTTTCCTGGTCTTTGACCAGCCTCACTAGGCCTATCTGCTGAGGGCTGTACAAAGCCAAACCGGTTTCTACGTACTTCTTTCTACCTAACCTAAACTGTGGTAAAAATATAAAAAGAAAACCCTCAATGAACTGAACAATTTCAATATTAGGCATAATAATTATTCACCCATGAATTCGATGAGTTTATGATAACGTTAAAGCATCTTCTATGCAGGACTTAAATTTCGTCCCAAGTTCCCACAAAATAGTGATTAAAAAAGTTATTGGTTCCTGATTGTGGCATATTTTCATAACACGCAGTCGAACCCGGTTGAAAATTCTTGTCAAGATCTTGGACAAGAACTTGTGTTAAGTAAGATCTTGTTTGCCAAGATCTTGCATTGAAAATTGAAATAAGATCTTGTTTATTTCTTGCCAAGATTCTTAACAAGAATATTCTTGTTAAGATCTTGACAAGAACTTGGTTAGAAACAAGATATAAACAAGATCCAGCCAGGGATGGGACGTTATCAAATATTTATTGAATACGCGTGTTTACACCACAAACATTACCAGCGTTATATTGAAATTGAACTTGCAGAATTCGTACGCATGCCACCATCACCATGTCGGGATGTCCTGTACGTACAGTGTAGTGTACACGGACGGCTGGGCCTGCCTGCCGGGCGTGATGTCTTGTGCCGTATGCCATCCATGTAGGCGTAACTACAAATCAGAGGCCGCCGGGCAAAACAGTATGTGGGGTCCTATTAATAGGGGTGTCATCCGAAAATGGCCAAACGCTCTTTCCTGGGTAAAGCATCCGTGATCGATTACGACAGGGGGTCCGGGGCCGGCCCCGGAGAATTTTCCGATTCTTAGAAGGTTTATGAAGTATTTTAACAATTTTTAGGTATGTTTTTTTAACATCTCTTGGTGGTGACTAGTGATGATTCAGTTGTGATTGCCAAATTATGTTATGTTTGGATGTACGTAGGCCTATCTACGTGAAAATAGCATTTTCTGCACCAAGCACGGGTTTTTTACTAAGTTTTGCGAGTGTTTCCATTTGACTCTGTCGGAAAAAATAGTCACTGTTTTATATATATATATTTTTTTTTTAATGTCTCGCCATAACGTTTGAACAGAGGTTTCGGATCAAGTTGAAATTTAGACCATCCGCAAGCTTCGTTCTGGATTGAATGCCATTAGTGTTGTGACCAAATCGTTCAAAAAGTTACGCATTAAAGTTTTTTTTTTTAAACTAAACGGCGACAAAATCTGAGGTGGCCAAATCATTTAGAATGTCCGTCCGGTCACGAATGTGTTAATTTATTTTGATCTGATAAGTAGTGTAGATGGAAATTACATTTTAACAAAAGTAACGTTACCATGGCAACGAAAAGTATTAGCACGGGGTTTCTGGCCACCATGCACTGCCACCTAGAAGTAATCAAAATACTATCGAGGAAACAGTCTATTATTTGTTACCGAAGAGTTTAAATAGTTTTCCCAAGGAAATGATGTCAAGGTCCTCTAGATGGCGGTGGATTTTATCCACAAAGTAAAGTTTTACCCAAATACCTTGGCAATAATAAATAATATTGAAAACATGGCCCCGTGGACAGCGAACGTCGCAAATTTAAAATTAAAAAAAAATGTGCAATTTGGGTCTAGCTATAGCACGTGCTCGCTTATCAACGCGTCCAACTGAGCGTTTCCTAGTTTTATTTTCTATAGTAGGCCTATCTATAATTTGTTTACACACATTTTTATTCAGATCATATGAATACAACCTTGATGACATAATTTGTAAATAAAAATATGAAAAAACTTCATACGCGCGGTTTTGAAAGTGCCAGAAATCAGATCCAACGAAACGCTATAAAATGACACTTGAAAATGCACACCCTCGACCAGAAGTAAATACAATGGCTGGGTATAGTAGATGCAATGCAATGCAACTAGATCCCTTGATTTACTTCTGGTCGAGGGTGTACCTCGAATTATGTTCTTCGATTTCACATATGGGATTTCCTCATTTGTACTGAGATATACACCGTATCCAGGTGGAGTATAACCTAAATTTCTTTTAGGTGTGCTTAGGGGTAGAATTATATATGTATTTCTAGTTATTCTCCGTATACTCGCGAATACTCCCATGACACCACTGGAGGCCCTTCTCCACAAAAAAATTATTTCGTCTAACTTTATTTTCCGCAAAACTGTTGACTACGTCGTGTCCACCTTTTCTGAGCCATTGATCTTCTATCTATAATTTTTAATTTCGAAAACGAATTTGTGATGCTTATCATTGTCATTTTTAGATTGCACATTTCAAAGCACTTTGGATCGAACATCGACGGTAATACTTGGGGCCCCGGAGGGCCTCTCAAGCTCGGGGCCTCCAGGCTTTGCCCGGACGGTGCGTAACCACTGGCAGTTAGGCCTACACCGTTTGTGTTATTCCATTCCACCACGCCCTATATAGTCCTACAAGAAATTGCATTAATATCGTATGAAGTAATCCGATTTTGCTTGCAAAGGCCTAACTATTTTTTGTTATTTGATTTCGCCTTTTCTACACTGCCTGATTTTTGTGCTTCTATCTTACTTCTCAGGAACAACCGCACTGTTCGCATGTAATTCGTGGCAACTTCACTGAAATGTTTTCGTGGGATCCACAGGAAAACCATATATTTTACCTCTCCTGTCAAACTAATGTGTTGCTTTTATTTTCTGTGACGAATTTCATGGGTCCCAGGGTAATAAATATTTGCCATTCCCCATTCTCTATTAGAAAGTGTCCATGCAGCAGTGGATAATAAAATACCCACAGCCTTCAGGGGTATGGAGAATAGCATTCTAGCATTGTCAGATGGTTGTTGATGTGTCAATAGAGATGGTCTCTGGCTGGTTTATTGCTGACTTTTATTATAATATCCGTAATAAAACCCTGTATGAAAGTATCATGCCCAATACTAGAAAAACTTGCGCACTAAAGTAGGCCTACATAACAGACAAAATAAATCAATGAGGTCTATCGACCATCGTAAACTGAACAGTGGTCGTTGTGTTGCCAACAGGTGTTTCAATATTGCTTGCACCTGGGGACGAGCTTGTTGCTGTAGACGTCTGGTTTTCATTATGACCATCGTACGTACGCACCATCATGACCGTCGGTTGATGAGCGTTTCAATATAGGGGCCGCCGGCCCCCCATCCATTCTCGAAATATGGTTGTGCCTTGTGCGCCCCCCCCCCCCCCCTCCCTTTTTTTGTAAATAGGGAACGTTTTGTATTTGTACTTCCTTTACGCTTTCGAGGTTTACGGCTTGCACATCATCTTTCATCTTTCTACCTGGGTTTAAGGTCTGTCATGGACACTGAATTACAAAAGATTGCCCTCCGATTGAGAAACACCCTAGGGTAGGGTCATCTCTTGTGTTTTTGTGTGCATGCTCTCTACCTCGGTTCACAATGCAACTGTGCTGTGCGCACGAGGAAGTGGGACTGAGAGTGCAGTGTATTTTGCCAAGGACGACCTTGTTGTTGCAACGTCACTGGCGAGCCAGGCGAAAGTACGTAGGTATCGCATGCAGTTCTGTGCAAGCTAGTTATTTCGAGTTTTTGCACTGTTTTAAGCGAGTGACCTGGTTTATGGTAAGAAGACTTCACAGTTGACTGTTACAAATAATCCCCCAGTGACCGGATTGTCCACATTTCTGAGAGACATTTGCCCTTTATCTTATTTCATGAATTCTAATGGCAGGGGTTCAATCTTTCCCGCTATAGATTGTTAGTAGTATAAGTATAGGCCTAGTATTTCTAAAGTCTAAACACGGGGCGACACAGGTCACAGGTGAGCGACAAATCGTAATATAATCAATAACTGTAGATTTTGATGAAACAAGTGGGTGTGAACTGTGAACACGCCATTGTATCGAGCGAGTGTGTGAGTGATGCGCCGGAGCCGGAGATGTTCAGGTGGTCTTCCCCTGTACGGCTGTCGTTGACCTTGTGGCTTCCAGAGTAGAACCTACTTGGTTCCAGACTACAGCTGAGTCAGGAGGATGCCATCTTGTGCCCACTTAAGCTTGGGGGGGGGGGGTCATTGAGAGGAGATTCGACATGGGTATTGGAGGCACGGGGCACTTTTTATAACTGGGTACAATTTTAGTTTCCTTATCCGATCCGGCTGCCACTACTGTGTCTTGCCAAATTATATTTATAAAATTACGTGGTGATTATTTCCCCTGTTAATACTGTCAGGAGTCAGGTTACACCATCTTGCCAAATCGGATCTACCGGAACAAATTCTCGGGGCAAGACCCCCATATCCTCATTAGACTGGTATTGCGAGTCAGGTCTAACTGACAAGAACTAAAGATAAGATAAACACACAGAGAAATCATCTAGCTAGATAAAGATAACAGATAACCATTGTTATCTAAATATTATATAGGTTAACCAGATAACTAAATAGGAAGAAGGCCACGGTCCACGAAAAAAGTGTTCTATGTCAATTGTCAACTGAATACTTATGGGCCTAATTAGTAATTACATATTATAATATTAATACTGTACAATAAACTCATAATTGCCATTTGACCATTTGTCATTGTTAATCGATATGTTACTGAACGTTTTATGTTATTAGATAAGATTCATGTGAGAGCTATAAACCACCTACTTACCTATATGTATTAAAACACGTTTCATCTCATGAATTCATGGGTAATTGTCAACGAGCGCGCGCCAATTTTCAATACAACACAAAGCACTGCCTATCAGTAAAATCACTACCCACTAGGACATGATTTTTGATAGAAATTTAAGAGTTTTGGAGCAGATGAATTTGAAACACACCATTGCTTTTGTATCACCAAAAAGCGGTAATCTTTCCCTAAATCTATCGATGTGCGCTCTTATTTATTAGGAATCGACAATTCAGACACTTATATAATCATTGTCATATACAGTCTCTTTTACCCCCTTTCACTTCTTCGATTTAGCCGCGTTCTCACTCGGAACACTGAAGTTAAGCAACATCGGGCGTGGTCAGGGGTTGAGTGGGTGACCGTTTTGCACTCTTCGAAAGCTTTGTGTGTTCTCCTTGACATCGTCTGCTCGGCAGTCCGGGTTAGTGGAGGAACCTATACGACTGTCAAGGTTTCACCGTCCTTTCGGATGGGACGTAAAGCCGTTGGTCCCCTTGGTACTTTTCGAAAGGAGTAGGCTATGTGCCGGTACCGGGTTTCCCCTCCTCCCTTCTCTATTAAATTTGCACTAAGTGGATTACATTATTCGTTGCAAATAGAGACTAAATATAATATAATAATAATAATAATAATAATAATAATAATAATAATAATAATAATAATAATGTCACAGTTATTAAACAATGTGTATGAACTATGGAGTGCCCAACTCTTTGCCGAGTCGCCTGAATAGCGTAGACTGGAATAAAGTCGACCATCTCGTTTGTACAGACCTTGTAGAGACGCCTACTCTATTTTGAATACCGGTATATGTTTAATTTTAGGCATTCGTGATATTACGGCGTATGAAAAATACAAAACTGTGCTATGATATGGTAATTGTAGTTTTTATATCTGTTGGTCAGCGAACGCCATTTTGAGGTTAATTTATTTCTTTTTGGGGGATACTATCCTCATTCCTCCCGCAACCCTTCCCAATTCAACCACTGATTGAAACCCATCCACTCTGTTGATTGTCTAATAGACCTACATGTCCCCGATCGCTTTACTTGATAGGTGAACCCGTATGAGTTGCATGTGAACAACTGGGCTGGGATCGATCGACCAAGCACATCGGGAGCAATAACCTTATGTGTCAAGTGCGCCGAGGACTGCCTTGCGGCTGTGCTCTGAGCGGCCGTAGATGTTCTTTCTAGTCTACGACATGGATTCGTGTTTTGATTTGAAATCAATTTTAAATTAAAAAATAAATCTGATTATTGCAAACACACAATTCCTCTGTCGGAAGCGCTACAGCCGGCCGGCTCAGCACCGGACGAACGAACGACATTCCGCACTTTCTCAATGGGACACCGGCGACCGCGCACTTGTTCCTTCCACTCCGCCCAGTTTATTGTAAAACCCCCTTCTTCATATTCGGTTCGGTGCACGTGCAACAGCAACCTCGGCTACTCGAACGTAGTTCCATTGCATTGTGTTTTGTTTGTTTTCAAATTTGAGTGAGGAAACATCACGTACACAAGGTTTTGTAATGCGTGCTACTTGCTAAAAATGCCAATGTAAAAATGAAAGCGATATAATATCAATTTAGCAAAATCGCTAACACGTGAATGTGATCCTATCAAATCCGGATTGTGCGGTCTTCTAAGGCCCTGCCTTCTAAGCCCCTGTGACCGACGGTCAATGTATTTCCGTTTACTACGTTTCGAGCAAGGTTTAAAAAATGCTCCTCTTTCCACGTTTAATGGGCGTGCAAAGAAGCCTTTTGAAGAACCACCACCAGCAAGAAGTGTAGGCAGGGTTGGCAAGTGTTAGCCACCCCCCGGTTTAAACCGGTTTTAACCGGCCTGGTCAGAACTCGTATTCACCCGCTAAACTAAAAAAAAATCATTCAGGCTAACTAGTTATGAATTTATAAATTATCAGAAAAATAATTGGGTCCACAATGACCCGAAAAAAATGGTAAAATTTGTTATTTTTCGAGCTAGGATCCCATCGGCAAAAATCTCCCGGACGATCTTTCTTTATGCTCCGTGACCTCGGAGGATTTTGATCCAAAATAGTATTGCCTATTATTGACGTACTCGACAGCCTTTTCTGTAAATCCTTTTCTTTTCAGGGGGAGGCCCGGGGCACGGTCAAAATGTATGCTTATTGCCAAGAAGGGGTGTGATTTTGGAATGCATATTTTTGCGTGTTTGAGAGTATATTTGTGCACAGCTTCAAGACACGATGTGGTAACAATTCCCCCCCTCAGCCCTCACCCCCATAGAAAATCTATGAAATCAACAACTGCCAACCTTCTTGAATGATTTAGCGTTGCAACGGATGTAAAAAATTTGAGAACTACTTTGTACCAAAGTGGTGTTTTCATTAAAAACTCAGTCCCACAAATGTAAAAAAAAAGTTTTTTATTGAATGGCTCAAGAAGATTAGCGTCTCCAGGAATTGACTGTGGAGCCCGAGGGAGGTGGGGGAGACCTCCGGCCCCCAAACCGCCCCTTGTCGACTTTTTTCAAACAGGCGACGTAATAACTAAAAGCCTATATATTTATACGTTCAGAACTCATTACATTATAGTTGATAGTGATAATTGTCGATAATGTGTGGTGTAATTGGTGTTGATAATTCTCGACCAAAGCTTGAGGTGGCAGAGCGCCTTATCGCAAAGGTGATTTTTTTGTTGCAAATGTTCATCATTGAATCACAAAAAAACACGTTAATAAAAAAAACATAATGGGCGATTGTCATTACTGACTAAGAAATGGAAGTTGGGAGTCTCATAGTCATGCAACCCCCCTGTATCCGCCACTGTATCTTCGTATTCACAAATTGAATAATCAATTATAGTGTCCACCGGTCCACGGTCAATAAACACCACTTAAAACATAGGCCAAAAGGAAATTGATGAGTTCGTTCGGTCAGTGACGTGAAATAGAGCCTTAGACCTGTGTTTGGTGCGGATGAGCCCGGCCAAATCCAGCGAATTTCACATTCTAGAATACCCCTGGACCATGGTCGAAGGATATTCTTCCAAAGAATATCGTGCTTGTACCATGCCCCTGGACCACGTTTCACCTCTTAACAATTCAGTATGTATGTAGGAAGAATATATCAGACACCATTTCCACATTTCAAATACATGTCTCGTACAGAAGCTTAGCAAAATACTTCTAATTGTCTCTCTTGTGGCACATTCATTTCCAGTTAAATTTAAAAAAAATGTAAATGTACTCGGAGAACCCGCATATCCGTCATGTATTGCGATAAATTTAACACCGTCGTATGTTCAACACTGTGGAGTTACTTATCACATTTAGCGCAGGCATTTGCCATTTGAGAATCACCCTTCTGAACAACCTAGGTACTCAAATTTAAAATGTTTGGGGTAACAATGACCCCTGCTCCCGCACACAAATTATGCCAATCAAATTGCCCCCCCCCCCCCCCCCCCCCCCCCCCCCCCCCCCCCAACTTTCAAAACGTTCCTACGCGCCTGAATGTACATCATTTCGTCGCAGAATGTGTTTGTTACACTGGTATCTGTGTGTGCCGGTGCCAGTGTGCGCCATACGTTGCTGCCCCGTCCTTGTGGCTGTTAAGTGTTTCGTGTGTGACCTAGTTTTTCCATTATCATCATCCAGTGACGTGTGCCCGTTGAGTAATAGCATTGACTTGGGTAATAGCCAACATTTCGCAGCGTGGCGTTGCACTGTGCTGTGCGCTGCTACGCGTGACGTAAGTGTAACGCATGGAGACCGGAAGAAGACTCATCGCGCTCCTTCGAGGTGTTAATTAAAATCACCGTACATTAAGTGTGCTTAATAACCATTTGCCACGTGTGTGCGTGTGTGTTTTGAGTCGTCACCACAGCTACGGTAATTCATATGCATATCTTGGTACCGGTGCATGAACAGCTGAGCGGAAGAACCTCCATGCTGGTAGTGGTAGCGACACCACCGTCTTACGAGGCTATGGCCAATCAAATACGTTAATTGTCAACTTTGAATTCAATGCTGGTGAAGGCGATTAGTGGTTTGGTTATGTAGACTTGAGAGTTTATAAATGCAATTTTGAGATTCGATACTTTCACAATTTGAAATACAACATAATCTGTCGATAGCTTTGTTCTAGGATGTCTCTTGATTCTTAGCTTAGTCGGAAAGTGTCGTCAGCCCGCCGACCGACCGAGTACGGACTAACTATAATGCTAAGTACCCGCGTATGCTGGCCACCGCACCGCCACTCTACTGTTACTGTACATGGCCGCGCAGTGGGCGGATTAAAAAATCTTGTATGAGGGGACGTCCTGGTTTTCATTTTCAACATAGGTCCGCTAGTCATTTCCCCGCGGAAAATTCTCACTAGCCGTTTATCAACGAATATACCGGACAACTAATGATTCTAGCGTTCTAAATATTACCACATTCATAAAAAAACAACTCATGACTCATTAGTAGAGGTACGTGAAAATAGCGTTTTGTGAATAGATGCAACTAAGGTTTTCCAGTCCTATTTTATTTTATTTTCCATTGTATCTATAATTTTTTTATACACGTTGTTATTCAGTTCATATTAATTCAACCTGGATAACCAAATTTCAAATTAAAAATATGAAAAAGTTCTTACACAAGGTTTGATGTTAGCCAAATAATAGATGCTACAAAACGCTATAAAATGACACTTGAAAATGTTATATACACGTAGTGACGTACCTCTACTCATTGGATGAGCGTAGCGAAGATTCCATTTCACTACACTGGAGAAAAAAATCCGGAATGTTTTTTTTTTTTTTTTTTACTCCAATTGCGATGAAATTTTCTGGAGGCCTTCGAAATCTCTGAACTTTGAACTGCCACAAACGAAAAATTATTTATAATAAAAATCGTAATTTTACGATTTTTTTCGACCTACATGCTTTATCCGATTGGAATGATTTTTTCACAGAACCTTAATTTTATGAATTAATATATTCGTGTGAAATTTGAGCGCCATCGAAAAATTATTTCTTATAAAAATCGCAATTTTACGATTAAAAAAAAAAAAAAAAAAAACATTCTTCGACAAATAACACCTACATGCTTTATCCGATTGGAATGATTTTTTTACAGAACCTTAATTTTATGAATTTATATATTTGGTTTTTTTAATTTCTCATAAAAATCGCAATTTTACGCTTTTCGTTTAAAAAAACATACGCTCATCCAACAACGCGCCTGAAAAAGCGTTTGCTAAACTTCCTAGTTAGGCATACGTTTCATAAAATTATTCTTTTGGTGATGTACGGTGGTGAAGTTCATTATTTTCTGTGCGATTTTTTAAACCCTTTTATTAATTAATTATTTACAGTCCATTTAAATCAGTATTAATTAGTGAAAAAGTTCTAGGCTAGCTAGACGAAACATAAATAAAACATGACGTGATGAGGATTTACTTGTAAATTGCCATTATTGTTAACTAACTAATAGGCCTATAGGTATGGGCTCAGTTTTAAATTATGAGACTGCCATAAGGTTCGGGATAGGAGTATGTGTATACACTGAATCAACACGTTTTGAAATAAAGCTATTTACTCAAATATAAGGGGGTTCCCCAGGAACTTTTGAGACTTTTTTAGGTAGAAATCTATGCATTTTATAGAGCAGAATAAAACATCGAGCGACGTTCTATCTCTAATGTACAAAAGTGGTTTATGGTATTGGTAATGGCCGCATTTCTCTTTGGGTCGATGGGTACTACAAGTCTACATTATTTCAATTAAGGGGGTTGGGGGGGATAAATAAGCCAATACTTTTTTTTATATATTGGGGGGCGGTGGCGTCCTCGGCTGCCATCGTCCTCCCTATACTTTTTTGACGGCGGATTAATTATTGTATTGTATTACTTTACTGTATGTGCATGCCATATTGACTAACACACAATATTGTATTTTAGCATAAGTCAGATATCAATATGGAATATATAATGAAAGATAAGGTCATAACGCTTTCAGCCTTATTTGACACATAACACATTTGTGAACAGGTCACTCAGATACCTGGGTTGAGAAAGTGCTATGAAATTAGCACGAAACGTTGTAACATATTTACTAAATAGTTTTCCGAAATATTAACTCCATAAAGACAATAATGCCCAATTTAATGATTTGTTCTATTAAAATGTCTTGTTAACCACTTACTTTCGTAAGTTTTGTACAAATCCTTTTACAAAAGAAAACTACTATTGTACAGGGAGCATAACTGAGAGAAGCCTCCGCGGATACTGCGTGTACGTCTGCCTCCCAGCACGTACGCCTCCTGCGTCGCGTGGGTGGGTGTGGTGGTCGCCCCGACGCATGCGGCGTGTCATCTGGCCTGCCTGCCTGCCTGGCTGGCTCGCAGCAGCAGCAAGGATTTAGAATCGATTGTTTTCATGCAAGACGAATTTTTTCAGTGTTCACTAGGCACTTGGGTGTAGTGCGCGCGCCGCTTCAACCTATTGTAGAGATGAGGAGGGACGGATGATAACACGAGGGTTGTTCTACAATGTTGCCTTGTCAAACTGGCAATGGTGCTGCCCGGCCGGTCGGTCTGGGTTGACGCTCGCATTGCGTTAACTTCCGGCAGTATTTTGCCTGTCACGTGTTACTACCTACGTCAGATAACTTCCGGCAGTATTTTGCCTGTCACGTGTTACTACCTACGTGCCAAACATCATCGTTGAGAGAGTTAGCATACCTCCACTGCAAGTTCGTGTTTTGAAAAAGGTTTATGACGATGAGTGACATTTACTTCATCTCGCTCATGTAGTTGACTTTTTGGAACATATATTAGCCCCTCCTGCTCGAGTTTGATCATTTGAGCATTGATGTGATGATGGACAGTGACGTCTTGGTGCGTTTGTGACCTCACTCTGCAGGTGGGAGGAACTCACGCATTCCACGCAGCAATGCTTCACTTTCCCGCTAGCTTCATTGCGTAGTCCTGATTACCTTTAGGACAGTGCTTCGCTTTAGCACCTGCGCAAACCCAAGCTCTAGGTCCTGACTAACAGCTGCTCCGAGCAGATACCATTCGCATTGACCTAATTCAATCCATCACCTGACTCGGGAACATGCAAGCCCCACGGCCACGTGGCATTCATTGCATTGTGATATTTCCGAGTATCGACGTCAACGATAAAACCTACGCAATTGCAAATCTAATATAAACACTACAGGAACAGTAACCACGGTCATAACATGAAAACCTTTACCCAAAATTGCTTACATTTTCGAGAGATATGTAATGGAATATCTTTACCCCCGGCGGGACATCACTACTGTACGACCTCTCGAGGCTACTACCCTAGTTTCCCCGCAATGTGTGCCTGTGTGTGTAGTGTGGACGTAGTAATGACAGGCTATGGGTAAGAATATACTGTCACACCGGGCCTCACTTTTTTATGTAGAGGTGGGCTTTTTAGATCAAAACGTTACTCGACCTGTGGAGTGCATGTTGTAACGAAGAAAGCGTACAAGTATAAGTTCTATCTGGCTCGTAGGTCTCGTGGTTAGGAGCTCTGCTTCCAATGCAGAAGGTACAGGCTAAGGTACAGGGTTCGATTCCCGCTTTAGGTAGAAGTTTTTTAACTTGGGAATTTGTAAACTGACTTTTTCCTATCAACGAGGCAGATAAAAATTGCAAGGTTGTTCCGAACTAGCCTCGTTGATTCTGTTGCTGTCCGCGGATGGAATCGTGTCCACCTTGATTGATCGGTGTTTCCTACTTAATCGGCGCGTGTAAGGTTGGCTTGGTCTGCTTAAAATTTCATGTCCCCCACTGACTGAGTAGGTAGACTGGTCGTCGTCGGAGAACTTTCCCCTTCCCTTTGACTACCTCCCCGACGGCGACAATTACAACACGGACGGATGGTGACAGACGGAGACGACCACGACGTGGGGGAACCCCTGCCCTCCGGAGTTATGCGCTTGTGGCTGGTTCTGACCAGCACAGGCCTGTCCACCCATTGTCCCCCCGCGTCATCCCTTACGTTCCTCCCTTCGTCTCGATTAGCCAAGTTGCATAAATATGAGACGTTAAACAATATCCAATCAATCAACTAAATACGAATTTATTTTAGTTATTTAATTAAACTATTACTCTATGGGTCTATGGGTAATAGTAAATTCGTTAGACTTAGTTGATCACCACATGAAAAATGATTCACGTAGACATAGCGTTTACGAACGGGTAATGACCGACTTGCTCATCCTACGGGCCCGAGCTTCGTTACAATACTAAGGGTTACGGGCCTTGGTCTGGCCTTCAGAAGTCGGCCCGTGCAGATCTCGAGACCTACTGGAATTGACCAAGCAAATGGAAATTTTATTTTTAGGCAATGCGTTGGGCGAGGGTGGCGCTATTCATAGACGACCGAGTTTAGTGCCGCCTCCGTCTATTATTATTGGTCTACGTAGGCCCTACGTGTAGGCCTCTCTGGCTTCTTAAATTAACCCGCATGCCTTTCTTCTTTCAAATGACCTACGTTAATTTTTACATAACGTAAGTGTTGGTTGCAAAAGTTAGCTGTAGCAAGAGTTGTTTAAATGATGTGAAGACTATTGACTATGACTGGTCCCTCTATACTGGCCCATGATGCTACTTGTAATTATATTAACTGCGGTTGTTAGTTAGAATGCCCAGCGAAATCGGATTAGGACTCTTCCGTGCAGTTATGTGTTTTAGACTGTCCACAGTCAAGTTTGTCTGAATTTAATTCTTTAGACCCAAACTCAATTTGACACACCAATCTTAGGCCTACCGTATACGTTTACTTGTCAAAACTGCGCCACCCCATCATCCTTTTGTATTGTTGTCGAGGGATAATTGAAAGCCCTTATTGTTCCAAATATATTATTTTCGCGCTATACTGCACATATAATAAGAAGACCTTGGCTAAGGCTAATATAGGGACTCATTTCGACACAGTTTTGGCTAGTAGTTACATGGTCGTGTCATCTTTGGTCTTCAAAAACACAAATCACAGTTATTTAGTAAACACACCTCGTGTTTCTTTAGACGAGAGGAAAGTGTTTACTGCTTTGAAACGCGTGAAATTGGGCAGATTTAATGGAAATTAACGATTGCAATAAGCTCTACGACTCTGTTCGGACTACTACACATAACATACATGAAAATTCGTCTTTTGTTGCAACCGGTCGTAAGAGGAAACGAGTAAACAAGGAGTGGATGACTGATAACCTTGCTGGTATGGTTCAGCGTAGAGATAGGTTGTTCCGTGAGTGGAGGAGTAACTAACCCTTTGAGGCAGACTTATGAAACTGAATATAAACATTATCGCAATGAGGTAGTGAAGGAAATTTATAAAGTTAAACGTGATTATTACAAAAATAAATTTCAAGTACATAAAGGTGATGCTAAACAAACATGGCAGGTAATTAATGAAGTAATAGGGAAATCAAAGCGTAACTCAGTTGACATAATGATTAACAAATACTTACGAAATAAATACAGTGGGGAAGAAGTTGCTAACAGATTTGTTGATACTTTTGTTGATGAGATTAATATGATTCAACATAATTGCTCTATTGTAACTTCTAAGCTTTTGCCACCTTTACCTCAGAGTCAATCTATGTACCTAAGGAAAGTAAGTGTAGCTACTGTGCTTAAAATTATCCGTAAATTATCGTAACCAAACAGAAATAGATAGGTATTGTGTTCGAAGTGATCCGAGGGGAATGAAATGTAATTTAGTGAACGCCGACGAAACTTTCGTGAGAAATAAAAAGTACTTTTTCACTTTTCAGTAGGCCCTATATTATTTAGGATGTAATTTACAGTTTGTGCATTGTAATACTAAACTCAAGTTTGTCTATTATTGTAATAACTCGTTACATATATTATGAAATATCAACAGAATATAATTTTTACATTTATAGGCCTACTGTTTAATATTTCCTTTATTGTCAGGGCTTGATCACTGCGGTTTTGAGGCTGGTTGAGTTGCGAGCAAGGGTTTCGTCAACAGGTGAAGGCTGTGCTGTGTCCAGAACAAAGCGGTCCAGTTCCGTTTCCCGTGCACCTGTCTGTTTTTCAGCACTGGCAACGTGCAGGTACAACGTGGTACCGGTGGTACCACAATGCGGGTGGAAACCACCAGCAGTCGCATCTCTACAACCACAAGCACATTATTTTCTCGAACGAGCTCGGCCTGGTCTGGCAGTGGCAGGGCTCTCTAGACCCTAATTTAACCATAATGCCGTTTCCTATTTTCTATTCGAATTGTGGAATTGATAGATATTTAGGGATGGGATTTGACCGGTCAAATTCAAATTTGGTCAATTGAAATGATCAATTGATGGTCAATTGACGGTCAAAAGTAAAAATTCATAAATTTTATTTTATTAAATAATTAGTATATATATTTTTTTAAATGTTGTGACAAAGCTTTTTTTTATTTAAAAGCTTGTTAAATGCATATTAAGTGGCATATCATCATCGTCATCATCATCGTCGATGCTGTCATCAGTCCCTTTCTCCGATTCAGCTTCAGCTTACCCAGAAGCTATTATATTCTATTTGTCTATTATAATTCATAATATAACTACATAATAAATAATAATTAAAATAAAATATTACCTAATTAAAACTTTTTTATTGAAAAAGAAAGAAAGAAATGTTATTGTTTACATAACAATTCAAATTCAAATATGAAAATTCAAATAATTTTAATTTTTAAATGCAATATACACATGTTATCTTTAAGTCAATTGACCAAAAGTATTTGACCAGTCATTTGACCGGTCAATTGACCAGTCAATTGACATTGTGCAACCCTATATATTATATTAGTTAGCTTTGCAAATCAAGCCGGAATAAATAAATCTTTACCCGTCTTTGGAAGCGTTCAGAGTTGTGAAGAATAATAGGTTAGATGCAACAAAGTTTTGTAAACGTGTGTATAATTGCTATTGTTTATGTATTGTATGTTTATATTTTTGCAAGACACGTACTAAACGTAAATAAATAGTCCATCTGATAATTTATTAATCAATGTCTTTCATTGACAGGCGTGATAACTAGGTACAAGACGCGTTGTACACTAATTAATTATTAATAAATGTAACCTTATTAGAAGAACGCAGCGCTAGGCCCACAACAAAAATCACAAGCACAATCTTCAGATGAATAGGTAGTAGGTAATATTATGTCAGTAGCGAGAAAATGTGCTAAATGTACATTCTTCGCCTCTAGCTCATGTGTATACGGGTACGATACCCGTCGCCGGCTGTCTTGCTACAAGTTTTCTGCAGTCCTAGAGAACAGTCGAACACTCCAACGCTACAGAGGTCGATCTAGGACATAATCATGGGGGCGTGGGGGTGATTCGCGCGTGCATGTACATCTGTGAGAAAGAGATGAAGCACAGTGGGTATAGGGGGCAGAGCCCCCCATTTTTAGCGCCGCAGGCAACAAATTTTGAAAATGGTTTTTTGAATGCATTTGGTGCGTTTTAGAAAACAAAAGAACGCTGTCGTAAATCGCTGTTTTTAAATAATAAAATTCCATGATCTTTCTCAATAGTTGAGGGGCGTTAGAAAGCAAAGTGGACAACCACACAATTTCTATTCTGAGTATATATTTGGTTAAGGCGAGCAACTTAAAAATGTAGTTTCAACTGTGGGATTGTGAATGCAGTCTATTGCTTTCCTACATAATAAGTAAAATTCACATCTTTAAATTTATTAAAGTTCATAACTTCAATAGAAAACACCTTTTCAAAGTGATTGGTCCATTTTGCCTACCAATCTATTTCAGTGGGTAAATACTTATCAAGTGGCTTGGACCACTTGCCTCTTAAAAGTGGGTTGGCTCCATTTGCCTCTCAACAGTGGTTAGTACTGCTACATATTTTGGGCTTGTCCAAATCATTGGTGCGACTAATGCGTAGTCATGCATAAAACATTATTAATGTAACTAACAACGATAAATATCATACAAACTACCTGGTAAAATAGAGAAGATGAGCAGACAATAGCAAACTTTTGTGGCTGGTCCACTTTGCTCTACAACTTTATCAGATTTTAGGTTGGTCCAACTGATTCCCCTTGATATTACATGCAACGGTGCAGGTTGAGAGGTTGGTCTTTTACCACTTAATATTTTGAATGTGAGCAATACAGAAATGCACCTAACTCCATTAAAAAAAAAATTGTTGGTCCACTTTGCTTTCTGAGCCCCTCAATTAGAAGACCTACCTGCTAAAGAGGGTGTTATTTTTTTGGAGTAATTATGCTATATCTGTTCAAATTGTCATCAAGTTCTCAGAATTTAGTCCCTGTATGTGCGGAGCAGTTTCCAGATGCCAATTCCCCTAAAGCCAACGATCTTTTTTCCCATAACGCCAACATCTATCTATTCCTGTCTAGTGTCTGTACTAACTTGGTTAACATGTATTACTTGCAATATAGTATATGCATTGTAAATAAATAACGGTATTCCTTTTTTTGAGAACTATAACCGTGGTTTAAACACCCAACGCCGTTGGCGTTAGGGGAAAACAGAAATTCCCCTAACACCAACAACGTCCATTGTTTCGCCTCGTGTAGCATGTTCTTCGTCGACAGGTATAAACATTGGTGTTGGGGGAAGGGCCGTTGGTTTGGGGAAGACACATGGAGAAATAATTTTGGATCTATCTGTGACTGTGCACTTGTTGCCACTCTTTGCAAACATTTCTTCACATCGGCCTTCCCAGAGCACTCTTACCGATATTTTGAAAGTCAACGGTAATTGGCTAAAAGTTGGTTGGATGAAAGAACTTGAATAAAAAAAAGGAAAAAAATAACTTTTTTTTGGGCGGGATAAAAGCTCTATTTTGGCCATTATATGCAAATTTTGGGTCAATACGAACATTAATGTTTTAGATGCAATATTTAATTTTTAGTTGTGCATTTTTTTTTATTGCTTCAACACACCTTTGTGTCTGGACTGAGTACAAGGGAAAATAATTTTATGAAATAACGGTACTTGTTCATTAACGGGACCCCCTCCAAAAAATTTAAAAATTCAGTAAAAACATTTCATTAGACAATCATAACTACTACATCTACTCCATCTGAGTTTCGGGAGGCCAGGAAAACACAATAATTTCGAACAAAGCCTCGAAAACATCCTTTCCGGCTACAAACTTTGCGCCAGGAGTGACACGGCCTACGCCAACATACCTACTTCACACTACAAAACCTTTAACGTCGCGATTTTAATATAAAGGACTTTCAATGGTGGACGACTGCTCTCATGTAGCCCTACGCGTTCCAATGGACTGTACTCGCCTGAGTCACGTTGAACGTGTGAGTCAAGTTCACTGTTTGGGTCATATTCAACTCCTCGCAAGTTGTAACTATTTATTGTAAAACAGAAATAAGTAAAAAAAAAACGACGATGGGGGGGATCAATTAACAAAAAATTGAGGGGGGTCCCGTTAATGAACAAGTACCGAAATAACTTTTGATGAACGATTTTTTTCGTGTTCCGGTTCAAAACTCTTTTTTGTACCATGTGACAAAAAAATCGTACATCGAACATTATTTCAGAAAATTATTTTCCTTTATATATACTCAGTCCAGAGACAAAGGTGTGTTGAAACAGTAAAAAAATCATATCTCAAAACTAAATATTGCATCAACAACATTCATTTTCGTATTGACCCAAAATTGGCATATAATGGCCAAAATAGAGCTATTGTCCCTTCAAAAAATAAAAAAGCTATTTTTTCTTCTTTTTTATTTAAGTTCATCTTTCATCCAGCCAACTTTCAGCCATTTTCCTTTGACTTTCATTATATCGGTAAAAGTGCTCTGGAATAGCCTTAAGTGTTCCATCCCTGTTTTTCCATTTCTAAAATATGCAACTATGTAAAACTGTATGATGAAATTGAAACCTGGACTATTAGAACACCAAAAAATTTTTCAAATTTCGATCGGGCCCGGCTTATATGCATCTACAAAATGCTCCAAGTGCAATTGCATCTACCAATACGTTAACGTAGATGATTGTGTTTCTGTGACGTTTAAAATTGACTGTTTTTCTACCTTTAACAAAAGAAAATTGGATTTTACAATTTGGTATTTCACGATTTTTAGATAACGTACTTTTTGTCAATTTGTACCGGAAACGGAAATTCGCAGGGACGCGGTGTCTGAAAAATCCAGTTCTCTTTAAAGAAAAAACAGTCGAACTTAAATGTCACAGAACACAACAATCTACGTTGACGATGTGCTAGAACCAATGCAGTTTGCATATTTGAAGTGCAATATATGCGTATGTGCCCGATCAAAAAATTGAAAAAAGATTGTTTTGCGTTCTTTAGTGCCAGTTTCAATTTCATTACTATTTTACATAGTGCAATTTTAGAATGGAAACAGGTGAACCAGTCTTAGCACCGACCATAGTCTTCATACTACGCTTGTCGTGACCGAAGTTAAATCCCTCGTGACGCTAAAGGAGCGCGCGAGAATTTCGAGTAAAAAGAATTCGCTGTTCTGGCATATTCACAATATCGAGCAATTTATCTTTTCAAAGTGTGACGACACACAATTGCCTTATGTTCCTATTCCTATGGTATTTTAAATTTTACCGAGGTAAATGTATGAAATGACCCCCCTCTTCAGGTGAACTAGGTATGTTGCGAATAGGGCAATTGTGAAGGGATGTCCGAGGGCTGTTTATTCGCATTAACGATTGAGGAAAACTTCGGTAAAATCCTTCTGTCAGGATTGTCGATCACGACAGGATTCGAAGCCGGACCTCCCGAATTAGTCATGCCTATGCGCCGAGCACGTTTGTTGAGGTAATTGTCTAAAAGAAAAAAAAACGTTGATGAGGTGGGTCTTCTTCAGTCCTGTGAAGCATTTCCCGTTTCACAGCAGGCCGGAAGTGGGTTACACTTTCCTTGACGTGTTGTGCATTGCCACGGTTCGGGAACCTCGGAAATAAACCATGGCACATTTCCGGGTCATGCTGACGTGTTTTTTCCTCGTATTTTTCCCCTAAAGTAGTAACTCATTCATGTATTCTTAATCATCGTGCAAGTTTTCCCCAAACACTCGGAATGAAGATAAATCACCGTTTGATATACTGTTTTTGTGACGCTTTCAACTCGCATGCAACGATGATCACGAACGTTCCATAGTATTATAGCCCTATGTATGTAGTATATTATGTATTATGTAATTATGTATGTATTTTAGTATGTATGATAGTATGTATGTATGTAATGTACTGTATGTATGTATGTATGTATGTATGTATGGTATGTATGTATGTATGTATGTATATGTATGTATGTATGTATGTATGTATGTATGTATGTATGTATGTATGTATGTATGTATGTACTATTATATCATATCAATAACTCATTTCATTTTTTCATTTCATTATTCAATTAATCAATTCAAACAACTTCTATTCTCAATACTAGTATACCATACTAATAATACATATAACTTGATTCACATAAAATACACATTCTATTTGATTATCCATTTTATATTTAGTAAATTTTTAAATTTACCATGTCCTCCACTACAAACTGCCCCTTATAGATTCGTACTATAGGCCCTACATGTATATTTTAAATACAATACTAATTCCATTTCATAATCATTATATCATATGCTAGCGTTTATTATTATTCATCCTAAATAACATCGTATTGTATCATATCAAACCAATTACTCATTTCATTTTTTCATTTCAATACTCAATGAATCAATTCAAACAACTTCAATTCTCAATACTAGTATACCATACTAGTAATATACATATAACTTGATTCACATGAAATATGCATTCTATTTTATTATTCATTTTATACCATGTTTATACCACCTTAGGAACTTTTCACTCCCTCTTCACGAAGAAGTGTATACTTGTACCATGTATTAGTCTTAAGTGAATAAAGATCTACTCTACTCTACTCTATCAGCATGTGTTTTTTATATAGCGTCAAAACATGCATTTGTATTTCAACAACGGAAGAAGTAGGCACACAATTTTTTTTATTTTTTATTTATTTTGTAGATTGATGTTTATAGAACTGTCTTGTATGATGTTTCTCCATTTTCAATTTTGTATTTTTTATAATTTGTTTAAGATTCGAAACTGGAGGTACATTTGCCATGTATAGGTAGACGAGAGACTTCTGCTCAATATAACTGGCGCACAACGAAGATGTCGTTTCGAACATGTTTTGTTCTCTGCAATCGTTGGCATTTGCCCACACTCAGAGCCGGAACTAGGCGCCCGCTAGTTTAGGGGGCCCCTTTAAAAAGAAAACTTATTTAAAAAAAAAAGTATTTCACCCTGTTTGGAAAATATGGTGTTCGTTTTTGTTGCTAAAATGACCGTTTTGTGAATCTAGCAGTTTGAAGGTGAATATTTAGAAACTTTTGGTGTCCACAACACAATAACACACATAAACTACATTATTTTGGTTTTGCATTCAGCCCACAACTTTTTTGTAAAACTCACCAAATGCACTCTAAAAAACTGATTTTCAAAATTTTCGCCGGCCGCCCCATTGTTGGGGGCCTTCGCACCCCAAACCCCCCCTACTTGGTCCCTATATAATATACCCCGGGATTGGTATTATATAGCTCTCCCAGGATGAAAAGCCTGAATTCAATACTGAGCCTATGTATGTGTGTATCTGTTAGGGGGGCCCCCTTAGAAATTTTGTGGGCGGGCCCATGAAACGAAATTCGGCCACTGCCCACACTACATATTATGTATTCTTTACGATTCTATCAAGAGTATTTAGTAAGGTTTTACTTTTAGTTTTTAATACTAATGGCTGATTTAACCATAGCGAATTCCTACACTCTGTTCAGGAGCTAGTGTCAAACACTGTCCAAAGGAATACAGAGAAGTGGAGTGGGCTTAATTATTTATATTTGCTCAAGTATAGGGTCAAGCGAGGTAAAAATGATACAGAAAACTACACTTTGCTATGTGCAGCTTAATTAGATCTGCTTATGATAAAAAGTATATTCTTATGACATGGAAATGTGATTCTAATTCAACCGGACAATTTATTTTAGTTTTTATAGCCACTTACATATTTAAATAAATAAATGTGTGTATCATTTTTACCCAGCACTTGGGCAAAATGATACACGTGTGTTTAAAAATGATACACTGTGTTTTAAGCCCTAAAAAATAGCTAGAGGTTAGGAAGAGGGAAAATAATGAAACACATGGATATTTGATAACAATCTACAAAATAGTCACACCGATGTCATTTTAAATATTGTTTTCATTTTGAACGGAACCATTCGTATCCTGGGAAACTGGCCTAGGCCTAGGCTTCCAAGACTGGCTGCAAACCTTTGATTGGCCTGAGCTCAAATAAGGCCATCATAATCTTAAGAAGCCTAAAATATTTAAATGGTACTATTCACAATTAATTTCATCCGCAAAAAGAGTCTTTAAATTCGCCTTGAAAATATTTGAGCCGAATTAACATGTGTTGGTCAACATTGACCATATCATTTTTACCCCAAAGAGTGTATCATTTTTGTACCTCAACTTTCAGCTTCAATTCCTGCCACATGGCTCTAGGTAGCAGCACTCTGCAGTGCTTTCTAGTAAGTGCAGCATTGACAATGATTGGAAACGAGAGTGGTAATTGAATGAGTAGTGGCAGAGATATCATTGAAGTGTAAGCATCGTGTACAAAGTTTTTTGGCACGTTTACAGGCACATTCATTAATTATTTCAGTTTATTGCATCTACTAATATAGCTATAATTAATATAATATTTAAGACTAAAAATGAGTTATTATACCAAAGAAAAAAATGAAAAAGTTAATAAATACTTATCAAAATGCCACTGTATCATTTTTGCCCAATATTTGTGTGTATCATTTTTACCTCAGTGACCCTATGAAACAGATGCAGATTCGTCTACAAATGTCAGAAAAGCTGTTTAAAAGTTTCTAGCGCAAATGGTTTTGTAATTTTCTCCTTCCTTGTATTTACTTTCAAATGTATTATCAAAACGGAAAAGGTGTACATGGCTTAGGGGTCTGCATTATCAACATTCGCAGTGCTTCTCTTTAACGGTAGCTTTAACAACACTAGCTTTCACAGGTCATGTCGATGTAGCAGTGCTTCTCTTTAACAGTAGCTTTAACTACACTGTCTTTCTATGGTCATGTCGATGTAGCAGTGCTTCTCTTTAACAGTAGCTTTAACTACACTGTCTTTCTATGGTCATGTCGATGTAGCAGTGCTTCTCTCTAACAATGGCTTTAAATGTCACTGGGAGCTTGGTTCTTGGCTCCTTGGCATTTATTAGGGCACTTATGTTTCTTGACCTTTGCTATTTCTAGATTAATCAACAATAATTGGTGTCGGCATTGTATTTGCATAAGTGAGTTTGGATGGCGCACTTGAGCTTGACCTATCCTAAGAGTGGTATATCTTTTTGTTTCAGGGCTGTGAAGGCTTTCCAACAAGTTCTTTATGTTGATCCCGGTTTCTCCCGAGCCAATGAGGTTCACATTCGTCTTGGGTTGATGTTCAAAGTTAACAATGACTGGGAATCAGCATTGAAACACTTGCAACTGACGCTCATTGATACAAGTCCCTGCACGTTCTCCAAACTTGAAAGTAAGTTTACTCCAGTGTTGGGCAGTTATTTTTTAAATTAACTTTTTAAAAGTTAAGTTACTGTCTAAATAATGAACAATGTTATATGCTCTCGATAACTAACTGAACTATAACTATAGGCCCCTATAAGAATAAATTCAAATTTGTCAATAATATGAACCAAGTACTTTCAAAGAACTATTTTCCCATTCATTGTCTTGGGAGTAATATTAAATTGTTCTAGTATTGTAAGAGGGTTGAGTCTCCAAGAAATATAGGACCAGATACGATCTTCGACTGTGTGGCGGCGTCAAAATCTGCTGAACATGAGTTGGCCTGAAACATGCTTGTTTATGTTGTGGCGCCATCACGTGACCCATAGAAATAACATTTAAATGTACTTTATAAACTCAAAAGTTTGTTCCTAAAAAATATATATTTTTGAAGTCAAAGTTTAATTTCATATAGTTGCAATCCCAACTTTAATTTAAATTAAAGAGTATGGGTCAGTTAATACCAGGGATGCACAAATCGATATTATCAATAGATAATCAATAATGAACATAATTTTGATAATCAATAATCAAAATTTCATTATTGATTATCGAAATATAAAAAAAGTCAATAGTGGCGCGATCTAAAACTCTAATCTCACGTTGTGCCATGCACTGGCTGAGCTGCTGGTGTCACACTCGAGATTTATGTTTGGGAATGAGCTATCAGTCAATAACGGAAGCCAAACACATGACAGCGAGGCAGCAAACGGAGCGCGATTGTATTGTTTTGACTTACACTTGCCACACTTGAGGTTTCACTGATGGGTCGGAACAGGCTTTGTTGGTGAATATCGATTCGATATGACATTGCCATTTCGATAATCGATAAACTCATAAAATATATTTCATTCAGGCCAACTAGTTATGAATGTAGAAATTAACAGAAAAATTATTGGGTCCACCATGACCAAACAACTTGCTATTTTTTCGAGCTAGGTCCCATCGGCAATAATCTCCCTTAGACAATATTTATGCCCTGTGACCTTGGAGGATTTTCACCCCAAAAAATATTGGTTATTATTCACGTACTCAGTAGCCTTCTTCTGTAAATCCTCTAGGCCTATATTTTGTTTTGTGATTTGGGCAAGTGGTTCGGTCAAAATATTGCTGATTTCTATGAAGGGGTGTGATTTTGGAATGCATATTTTTGCGTGTTTGAGAGTAAATTTGTGCACAGTTTCAAGACACGATGTTATAAACGGCCATTTTAGATTGGTATGAGTATGATGCTCTAGTATCTATGTGGAACAAAAAAGAAGCAGGTTTAAGCCGATTTAAGAAATTTTCTCTGATTTCTGGATCAAAAAAAATTAAAAATTCGTATGAGGTCACAGGCACAAGATATAGTTTTTTAAACAGTCTATTTAGTGTAGGTAGTATTATGCTATAGATTTTGTGGTTAACAATAATTTTTTGGGGTAATTGCCCCTTTAAGTGATCATTGCCAATTAATTACATTCACAATGCAGTAAGAATATGTTGGGGAAGGCATTGGGTAGTAAAATATGAATTTGGTCAAACTTAGGGCCAGTATTATAATCAACATAAGAAACATTATCTAGGCTATTTGTCAGATATGCAATCAGTCCTCCTTATTTTTGTATTACAAAAGAAGCTAATCTTTTTGTGTTGTATGTACCTATTAGGAATATTCTGATAAGGGTGATAGTAAAAGCGTTGTGAGAACTGCGACCTTGAAAAGCATTAAGAAGGAATTGTTATTACGTACATCTGCTGTATAGTGTATTGAAGAAAAAAGTGTAGTCATTTATATGTGATGGGTAGCCGGATCGAGTCCCAGGTGTTTTTTTTCTTTTCTTTGATGGGTACAACTTTTGTAATCTTTTAGGATCTAGTGCAAATACCTCGGATAGCGAAGGCTTTTTCAACCCTCCGCATTTGCTTTTTAACTATGTGCCTAGGCCTCTCATTGGAGCACACCCTGGTGAAAATTCTTGTCAAGAACTTGCAAGATCTTGACAAATACTTGTGTTAAGTAAGATCTTGCCAAGATCTTGCATTGAAATAAGATCTTGTTTATTTCTTGCCAAGATCTTGCCAAGAACTTTTTTCTTGTCAAGAACTTGGTTAGAATCAAGATATAAACAAGATCTTGACAAAATCTGCCACCTGGTGTTAGCATCTTGAACCTCATCACTCAATCTAAAATGGTCATTTAGAGAATTGTCTTGAAAGTGTGTACAAATATACACTCAAACACACAATAAATATGGGTTCTGAAATTCCTGCCTTTCTTGGTAAACTGCATATTTTGATTGAACCACTTGCCCAAATTACACAACAAAATATAGCGGATTTTCAGAGAAGGTTATAGAGTAGGCTACGTCAATAATGGCCAATATTTTTTGGGATTAAAATCCTCCAAGCCTAGGTCACGGCGCATAAAGATCGTCCCCATGTTATTTCTTATGGGAGATTTTTGCCGATGGGACCTAGTTAAAAATTACCAGTTTGACAATTTTTTAAAGGGTCGTGGTCAACTCTTGGTTGACCCAATTATGTTTCTGTTACTTTGTAAATTCATAACTAGTTAGCCTGAATAAAATATATTTTTTGAGTTCAGCGGGTCAATACCCCTTAAAGAAAAAAAATACTGAAGAATATATTGAAATATAATATATATAATATGTTGATAGGCCTAGTTTAATTAGTGCATTTTGTGATTTTTTTGTTTTTGAACCAATAGATGTATCCACCTCAATCTAGGATTTCGTGTAAACTATGATAACAGTGTTCACAAACCTAACTATAATTAATATATCATTCTTAATTTTTCAATAATATATTCAACACAATTACAATATGGCGTAAAGATGTCTGACTATGGTACAAAATGTGATGGCAACTTTAAGCTCCAAGCAGAGTTCTTAGTATCTAACTATTAATTGAACATTAATTAGTTGATTATGTTCAAAAGTTATACATGTGTGATGAGAATTTGTAATCTCTTGCTCCAAGCTGAGTTCTTACTATCTAACTATTAATTGATAAATTAACATTAATTAGTTGATTATGTTCAGTGGCGAAGCGTCCTATGAGACAATGAGACAATGTCTACCCTGTAGAAAAATTACTATGCCCTAGTATAGAATGCCATAATTTATTTTCTAACACAAGTCAGTTTTCTTGTCCCTAAGAAGTTTGAATTGACGCGATGACCGAGTGAAACAGCTCGCAACACCACTGTCGCGCCATCTACCGTTGCAATTTGAAACTGGAGGTAGGGGCTGGCACTTATGATTTGACTGACATTCGGGAGACACAGGCAGAGACATTTCAAGCCTGCGCATGCTCAGAGCCCTATTTTCGTCGTTTTTCCAAGAATCTGAAGGGGAAGTTGGAGTCATGTCTCGGTGGTTCAAGACGCTTGAGGGTTGGCTGTTGGTGATGGTCGGAGGGTGTTGGGGTGGGGTTGGGTTGGGTTGGTTTCCCTCCCTCACTCCCTCTCGCCCGCGTAAAAGGTTGAACACGTGCTATTCTATTCATGCCATGTGCTCGCAATTTTTAAGTGAAGTGATCAACAAATCATCAAGTTGACCGGTCGTTTGATAAGGGAAATTATGATATGTTATGTCCATGACATAAATAATTCAAATGTAATGTGTTACCAAAATGTAGGCCCTACACTATTGATATTTTACTAAGAAATCGCGCTGCGGAAATAGCGACTTTAAAACCACATTACAAAAGTTTAACTTTACGCCCGTCTTTCCACTGGACTGAATTAGTTAGGCATATACATATCATGCATTGTCCCTCTACTGCCCCCCCCCCCCCGAACGTTTTTGATTATATTACGAAATATTAAAAACAATATTATCAAAGATTAAACTTTATATATCATTTGCTCTAGTATTATTTTTGTCTACCCTAACTTCAAGACCACGCTTCGCCACTGATTATGTTCAAAAATTACTAAGTGAGGATACATTTTTCATGTTTGGTATCAATTAAAAGCATTTTTCACCAACATTAAGGGAAAACAATTATTGAAAAATATATATGTTATGAGCTAAATAAGTTGATTTGATTGATGAGTGCCAGGTTATCAGAGACCAATTATACTGTTGCTCTTAAAGTTGTTTGTTAATGTGGTTTAAGGGCACCCAACACTCAAGTTACTAGTACTTAATGTTCCCCCCCCCCCCTCAGAAAAACCAGGGGCGTAAGGAGAGACACGGGGATACATGGGGCGGGCAGGACACACATTTTATACACGTTCAATGTTGGGGTGGCTAGTTTGCATGATTTTTCCCACACCTCTGTGGCTATTGCTCAGAAATAGATGGACAGGCAGTTGCTTTTCACATCTTAAATTTTCAAGTGTTTTTGTACATGCAGGTTTTTTTAAGTCCCCAGTTACTCCCGCCATGCCTTTGTGTACGATTTTGAAGTTAACTACTTTTAGTATATCTAAGTCCATGCCAGTGTGGGTACAGTATTTGGCACTAAATTCAGGCAAATCATATTACCCATCCTATGGGCCCCTATTCTGTAACTTTAACCGAATTGGATTCGTAGGAAATTGTACGAATTGAACTCGAAAGCGATGCGACACATCACTCTCTCAGCTCGAGCTCGATTCGTGCGATTACCTACGAATCCAATTCGGTTAAAGTTACAGAATAGGGGCCCTGCAAGCCACACTCTAGATGAAGATGCAAGGTTGGATATTACTTCCGACCTTTCTTTACTCCAAGCATTGGAAACCGCATCATCTACATAGTTCCGAATTGTTTTGTCCAACGACTGTCGCGACTGCAAGCCGAAAGTGTTTTCAAATTTTTTAAACGATGGTAACCTTATTCCTACAATTATTATTATTAATTATTATTATTACATAATGGACGTTGATATCATTTATATTACCTAGCTAACGGTTTCTTATTGTAGATGTTTTGTGAGTGCCAACTTTGCAAAAGACACAAAACACAAGGTTCGTGCAACAAGCATAGCTCCCATTGTAAATCGAGATAGCTTTATCAAACGAGTACCACAATTGCGACAAAATCAAAACAAATCAACCAAACAGTTCCATGCAACAATATAAAACAGTGCCGACAGCAATTGGGTACAGGTACTTGAATTTATATTTTCGGATATCTCCAAACGTGGTTCCGTATCGTTTGACCTTGACGTGTCATCACTTTCTCCATCTGAACTTATTTGCGAGCTGTTGCTGTCGATGTGAAATGAAGTGTCTAAATCGACGCGCGATTCGTCGTCGATTCGTCGTCGTCTTTTTTATACAATTACGCAAAGTTTCATTGTCCATTTCACACTGTACAGACTGGTCAAAACAATTGTAAATGTCTGAGTGTTGTTCTGTAATCATTGACACTAACACGTTCCCATTCACTCTCAGTTGCATCATTATTGCTTGACAACGTATCACAAACTTGAGTGGACGTAGATGCTTCCTGCAAAATTTCATTTACAACTTTTTGCTGAACATAACGTGAATAACAGATTTCTTTAATAGGTGTTTCAGCCAATGAAGTTGATCATCCGGTAAGACTTTGGGAGGGCACCGAGGACGTTTCGAGTATTTGACGTGATATTTGGTCTGACATTGAACGGATTTTCATCAAAGACGAGGCGTCATAGTCACATTCCAAAAAATGCTTTGAACAAATAACCACATTTGAGGACAGATTAAAGTTTTTTGGTGTAAACTCTCCCTCCTGCAATTAAAACGTTTAGGCGATTTGTCTTCATTAGGCAAACGATGAAAGAACACTATCACCAGAAGATTCATACTTATCACAATTATTATTATTATTATTATTATTATTATTATTATTAATAAAGAGCAATATGGGTTTCAAAAAGGTAAAAGCACTTCCGATCTCCTTGTGCGCTTTTCAAATTTGATAAATTCAAAATTAAATGACAACTTCCACGTGTTAGCTATGTTTATAGATTTTAAGAAAGCGTTTGATACGTTGAACCATGAGAAACTTTTGGAATGTTTTGAAAATATTGGAATACGTGGTAATATGTTGAACTGGTTTAGAAGCTACCTTAAAAGTAGGAAGATTGTGGTTAAAATAGGGGATTCTTACAGCTACGAGAAAGAATCTAATACTGGCGTAGCACAAGGCTCAATTTTAGGACCAATTTCTTATTTGATCTACGTAAACGATATTTGTAAATATATTAAGCACTGCGTTATACTAATGTTCGCCGACGACGCTGCTCTAATCTCTGTTCATAAGATTTTAAAAGTTGCAGAACAAAACCTAAACGCAGATTTCAGGAGCTTGGCGTGTTATGCTCACGATTGTGAATTAACCCTGAATTCAATTAAAACTAAAATTGTACACATTTGCTCGCCTTTTAATGAATCACGTTCGGATAGCATTCACATAATAAGTCATTCCAATGAGTGTTTGCATACTAGTAATAGTGTGGTGGTATGTGAATGTGTTGAGGAGATCGAGTGTGTTGATACTCACGTGTATCTAGGATTGATAGTAGATAAATATTTTAGTTGGAAGCCTCACATTGATTCAGTTTGCAAAAAGCTTAGAAGTTGCGCATTTCAATTATATAAATTAAAATATATTTTGCCTTATACTACCTTGCGAACTGTTTATATCTCCTTGGCAGAATCAATAATTTCTTATGGTCTATTAGCATGGGGCAATGCGAGTAACATTCACTTAAAACCCATTAAAGTTCTGCAAAATAAAATGTTAAAACTCATTATCCCAGATAACAAAAACTCAATCGTTTTCCATACACATGACTTGTACACATATTGCTTTTTATTGCCTGTTTCTTTACTGTATCGATTTCGCCTTTTGGTTAAATATTATTTTAGTGACACCTACAAAAATTCACGCAATGAGCATCAATATAATACAAGATTTTTGTTAAAAACTAACTTCAATATTCCAGAATACATCAATAAGTACGGCCAGAGAACTCTTGAGTATTCCTTTCCGCATACGTTTAATCAATTACCAGAGGACATGAAAGATTTGCAATCGTATAGTGAGGTTAAAAATAAACTTAAAATTTACTTACCTATTTGTTCCATAGATAGGCCTATTGATTAACTTAAATTCATTTTAATTTGATTAATTTAAAAACTATTTCTTTGTTATACAGTCGCGATTTTTGTCGTGTAGGAATGTTCTCGTCTGTCATATCAAATTAATTAATGTATTTCAGTATTGTAAAGTCGTATTCTCGTTGTTGTATAATTATTTATTTCAGTTTTAATTTAGCCTATGAACATTATTTGTCTAATAAAATTAAAATTTAATTAAGTCTGTCTGATCCTTGTACAATATATAATATGTTCAATAATCCACAGACAAGCCGCTATGTGGCTTTGTGGACAACGATGTCAAATTGTTTTGTAAAAAATGCATGTAATATTATTATATATTTAAAAATAAAAAATATATTATTATATTTATGTATTATTTTTTTATTATTTTTTGTTATTTTTAATTAAGTATTTTCCAGTTTTAAACCTTTGAAATGTGTTTGTTTTAAAAATGCAGAGGAAATGTCAGTAAATAGAGTAATTTATTTCCCATTTAAATCTTTACCTTTAATATTAAATTTGTATGTAGACCTATTCTGCGTTGTTTTTTTGAAAATGTTTCATTGAAATGTACACTTAAACCATTATAATCATGAATTTTTAATTATACATTTTATTTTTAATTTAATTTATTTAGTTAATTGGTTAATTATTTTGTTAAGGTTTTAATGATGTATATTACATTAATATTTACCGTGGCGGCTGGCCGAATTAAAATGTTATTACATGAAGCAGTCTTTCACACGAGCAGTCTGCTCATGAAGGCAAACTTGCTTGTTTGATATTGTTTGATGTATTGTGTGTTTGATCAAATAAATTGAAATTGAAATTGAATTGAATTATTATTATTATTATTATTATTATTATTATTATTATTATTATTATTATTATTATTACTACAACCAAAGAGGTACATGCAAGACGGAGATGGACCACTGTCAAGACTGGGTATGCAAGCCGTAACCGCCTCTCCCGCGAGACGAGCCGGCACTTCAAAAGTGGTTGCCAAATGTTTCTTTCTCCTTTTTAGTACAGTAACTGACCGTAAATAGGCCACCCATGAGTTTTTTTTGTTGTAACTTCCAAAGCTAATTTTTTTGCAATGTTCTTCCAAAGTCACAAGCGAATATGTTCTTCGTAAACAATCTTTCTAAAGTTTCAAATTTTGGGGCTGAAAGCTGGAGGTCTAAAAGTGGTCCATAATGCACGTAGAAATTTGCTCGATTTCTCGATCAAGCGATTTTAAATGGGACATTTAACAATTTTTAACAAAATTAAAATAAATAAATATACTAAAAAAATATGGTTCTAGAAGGTCCTAAACGATTGTGTCCAGGTTTTGTCAATGGTACCAGGACTTTTCTTGGGGATTTGCTTATAGTCCTAAAAATATAAAATGTAACCCTTACCTGCATATATTTCAGGGTGTGAGTTTTAGATTTTTAATAAAAAAAATCTAAAATCATGATTTATTTGATTTAAATCAATTTTTTTTTATTTTTCCGATTTAGGCCTAAATCAGATTTTTATAAGCGGATCAAATTACTTTCACAAGCGTTTCAGAAAATATAATTCAAAAATCTTCTTCTTTCTTTTCATATACCCCCAATCGGCCTACTCGGCCATCATGTGTTGTCGTGTCGGTATCCAATAGAGACAGGATTCCCTTTGTACATGTGTCATGCCATCTGGCATGGCCTCAAGTTCAGACTTAGTCCTTTCACAACTGAAAAGATGTCTTCGATTCTGTTCTTCCTTACCGCACAAGCTGCATAGGCTTGAATCTGCCATTCCTACTTTGTGTAAATGTTGACCCAACAGGTCATGCCCTGTGTCAAGTCTGAACTGGGATCCTTTCTGTTCTTACATCTGGGTGGTTTAGTTTTTCTTGATACTATACTTTGCCATGGCTTGTCCTTAGCAATCCTCCTCCCACTTCCTTTGCACCGAGTTCTTAGCAGCCTCAGATGTTAGATGGGACTTATCTGCCTTATAAGGCAGTGCCTTCTCAGTTTGTGGCATCTTGCTGCCCCTCTTTGCCAAGAAGTCTGCCTTCTCATTACCATGCAGATTGCAGTGTGCAGCCACTGCAGTATATCTTCTTTTCCCTCATTATTCAGTCTCGGAATGTGTAACTTACATTCCTTGACCTCGCTGTCCACCTCATCCTTGCTCGCAACTGCCTGTATTGCCGCCATTGAGTCAGAAAGTATCACAATCTTATGTTTTGGGTGACCTGCCACCAGCTTTAGTGCTTCCAATATTGCCTTTAGTTCCCCATCATAGTTACTGCCATTTCTTCCTGCAGGTAGTGCCTTCTCAAATTCTCTACAGTATATTCCTGCTCCAGCATTGCCTTCTCCAGGTTTTGCCGATCCGTCTGTATACATGTGCAGCCACTCCCTTTCAGGATATCTGCCATGTATATGTATCAGAGTTACTTGTCTCAGCTCTTCTTCGTTGTAATCTTTCTTTCGTCCACATATCCCCTCCCCTTCCAGTGTATGTTGAACGTCTAAAATAGGCACCCTGATATTAGGTTTTGGCTGCTTCATTATTTCTGTTTTCTAGATTAACATCTCCCATAAGGTCATTTCTTAATTCACTGGCTGTAGTTATGAAAGTTTTATGAGTTTTTAGTCTCTAATATGGCTCTCTGCTCCAATATTGTTCACCAGTCTCATCATCTTTTCATGTAGATACACTGCAGCCTCATTTCTTAGAGACTCAAGTGGGGGGATGTTTGTTCTGGCCTGCAGAGCTGTGATTGGAGTGGACTTCACTGCTCCTGTGGAGATTGTCAAAGCTTGGTTTTGCACCGTGTCTAGCTTCTGCAATTTACATTTAGGTGCTGTGACAAGCAACGCACTTGTGCATTCTAATAGTGGTCTGATGTACGTCCTGTATGTTGTGGCTAGATCTTCCGTGTTGGCTCCCCAGGTAACTCCTGCCACTATCTTGGGCAAGTTCATTCTTCTTTACTTCAAGATACCAATGATACCATCTCAATTGCTTCTCTCCCGTCATCTTGCGGTCACTTGCCATGCGTACACAGCATTTTCATCTTTCTCAATTTTTACTGCTCCATACTTAAATGTTGAAATCTAGTTTTCTACCTTGCTTGTTGAGTGATAATCATAGTAGACTGTTTTTGTTTTTTTTACTACCATACAATTTATCTCAGACCATTCATGTAATGCTTTCATAGCCTTATTCATTTCTTCTTCCATCTTCTTTGGGTCATTGCCTCCTGTAAACCACAAAAATTTGCCCAAAACGAAGAAAAAGTGCATTTGATTTAAATCAATGATTTTTACTATTTAATGAATCATTTTATTTAAATCTGATTTAAATCAATGATTTAAATAAAAAACACCCTGATAGGGCCTATATTCCAATGTATAATTAATGTTTCCATTTTAATTTAGGCTTAATACCTGTTTTATATTGTCATTTGAAATCAACTATAAATGTTCTTTTGTTTCAGTTCGCTTTCATATTGCTCATTTGTATGAAGTTCAGGGAAAATATAAGACTGCTAAAGAAAATTATGAGCTATTATTACAAGAGAAGGACTTGGCTACCCATTTGAAAGCAGATATTTACCGCCAGCTAGGCAAGTAGTTGTAATACTTTCAAAAGAGACAAAATGCAATTATAGTAAATTTTGTTTCCGGCTTCCACTTATGCAAAGTACAAACAGTTATAAAACATATGATTTCATTTCAATAAATTACTGTGATAGTGTGATGCTGGGTCATTAAACACGAATGTGGGAAAGTAAAAAAAAAAAAAAAATTTAAAGCAGACCTAGGCCTAGGCCTTTTGATATATTTTTGTAGGCCTCTACTTTTTCAGTTAAAATTTTTTTTTACAAATAATAAAATTTTGATTTATCGATATCAAAATTTTTGTGTGATATTTCATATTCATAGCCAGCTTTATTTGGCCTAAGTATTCTTCAATTCCTAACCACTGGTTATGTACACTGTAGTTTTTGTAAGTGTAAAATTGTACCCTTTCGTACGTTAAAATCAATTTAGTTTTAATCTACACAAGATCTGGTCTCCAACTTTAGAACCAAGCATCAAGCTTTCTGTGTGGACCTAACTAGAAAATGTAGGGCTATTAGCTTCATTGTCATGTTTTTGTGTGTTGGGCCTAATCCGGCTAATGGTTTGTTCTTATTTCAGGATGGATGTATCACTGTGTTAACTCGCTAGGGGAAAAAACACAACGTGAAACATTTGCAATACACTGCCTACAAAAATCCATAGAAGCTGACCCAAAATCTGGACAATCTCTTTATCTTTTAGGTAAGTGAGCGTTCTTATTAACCACATCATTCATTTCCTCGCTGATTTAGTTGTTAAAAATTAGTGTTGTCATTAGTTAAATGTCAACAAGTTATAGTAGAACACTAGAGTTACTCAGCCACGGCAGACTGATTTCATGATCAATGAGGTTGATTGTTTGTGACTTACATTATGTGTGGAGTATTTAAGGCTGTGTGTTCAGTGTTCACCAAAAACCAAAATCTTAATTATGCATAAAACAGTAATATTGTATGATCTGATCATTAATCACAGTCTTTTGAAAAGACCAAACAAATTTTAAATGTTTACCTTTTTGAACGATTTTTGGTGCTAAGTTTTGCAAAAAGTATACTATTTGGATGGCGGATATTTTTGTTGTAGCTTTCACTTATCTTTGACTTAAGAATGAGGTATCTTGAAATGTGTATCTTCAAAACCTTACATTTTACAGTGTTTTACATTTTCCAGTACTTTTGTGGTATTTGTACCGTTTTAAAAAAAAATGGAAGATCTTAAGATACGAAAGCTATACATTTCAAAATACCTCATTCTATAGTCAAAGATGAGTGTAAGCTACAATAAAAATATCAACCATACAAATGGTATACTTTTTGCAAAACTTAGCACCAAAACTCGTTTAAAAAAGTAGCAATTTTGCCGAAAAATGCATCAACCAAAAAAATCAAAAAAATATATTTTGGTCTTTTCAAAAGACTCTGATTTTTGATCATACTCTATAATAACTACTGTTTTATGTATATTTTGGATTTTGGTTTTTGATGAACACACAGCCTTAAAGACAGTGCACAGTGGCTTTGGTTAGTATTATTGTTGTTTTCAATTGTTTTTAGTGGTTTACATTTGACGATATTTTGGTTATGTAGGTTCGTGTAGTTTATAGGTTTGTATATTTGTCCTGTCCGAGACTGGTTATGAACAGTTCGGTACACAGCGGAAACGAGGCCTAGTACAAGAAGTTTGGCATTTAGAACAGATAAAAACGCGTTATGACCTATGACCTTAGGTGGCCAAATCATTTAGAATGTCCTTCCGGTCACGAATATGTTAATTTTATTTTGATCCGATAAGGGCCGGTTGCACCGAGTGCAGCTCAAGAGTTTAAACACCGTGAGGTCTTTGAACGAGAGCGCGCGTTTCACCACCGCTAATCTCGAGTTCACCGCTGCCTAAACTCGAGTTCTACTGAACGACCAAAATTACTCGTTCACTGGTGATCCTGTGCGTTGAACGAGAGAAACCAACCTGCCCGGTGTTGTCATGTCAAATAGATTTTGAGGTGAAGGTTTATTAGTTTCAAAACTGAACATTCATTATAAGATATCACTTGACGATCAGTGAAAAGTAATGGCCGGTTACGTTTCTGATGTGGAATTCCCATCGGACACTGACGAAGAGATAGTTCATTTTATGCAAGTACAACAATGACGTCCCCGGGTCATCAAGGAACGACGCAATTATTTCGATAGTTTTCAACACGATTCCGCTTATTCGGTTCTAGAGGTATTAAAAAGCATAGAACATCAATTAGAGTTCTTAACTGACAAGTGAGTAGGCCCCAGCCATACAAATATAGGCCCTCGGCTTTAGACCTTGGTGGTAGGCTAGGGCGTAGCCCTGGAGCATAGGCTAGGGCCGAGGCCTAGCCTACATAGAACATCAATTAGTGAGTTACGAGTAGGCCCCTAGCCATACAAATATAGGCCCGTGCCCTAAGACTACCTAATTGGTAGGCCTAGGCCCCTAAACCTTTGGTGGTAGGGCCAAGGCACTAGGCCAGCTAGAACTAGGCCCGCTAGAACTAGGCCCCTAGTCCATATTTTGATAGGCGTTAGGCCCCTAGCCCTAGGCTTAGGTTATCTAAAACTTGACAAACATAGGCAAGTAGTAGGCCTAGGCCCTCCTAGGCCCTAGGCCAAGCCAATGATTGTAGACGCAGCGCAGCCAAGCCAAGGAGGCTATGCGTAGGTATAGGCTAGGACTCTATGCCTATGAAATAATATCCTTACCAATGACTTAGGTCGGCTACATCGTAGGCCCTACTCGTAGTAGTAAATATATAATTTGATGTTGGCCTAGCCTACGGTAGGCAAGGCCAGCAGATAATATTCAAATATTCATTCAGAGTTGATTGCCATGCAGCTGTAGGTCCATCTCTCCATTGCAATTTGTTGAACACACTGCCTAAGGTAGGCATAGACCTACTGATAGACCTACACTTATTTTGCTACAGTTCAAACTTCCTGCTCTGACAAATAGTAGGCCTACATTCGTCTTGAGCAAATGTCCTTTATTATAGGATGCAAAGCCTTCTTGACTGCAAACTACAGAATAGGCATAGGCCTACATGGTAGGGCCTACATTATGTGAATAGTGGGGTAGGCACATCTAGGTCAAGCCTGTAGGCTACACTCCAAGATTCCAAGGTTAGGTACAGTGTTGTGCCAGATAGCCAAAAATATTATCTAGATAAAGATAAGATACTCTTCCTAAAACAGTTTCTAGATACAGATAATAGATAATGGACATGAATTGTATCTAGATATAGATACATAATATACTGGCAATTTGTATCTAGATAATAGATACTTATACAAAAAATTCGGCTTAGACCCAATCCAATTAGTAATATTTTGTTGATTATTGGATGAGCGAAGCGAAGACTTCAACTTCACGTACTTTTTTTTCACTAACGTAAACCCAAGAAAAATAGCTCGGGTGTTTTGTTATTGTTTTAGTTTTATTGTTACTTTTTTTGTCTGTTTCTTCGCGCTCTACCGGCCAAACAGCATATGCGATCTCAAATTGAAGGGGACCTTCGAAATCTCTGAACTTGACTTGCCATGTTTTTGGGTACAATCGAAGAAATATTTCTCATGAATATCGTACTTTTACGATTTGTTTCGATTTTTAATGCGATATTTTTGTGTGTTTGGGCCGAATCTGATCAAACGGATGGGGCTACAACGTTCATATTTTACATATACATTAAGATATAAGTGATGTACTGCCTTTTGAAAGCAAAAGTTGCAAAAGTTGCCAAAATTAATAGAAATAAAGGTTTCAATAAAAGCATTTTATAGGTGTATAATTAACAAGTAATATCAATTAATTATAGAAATTTGACAATCACCTACAATGCTTACAGAAGCAAGTATTAGTAGATATTTTGCATTCTATCGTTATCCCACGCATACTAGAAACTTACAAAAAGCTCATCTATCAATGCGACTAAAAAAGCCTTATCAACGCGTCCAACTGAGCGTTTCCTAGTTTTCATCCATGGTAATTTGAATTCCCGTCATACATCCCACTCTGTTTTATCCACTCCTCTTTTCCCGTCAGAACTGTTTGAACATGTTTGGTCTGTTCTAGAACAGGTGTCTGGAGAGAGATAAACACCACCCGAACACTTTTTTTTTTCAGCACATGTTCAGACAGTTCCAGATGGACAAATGAACAAACCTTACGTGTAGGGGATGGGGGATGTGACGTAGGGTATTGCAGTGCCCTCAGACTTTGTTTGTATTTCACTATAAGTAGGGTGACTTCTGTGGCAATTCTTGCATGACATTCTAGTATTTATTGTTCGGTAGTTGACATTCAATAACATTTCGGTGATTTATAGGAGACCAGGTAGGATTTTTTTTTAAAATTTCATGAAAAGTGTTTTCAAAATTCCAAATTGTGTTTTATTGTGTTTTATTTTAATTTTAATGTCATACTTAGGCCTACTACCGTAATTTATGGGGAACCCGTTATCAATTCATCAAATTTGTCAACTCTTTATTATTTTAAAGATGCTGTGCATTACACTCAAATAAGTTGCAAATGAATGAAGTGAGAGGTATTAGATTGTTGATCCTGACATCCATTCAAAAGCTAACATGCTAAGCTTTACTGAATTTTGAGGCGCACATCAAATGAAAACATCTTTAATTCTCTCGCGTCATTCGAATTTTGATTATTTTTTTGTTAGCGAGACCGGACATCAAAACTGCACAAAAAAGGTTGTTTTTGGCAGATTGTGTGAAAAGAATGCAACTTTCCTGTTATTTTGCTTTATTAGCTAAAATTGTGAAATGTCATTTTATTGTGCGATTTGGTTTGAGTTCTTTATGGAACGAAACATGGACATTTGCTTTTAGTTTTAAAAAACCATTTTATGCAAAATTACAGAATTGTTTTTTATAGCTCAATGCAAAATTCCTGTATCACTAGTGATTAATAATGAAATTCGAAATGCATGTGCAACCAGTCTTCCAGTCCACGCTTATGTGGACCACATTGCACTGCAATTCAATTTGTGTTTTTTGTGTAAAATAATAAATTAACATTTTTCATTGCGGAAGACTTATTGAGTTATTCAATGTTGATCTTGCTCATCGGTCACTTAAGTGTCACCATTTTCATGGAGATGTTGCTCGGGATTATCGATCGACAACGCAGTCACATTAGGTTATTGATCATTTTCATTTTATTGTTGTGTATCTATAGTGAATACTGTTCATGGTTTCGGTGCATCGTGTAGTGATGAAGCGATGTTATTGGGAGTAATTAGGCGCTCGTGGAGTGTTGTGCAGATATAGTGTGTGCATGTGTGTTTGTGAAAGCATGTGTACGTTACAACAAAGTCTGTTGGTGATTGTAGTGATGACAAGTCTGTCCACGGGTAGAGCATGAAGGACGTATTATCGCACATGCTGTGTTGGGTTTTGTTGTTCAGAGTACTGGTCCCTGGGCACAGCAGTTGGTAGTATGTGGGCTCCGTTTCGGAGAATGGCAGCGTGGGTTAGTATTGTTAGTGAGTTGGGTTTATTGTTTGTGTTTGTTGTGGTGTTTTTTAAAATGCGCTTCTTTAATAATTTCTCTTTCCTATCTAAGGTGTTTCTTTTAGGCATTTTTCAAAGAAAAGTGTGAAATTGGCATCTGAATTTTCCGCTTCACTTTCACCAACAAATCAACAATCCTTTATTTGTCAATTGTTGACTAACTATATAATAAACCCAAAGCATTTGATTATCGATTACATTTCTCTACCCTTCCTTGCTTATTGTTTTCCCTTTATATAGTCCCATTTAAATTGTAAGTCAATGTAAGAAAAGTACACTGATTCTTAGGATACAACTAAACTTATGGCCTTAGTAATGTTCTTAATTAGGCTACCTTTGTTTTCTTGTCTAATTTCAAACTGAACAAATATCATTAAAACTTCAAAATCATTCTTCAAAATGTATAATAAGCCTTTTAAAACTCATTTCATTAACTCTTAAATTCAACTTAACTTTGATTGATCCATGTTACAATATAAATACATTTTTCATAGCTTATTGTAATGTGAAATAGGGAAACACAAATAAAATGTGCCACGCGCTCGAGTCCCATCAAATGTCTAGTGCATACTTATTGCACGGAAACTTGATTTATGGTGATGGGCCTAGATTCAGATTCATATTTTTATTTACCAACTAGACAGGTACATAGCACACTGTATGGGCATCGTCAATACATGCAGTACTATATATGTCACACCAAGCCAAAATTACACAAAAACATTTTAACAATATTTACAATACCAAATACTTATTACAATAAAATGCTTCTAAAACCAGGTGTAAGGCAAGGTTCAGCTTCCAATAGCACTTATCATACATCCATCAATATCCCCGTACTCGATCCAACGATCCAATCCCCAATCAGTATCAACTTTATTGGATATTGATTAGTCACTAGGTCAATAACTCCTTTAGTCTTAAATTGAAAAAAAATCGTGAAGAGAATAGTAGCTTTTGCTACTTAAATGTGATTTTAGTTCTTATTTGAATGTTACGGCTCGTTTGATGCTCTTAATTTGTGTAGGAAGTTTATTGTATGTATGAGACACAGATAGTGTACGTCCTTTCGCATACCATGTTGTCTTAAATGATAGGGAACATGGGAGACTATTTTGGGAGCGAGTAGAATAGCTATGTACCATACCGAAGAGTTTGTTAAAAAGGTTTTTGATTGTTCTGCACAAAGAGTGCTGCAGTTAGTATGAGTGAGCATGTGACTGTTAAAATGTTGAGTTTGGGAAATAGTTTGCGGCAAGATTGCCTAATGGAGGCTCCTGAAAGTATACAAATGGCCCGTTTTTTTAGAATGAAATCGCGAAGTGCACTTGAGTAGTATGTAACTGTAAACCTAGATGTGGGTCTAATTTCTTTTGTCATATATATATTAAATGTATATGTAGACATAAGTTATAAGTTTCCCTTTTCTAATTACATTAATGTTCTGATTACAGGTCGTTGTTATGCTAGTATTGGCAAAGTTCATGACGCTTTCATCGCTTACCGCAACTCCGTGGAGAAGTCCGAGGGAAATGCAGACACATGGTGCTCCATAGGGTAAGATTGACAATACAATGGCAATTTCCAGTGGCGTATCCAGGAATTCATAAAGGGGGGGGGGTTCAACCAATTAATTCATAGATGTACCGAAGGCTAAGTGGGGGGCGGAAAAATTTTCTCCTTCAAGGTCATTTTGGTGAAAATCTGTGCGTTTTAAAGCATCACAACGACCAACTTTTATTCTACTAAAATCCTGTTTTTAATCCAAAAGTTTTCTCTTTCAAGGTCATTTTGGTAAAAATCTGTGCGTTTTAAAGCATCAAAATAACCAAATTTGTATCTATACTTAAATCCTATTTTGGTCAGATGGTAATTTGCATTTAGTATTGCGATAAAACAGTTATTCTATATTCTCCAATTGAAACGTTAAGTGCACTTTCACACTTTTTTTGCAAAAGGGGGGGGGGTAGTCCCCCCTCTCCCCCCTTGGATATGCCACTGCACACTTCCCATAAATAAGAATCATATTTTACCAGTAGGCCCACAGTTAAAAAAATTAAAAATTATGGCTGCCTTGCTTGTGCATTTACTATTTATCAGTAGGATGTACGGATAAATAGGGATGGACAATAATAAAATAAAAATAATAGATTCTTGAAAGTTGACTGCATTATCGATTTATAAAAATGACGTCCGCTGCGGCACATACGATTAGGGCACTGATCCGCTCTACGAGAATAAGGGTTCGAATCCCGCATTATGCATGGTTTTTTAATAATTATCTGTCATAGTCATCTATCACCACTAGGGATGAGCCGATACCGATATTAATATCGGCCGATATTACGATATTTTCCAATTATCGGTTCATCCGATATTCAGCATAATATCGGAAGATTTGAAATTACCGCCAAACACTACAATTATTTTCCGTTGTAGTTGAGAGAGCGGTGGCACATTACATGATTATTCAAAATGGCCGACATGTTCAGCAGCTGCTGTGAACCTCGGAAGTATATTTTATTTGTCTTAAAATCTTGTTATTTTTCATCAATTCCTTAATTTGAAGCCTAAGTTCTTAAGTCAGCAGTCAACTATGGAAAAATAAAAGAATGAAGTAGAAAATTATTGCAGGGTAATTATAGGGTCACTGGAAATTACTTCGTGCACAGTGCCTAGGCCCAGGCTAGGCCTACAGCACTTCAAACCTGTGGAATTACGGGCCACAGCACTTCAAATCAGTGGACACATATTTTGCAAGTAGAAAATCCCAATGTGTAATCCCGTCGTTTTATGATTTTATTAAAAGTAATTCTAAGTTGTTGGCTGGAATAAGTTCCTCACAAAAATATGACAGGGCTAAGAAAAAAGGTGATGAAGCTAATCAGCTTGTAGACAGGCCTACATGGAAACGGAAGTTACTGAATAGAATAAATTGTTTTTCTGTTAAAAACGAATAGAACACTTGTAGTTTGTTTTAAACTTGATGGTACCTCTAGTTCCTAGCACCCAACCCAACATCACCTTAATTTAATGAAATTGTGCATTCTATCATCACTACACACATGAAAATTGTAATGCTTAATTAAACGTCGTTCTCTGGGCACTTACGTCGAAAAAGTCCCCCAAAAATGTTTCGTCTCCTTCCCCAGACCCCTTGCTGTCCCCTCAGTTCCTACAAAAGTCCCGATTTTCAATCTGGGAAATATGGCAAACCTAGCTAGGCCCTAGGCATCAAACCCAAAGTAGTGCCAAGGCATGTCGGCCTAGGACTTTGTGACAAAGAAACATTTCATACAAAATGCTAAGGCCTAGGACCTTAAATTTTTGAAGGAGCAAATAGCTATGACCAAAATGTAAGGGCCTTCAATTTTTTTTTGTTTAATGGTTTTCTACAACAGTGTATGGAAGGCTAGGGCCTAGGCCTAGTCTTCCATAGACTTATTGTTGTTAATTTAAGGATCCTGCTCAGTCTTGTGACGTCACGGCCAAAGCAATGTAATGCAATGATCCCGTCAGACAGGCCTCAGGCCTCAACTATAAAAGATAATTCGATACGGTTTTCAGCATTTTGTAGAGAATCGCTGTGCGTAAGGCCAATATGAATCACATTTGTAATATTTAGTATCGAAAACACACAAAAAGAATGTTGAAATTTCATTAAAACGGTGTATTGTTGTGTCTTTTCCTTTCGAATTGTGATACATGCATTCGCAAAAACGAAATATAAAGACGTAATGGCCCCAGAGAATGAATGTATCTATAGATTTATATGAAATTAAATCATATAAAAATTTAATTTTAATTTACTTTTATTTATATTTTAACTACTCAAAATTGCCCCTTTAAAAACCCTTTGACTTGGTGAATGTCTAGCACGCATACCCTTTTTTAGATCTTGTCACGTTCTAAGTATATGTGTCGTTTTGGATTTAGAATGTCCATTATCATCCACATGAACCTTGTTCAGGTGAATATTGTATTGAATTGATTGCTTGAATTGGGTAGTACTCCTTTCAGAGCCTCTGTATACACTCAGCAAACATTGCACATCTTCTTACAACACTTGAGATATAAATATAATTTGCTACCAATTCCTCTCGTCTCAGTCAGAACACTGTTAGCATGCAAAATGATAAATGATAATGATAATAATTTATCGGTTTTGAATAAAAACTTAATTTTCAAGTGGAATTTTGGCGCTCAGGACCTTTGAAATATGAGACAAAGAAAATTTTGTTAGAAAGTTTGATCTCATTATTAATTTATTAGACAAACATGGTAGGGACATAAAAGTCGAAATGGGGCTCGTTTCAGGGCATTAAAAAAAAGCACGTATTAAAAGAAAATATTATTACATTCTTGAAACAAACACACATTGATTGGCGGTCGGAAGGAAAAAACACAGCCGAATGTCACAAACCACAAAGTGTTTGTTATGAAAATATAGAAAAATGTCCCATGCGTGCAGAGTGATATTTTTCGTTTTCAAAAAATAAGTCTCCTTTGAGTTACGACCGCCAAGGGGGCCTATTCATCCAGAAAAAGATGCCCACAAAACTCTAAAATAACAGGTAAAAGGTAATTTTCGCCCACAGAGGGTGAAAACGAAGAGTTTAAAGTTAAACGTTCATTACCGGATTCCCTGAATCATTTTTGATTTTAGTAGCACAACATTATAACTAAAATCTTGTTCATTACACCCCCGCCTACCCCATTTAAATGTTGTCAAAATATTTTTAGAAGAGAAATTTTTATACGTGGCAAATTTGTAATTTCCATATCGTATCGAACAATGTTCAATAATAAAAAAAGTTTGGTACCAAATCATTCGTGACGAATCGATACATTGTTGTGAATCAATCTTGTGCTCGAGATAAAATATTTACCGTCGATTTCGGCCCATTAAAGTTGGACATTGTCTAAAATCGGACGTCCCTGACGTCATTCAACATTGTACCTTTACGACGGGTTCGATTTTCGGTACACAAACTATTGTTTTTCTTATACATACATCCCTAACGAAGGTGTTGAAACACGAAAAGTTTTTTATGGGACCGTTAAAATTCGACTTTTGAACATTTCAAAATAGCACTGAAAAAACGAAAACTTTTGGGAATTTTTTTCTCGGTTTTAACGAAATTTCCGGGACAATTTTTTTCGCCCTCTTCTGCGTCCTCTTTTAAGCTTTCAAAATCACCAAAGAACAAAGCTCTAGAGTTTACCCACATTTTTAAAAAAAATTCGGTACTGTGAAGGGCCGGCGTTTGAAAACGGGACTTTTTTTAAACGGTTACGCTTATTCCCCATGCGTATTGCCCACCTCCAGAGGTGACGGGTGACGCAAAAATTAGAAAAATTTTCCCCGGCCTTAAAGTGCAGAAAACCCGCCGCGCGCGAAAAGTTTCGACATTTTCGAGAAAACGGGGAGGGAAGACACCCCGCGCGACCAGGGGTATTTCTTATCAAAATCCTCGATCCTTTCCGGTCGATGGCCACCCTAAATTCCGTATCACACGCCCCCTCGTGGTGTGGAAAAAAACTCGTATGGAAAACCTCGTTCCCCCCAAGGTCGTATGTTAACAGAGTATTAGTTATAGTGACATAACACTGCCCTTTATTAATATTTATTCGTGATACTGTATTTCGACTTATTCAAAATCTTTTTCAAACTGAAGGTTGACAAAGAAAAATTAACAACAATCCATATATATACTAAGAAGATCATAAACAAAATAACCATGAAACATAATATCTACCAACACTATTTATGAAAATAAAATAAAAACATGACAAAAATAAAATATACAGTAGCACTAGATCACAAAAATTGGTGAAGATATTTTTTGTCCTAGTGTACCTATCTAGATCCAGTCCTACGCAATGTATATTTGTGCAATGTGCTGTGAAAGACAAGACAGTGGTGAACGAGCAAGACGATCTGGAAAGATGTATGGCATTCTGGCCTACTATAAGTTGTTGGAACTATAATAATATAATTCGTGACTAGGTCTAGTGCCATTGGTAATTCTGTACTAGGGCAAATACCTAATCTCCTCTGTAAATGCATCCAAACTAATAATAATTCGGTACTGAATTTGTTCCAGAGTCTTGTATCAGCAGCAGAACCAGCCTATGGATGCTCTTCAAGCTTATATATGTGCAGTGCAATTGGATAAAAGTCATACAGCAGCATGGAGTAATTTAGGTAAGATAAGTGTGGCTTGTTTGTACTGTACCTGCCTACGGGAATTTATCCGCCTAATGCAAAAAAAAAAATTTCATTAGGGCTAACTGGTTGTGAATTTACAAAGTAACAGAAAAAATATTGGTTCACCCTTCTCCCCCCCCCCCACACAAAATTTACAAAGTAACAGAAAACAATGGAACCACCCTCTACCAAAGTCCATGTCCCCCCACGTCAAAGGTGGGAATTTTCAAGCTAGGTACCATCGGCAAAAATCTCCCATTACAATTACATAGGGACGATTTATACCCCGTGCCGTGTCCTTAGAGGATTTTTTTTAAATTTGTCATTATTGATGTACTCTTCTACCTTTTCTGTAAATCATCTACATTTTGTTTCTGAATTTGGGCAAGTGGTTTGGTCCAAATATGCTGATTATCAAGAAAAGGTGTAATTTTTGCAATGCATATTTTGTGTATTTGAGTGTATATTTGCAGTTTCAAGACACAATTTTTCTAAATTCCCATTTCAGATTGGTATGATGTGAAATAAAAAATCAGCAGGTTGAAGCCGACTTGAGAATTTCACAAAAACTTACATTTTTTGCAACTTTCAGGATCAAAAAGCTTTAAAAAAACTCGTGTTAAGTCACAGGTACAAGATATAATTTTTTCATTTTGTCATTTTAGTGTGCTCTAGAGAATAATTTTTGGGAGTAATACCTACCCCGTTTATGAATGATTACAAACTACGTATTTGCGGCTTAAACTCTAGTTAATATTGCTCACTGTTATTAGTATCGTAATGACCATATTGGAGCTCGCCTAAGCAATCAATATCTTGATAAGACATCGATACTTGTGAATATTTTTATCATCAATATTTGCCAACATCTAAGAAAATTGGATTTCGTCAATTTTTTTAAAAATGCAAGGTGTTGGGTAGCCTGTAGAAAATTTGCTGTTACACATGGTGGAGGTGCTGGGTCATTAAACTCTACTAGGAGAATGTAAAAATCGTTAAGTATCTTTGGTGATACGTAGGCTACTACCTTATCAATCCTTTCCAATCACACACACATTATTGTGAGCAAATTTTTCAATGCTTTTCAATTTTTGATTAATTCCTTTTTCAAAACTTGGAAGTTGATCATTTTTTTATTATTGATTTGCAAAATGTTATTGAATATGAATTATCATGTGCAGGTATTCTCTACGAGAGCTGCTCTCAACCACGTGACGCCTTTGCATGCTACGTGAACGCCACTCGTAACACCGGTTGCAGTGGCTCATCGGCTCCGGCCAGCCCAAGCACAATCAGCCATTCTGCTCGCAGTCTGACGGGACCCATGAATCCTAATCTCACGCAGCGCATCAAATTCCTGCAGTCTCATCTAAACAACGCCCCCATGCCCAGCATCACCAGCAAGTGAGTCTCTGCAGTTACGCAATCGCATTTATTTCAATGCTTCAATCAGTATCTCAATTATACAGTAGTACCTGCATATCAGCTGCTAAAGTCGTGTTATACAGTAACTATGGATCTGCTGACGTAGAGTTTAGGAATGTGTGGTCAGTTTTTGCATGCTTTTGTCAATGGAACTCAAGTAGGTCCCAGACATGTTCCCAATGCCTGCTTGTATTTCTAGACCTAAGTCGTTCAAAGAAGGCTGCTTAGAAATGTGAAATACCAACCAAATCGTAGGCTTGTATACACCATTGAGTTGTACACCAACAACCAGGTATTGGTAAATAGACTGCCGAGTGATCGAGTTCCGTTAAGAAAGCGCGCATAAACTGATTGCGCATTCCTCAATTCAACGTCGGCACATCCATAGTTTCGGTAACGCGCTTACACTGTCCACCCGCTACTATCTCTGCCACTTAGTAATATAAATATGATGGTGCTCCTTCAGCCTAATGGGAACTGTGTGTTGACCTTTTACTTTTGACTTAAATTATCATTACAATGCAAGTCAATGATTATTGCATGCACGGTCACAGATTTAAGTCATCCTCCTTAAATTGAATGTTTATTCTAAGATATGCAAATCATACTTAGAGTTTCTTCCTCTGAAGGCGCCGGCAGCTGCCGTCGATCGAAGAAGCGTGGAATTTGCCGATCTCTGCTGAGATGTCGTCTAGGCAACAGCAACATCAACAAAGTCCAACACTTGTGCAGCAACGTTCCAACAATAACACTTCACAATATCAGAAAAGCTATCAGCAGCAGGGCCCGCCGCCACCATACCCTGCACAAAACAATTCTGCCAACAAAAGATTTAAAGTAAGTAACATCTTAAATTAAATTTTCCTACCACAATTTTGGTTCAACAGTGTTGTTATAGAAATGTGGCATGGTGTTGAAGTCAAGGGATTGTAATTGCACATCCATGTGATTTTCTTAAAATTTATTGTGTAGCAAGATGAAATTGTGCTGGTTAATAATCCCAAAGAAAACATGCACCTAACCATTTATCATCATCATTAATTATTATTAGGGACCAAATTAAGTGGTAAATAAAGTTCGGAGAATTCGTCATAAAAAGGAGTATATTATTTCGTCATCAAACATAAAAGTGCAACATTTTCGCTATTTAAAAGCAGTAAATAAAAATAAAAATGTACACATTGAAAAAGGTAAAATTCAAATTTTATTTATTGTATAAAATTACATAAATTCATAGGCCTACGCCTAATAGATTTTCAGTACTTTGACCATGCTTTTACGTTCATTTTGAATTATTTTCAAAAGACATACTTAGCTAGGCCTAGGCCCAGGGCCTACTAGATAGCTTTGGAAAACTAAGCTAGGCCTAGATGAGAAAACTTGGCTAGGCCTAGCCTAGGCCCAGCCTAAACCTATTCGTAGGCCTACCTAGGCCCAGTTTAGTATGGATGCACTTGCCTGGTCCTAGGTTAGATGGCGTTATAAAAACTTGCTAGCCCTAGGCCTAGGCCTATTCTGTGGAGTTAGGTTAGGGTAGGCGACGATCTTTTTTATTCTGTCAAAAACAAAGAAACCTTCCTTCTCATACTCATCGGCACGTGTAAATATAGTGACGACTTTTGGCATCGTGCACGAAAGAATTGAGCAGAAATAAACGTGCAAAACGGCCGTGAACAACACGGGAAGAAGCAGGAAGAAGTTAGGCTAAACTGAGGCTAAACACTGTCTTGCGTCAGGCCTTCCACCGCCATGAAAATTTATATCATTTACGTCGAAGACCAGAAAAGTAGCTACACTGCCTTGTAAGTTTCTGTCACAGGACCGCCATGAAAATGTACATCAATTACGTAAGCATGTTTTTCGACGGCTGGCAGCAATGCAAATTAAATACTTGCTACAGGTTAGCCAACTCTGAAATAGCAAAATCGAGCGATTTATGGATTTTCTCGTAATTTCGATGACGGCTAGGCCTAGACCTACTAAGAAAGTGCCGGTTTGGATAAAGTTGAGTTTTATATTGATTTTCGCTCCTTAAATTCGCGTTCTTAATGAGAATCATCATAATTCGCGGTAAAACGAGGAAATAATCTAAATTCGCGAAAATTCGCGAGCGTTAAACTAACCTAAAAAGCACCAGTGATCAAACCTAGTTGAAATTTTTACTTTATATGATGAATTACCAATTTTCGTGAATAAACCGTTCGCGAAAAGTGATGGTCCCTAATAATCGGTAATCGGATCGGTTTTGTAATAATCGTAATCGGTATTTGGATCGGCCAATTTGAAGAATCGTCCCATCTCTAGTTAAGACTGTAAGTTGAATGATTTTTTTTTGTTTTCAGAGTGGTGAAATGGTAGAAGCACCATCCCCAGGGCCTCCGATGGTGGCAGGAGGACGGCCCGCTCAAAGAGCTTCACCACCACCATTTTATCTTTCCCCACAGCAGCTTCAGATGTTGCAGTTTTTGCAACAGAATGCTGCCAACCTATCATCACAGCAGCAGGTATTTGAAAATACGTAATGGGGCAATTAATGGCTCTACAGTCCTATTCCTTTCATGTGAGTTTTCTTTACCTTGAAAATAATATTTGTTGAGAGTAATTTAATTTAAAAGGTGTTTCACCTTAATTCCGGCACCTATCAATGTTTCTAGCTTGACTAATTTTTTCACGCTTCAATGATGTTTGGTAACTCATCCTAACCCAGGTAATTAAACGAGCCGTCGGGTACTCGTTTCACTGTTTTTCAGCTCAAATTACATCGCTACTTTACCACCGCCGCCAGTCTTTCACTTGTCTGCGTGCAGCGGCGGCAGTAGATGATTCATTGTTAATTAGCTTTTTAGTTTTGTTTGTGTGGAGCTCGAAGGAGTGAGGACCAGTGCTCAAAATTTGGAATTTTAGGGAAAACATTTTGGCAGCCCTGTTGAGAATTGAGTAGCCCGATTTGTTTCATTATTATTTACATGTTTTAGTTAATATTTGAACTTTTGTAAATTTGTTTCTGAATAAAGAGTAACATGAATGATTATGAAACAAAATAAATATTTATGCCTAGCCTACAAACAAATGCGTATACAGTGTTGCCTCTTGACATCCTAATACCATCACCGCGCGACTGTGCCATCGGGCCACCAAAGCTTTTGTCCAATAAGAAGTAAACATGCCATGGAGATGTTTTGTAGCCTACTAGGTAACTGGCCGCTCGAAAAATTCATATTGAAATGTCTTACATGCTAGTCTCATGATCATTACTCATGAATCATTATATAACTTATATTTATTAATTTCTAAATGATGGGGTGTACGAGTCCTGATTTTTGAGTTTGAGTCTGAGTCTGAGCACTAGAAGTAACTTGAGTATCTAGTCCAATTCGAGTCAGAGTAGGCTACTTTATTTTTTTGCACTATTACTCTTTGACTTTACTTACAATATGTACAATATAAATTTTATTTATTGATATTTGTCTGTATGTAGCCTCCAAAAGTGAAGACAGTAACATCTAGATTTTAAAATCGTCGTTGGAACTGCAAAACCTCCTATCAGCACTTTTTCTGGAAACATGTATTTTTATCTAGTTGGCAGTATGTTATTCTTAGGCATCTGTGTGTGATCACATGATCCATTCTCAACAATGGAAATGCGTTTAAATAGTCGTTTGTTAAACCTTTTATCAGAGTGGGCTTGAAAAGTATCTGCAAAACCTCCTGTGGGTATAAGGAATGAAGATGCTGTTTCTGTAAGATGAGTCAAATAAACAACAAAATTTTAAAGCAAAATTCATGTTTATCTTGGCATTTTGATAGGTGCTTTTGCAATGTCTGAAATTTTGTAATGTTTTTGCAGACATTTGCAGATAGGAGGTTTTAATAAATATCGTTTTTTGTGTCTCCTGAACAATTGCAGGGCTAGGCTATGAAGTTCAAAACTTCCATAAAGAATAACAATTTGTATTAAAGACACTAAGTCTATCAGGGTTGGTAAGGTAGCGCCAAATATGCATTCCCGTATTTGCTCGATTGCTAGCCGGACACAGATTGCAAGCCGACCCCCCCCCCCCAAAAAAAAAAAAAACCCCAATTGCAAGCCTGAGGTATGGGTTTCTTTGTCAGAACAAGGCTACCGCTATTGTAATTGGATACACAATTATGTAAAGAACACCCCCCACCACCACCAACTGTAAAACATTTGAAAAGGTGTGAGTAGGAAATAGGAGACTGGAGAATCAACACTGGCGGCATCACTTTGAAAATATAACTTGAAATATAGTGGCGAACAATTAGGCCTAGGCCTTCTGTACCTGTGTGTGTTCTGTTTTGTGTGTCTTCTGTTCGGTGTGTTCTGTGTGTGTGTAACTGTAGAAGAAGTAGGAACAATTATTGTTAGCAAATGTGCTAGAATAAAAGTTTTGAGATAATAACATTTAAAGTTTATTTATGTTGTTTTTTTGGTAAAACAACAGAAAATCCGCATAACACATGGGCAACTCAATGCACCAATTACGCTCATCCAACAACGCGGCGGGACTTAAGCGTTTTCCCAGTGTAAATGGAAATTACATTATAACAAAAGTAACGTTGCCATGGCAACGAAAAGACGCGCAAACTTCTAATGCACTGCCACCTAGAAGTTATCAAAATACTTTCGAAGAAGCAGTCTATTATTTGTCACCAAAGTGTTTAAATAGTTTTCCCAAGGAGTCAAGGTCCTCTAGATGGCGGTGGATTTTAACCACAAAGTAAAGGTTTACACACGGGTTTACCCAAATACCTTGGCAATAATAAATAATATTGGAAACATGGCCCTGTGGACAGCGAACGTCGCAAATTTTAAAATTTAAAAAAATGTGCAATGTGGGTCTAGCTATAGCACATGCTCGCTTATCAACGCGTCCAACTGAGCGTTTCCTAGTCTAAAGCACAGGCAATTCTTTCTTGGCTTTTCATTTCAGTTCCCCACGTATCGGACCGAATATAGCGCGATGTTTTTTTCCGAAAATACTATCTCTAAAACGCACTCGCGTTTTTTTCGCGCTCTTGCATTTGAAATAGCGCCTGAACATAGGCCACCCGCAATACAACTTCCGCGCATCCGCTGCTGCGCATCGCCCCGCCCACCCACTCGACGCCAGCTGATCCTGTGAGGCGGGCGGTTGACGTCATCACGGGCTCCGCGACAAAAGGCGGCTGGAATATCGCCGCGTATCACTGTTCACGGGTTCCTTGGAAAATGACCACCAAAATAACTGTGCATACAATTAAAAAGTTTTTCTTGGGAATCGATCCCGAATCGATTGTTGGTCACAATGATCGATTTGTAGTCCCTTAACCAGACTAGTGAACTGTGGTTGGCCTATGTGAGCTTGTGCTTGGCCCTACCCTGTTAAAAAACATAGGACTAGGCCCTAACATTGTTCAAAATGTTTTGTTGTAAGAATGAAACTTTAGTCTATTCATTCATTGCATTGTAAATAAAAAATGTTTCTTGTACATTTTAATTTTCTTTGATTTTTTCTTTTTTCTTGAAATGATTCTGAAAACTTGTCGGTTGTGTTATATTCGAGATCGTGCTATATTCGGTCCAATACGGTAGTACCAATATTCTCCATCAATATTAAGTGCTCAAGTTGATGCTAAATAAATAGAAATGAACGGAACCAGCAGTTGTCTACCATTGATTGTTGTTGATGTAAAATGCAAGGAAATGTCTTATCTCATTATTGGAACTTGTCCACAGGGTGTATTGCAACAACTGCAACATCAGTATCGACTGATGCAAACACATCAACAACAACTACGTTTGCAACAGCAGCAACAACAGCTACAGAGGGTAGTCTCCAGACAACAGCAACCACCACCTTCACCATCGCAACAATTTTCCTCTTATCAACAAAGTTCGGTCATCAAAACTTACCAGATGTCACAGCAATCGGTAATCTTTTCAAAATATTGTATTAAAGTGTAATTTAATAATTATTACATTTCTGTGGAAAAGGCCAACCGGCTAGTTTAGTTTAGATTGGTGAAGGGTTGACAGGTTGGGAAAGCATTGAGAACATAAAGTCCAGCCTGAAGGGCTGGAGGCGACTAAACATTTCATCTGCTGATGACAACTGCAGCTAATTTAAAGTTTTAAGTTACCTTAATCCACGACGCGTTTCGTCCTTCTGGGACTCGTCAGGCGGATGGTGGCCACTTAAAATTAGCTAACTACATACAAACAAAACACACAAAGGTCGTTCTTCTTGGAAATCGTGGTTCTGTGAAGTTTCATTTCAGCTTTTGTTGTGATTGTCGTTCATTCATTTACGAGATATTATCAGTTTAACTATTCAATGCTCCGATATTTATTACGCGACTAGATGAATAACGTTGGACATTAGTTTGGAAGACGATGTAATATTGATGTGAGATAACTAGGGGTGGGCAAACCCAGGATTTTTAGATTCGAACCGAACTCGAACTTGAGTTTAAAAAAAAATCAAACTTCGAACTCGAACCGAACTTTAGTACCGCAGTAAAATAGTAGGCCTACTTTCCACAATAGATAGTGTTAAAAAGTTTATGAATTATTAAGCGAGCGAAGCGAGCATTTCCATTTGACTCTGCCGGAAAAAATTGTCACTCGTTTTGTTTTTTTGTTTGTTTGTTTGTATGTCTCGCCATAACGTTCGAACGGAGGCTCGGATCGATTTGAAATTTTGACCATCCGCAAGCTTTGTTCTCGATTGAATGCCATTAGTTTTGTGGCAAAATCGTTCAAAAAGTTAAAAAGTTACATTAAAGTTAATCGAAAGTTTTTTTTTCAAACTAAACGGCGACAAAATCTGAGGTGGCCAAATCATTTAGAATGTCCGTCCGGTCACGAATATGTTAATTTTATTTTGATCCGATAAGTAGTGTAAATGGAAATTACATTATAACAAAACTAACGTTGCCATGGCAACGAAAAGACGCGCGAAGTTTCTAATGCACTGCCACCTAGAAGCACAGATAATAGAGTACACTACGTGGGCAGATACTTGACGGGATAGGGCGAGATGCTGCGCAATATGGCCGAATTATTCTGAAGTGTGAACCACAAACACTAGGCTCGACTGTGAGAGGTTGGAGAGCGAATGTGCCCGTACCTGGGAGCTAACATTAACAACAAAGGACGAACCTTTTTCCGACCTCGTCTGTTCGGTGGTTAACTCACTTCACGCGGCTGTGTTGCCAGAGCTTGTGCGACCTTCAATGACCGCCTCGGGGCTCGGGGCCCAACCCTTGCTTGCTTGGCAGAAGCACGCAGAAGGGATCAACACGAGATCAGTAGCGACGAGGTGTCCGTCTGTCTATCTGTCTAGCTACAGTCATCAGTCCTTCCCTCACAAGTCACAACACAGATGTGCGTAGCACAGCTTGATACGAGCAATAACCCCTCACGTCTGTGGCGCGGTGGCATTCTGTTGTTGTGAACTTGTGATTATTGTTTATTATGGTTCTTATTTATTTATGATTATTTATTTAATAAACACATAGCGACCATGGATGATGTGACGAGCCCTAAGGATGGGGGCAGGGGGCTATAATATAATGACATCGTTGGCCAGGTCACTGTTCTTTCACCCAAACAACTTTCTCCCGTTTCAAATTTCAAATTTACTTTAATTATTATTGGTTTGGCAACCACAGATAATGTCTGTTATTTATGAATTAACTTCAAGTGGACAAAAACATGTCATTGTCATCGAAATAAAAATGGTAGATTTGATTTTGAATGAATTCGCGATGTTTTGACGTCACTTTCGATTTTCGGGGAGTATTTCCGACATCCAAATAGCATACAGACACAAAGGCGTCATCGAGTCTACCACAGAAACAAAACCACGCGGCTCACTCCTCTCGACAAGCGCCGGCACTTGACAAGAGGCTAAGTAGGCCACACTACCACAGATAACAGTACACTACACGTAGTGTAGGCCTACTCTGTTATCTGTGACACTACGAACAAATGCGATACCACGGAGGGGGTGAGAAATAGGTATGATCAGTGGAAAAAGCAACATTCTTCGATGTCATTGACCAAACAAGGCAATTCATAGAAGGAATCAAAAAAGTAAACTATTTATTTGATTGCTCAACCATTTATTTTTCAAATAATAATGTCTCTTTCTTTACTCACCATAATACATCGTAGTTTAGTGCCTAGCATAACCAGTACAGTGTTTGTTGAAGGCAAATCGTTTTGCTTTTGTTTCTTCGTGGTTCTTTATTTAGAACAGCTGATAAATAAATAAATAAATAAATAAATAAATCCGTATTTAGAGTCGACTCACTCGGTCACACTCACACAACTGATTTTTCAGTGGGGGACAGCGGACAGTAAACTTAAGTGACCAAGCCAACCCTGCAGGCCCTGACGCAATCGACGAGTGAACGATAACTAACAAAAGATCAATATCACTTTATGACTATGAATTTTTGTCCACTGACAGTAAGGCCGTTTCGTTGTTTACCTCGACCTGTGCGTTGATGACAATAATAATTTAATAACTGCCACTGTCTAGTATCACTGCAGTTGTGTGCACAATGTGCAACTTTCTAATATGTATGATTTTTTTAATGAATAGAAAATCGTGAATTAGTTATATGGAAAGCAATACAGAAATTTGGGGTATCAATACCCCACATTTTTACTTTCTTGATCGATTTCCAGAAAATAGGAAATCATGATGTAGGGTAGGCTTAGACAATTTGTGTAAAATAGTAACGATTTATCGATTTTATTATACGTGAAATACTCCTAGTTGGTGGAAGTGATTATAAAAGGCGCGTCTCCGATCCACTCTCTGATTCAAAATTCAATTCGATCTTACAATAGCCTACACCAATCTAGAAGTATTAATGCATTACGTCCGCCCGTCAAGCCGGTGATAGTTTCGTCTGTGGTTTCATCCATCTAAATTGTAACATAAATAAAAATAGACCAATAAAAACGTCCATTGGTGCGCATTGATTTGGGTAAAGGAAAGTGTTAATTTAACACCGGCATAGTCACCGACCACGTGGGGAGAGGCGGGGGGGGGAGACAGTTGTTACTCACTACCAATATTTTGTATTTTATTAGGGAAGGTTATTTGGTTATTTATGCCATATCACTGGAAAAAAACTCTTTACTGAATAATTGAAACTAAACACCAGTGTTGTTACGACTAAACTCGGTGCCCCCCCCCCCCCATCGCACACCAACACCCTCTCTCCTCTCACGAGTAGACCATTGCCATTGAAACACAACGAGCACGTGTGTACAAAGGGCAACGACCTTCTTTAGAGACGGACCAAAATGACCAAACGGTGCCTGACAAATAGGAGCAAACAAGGAAACTCAAGCATCCCAACCCTAAACCTGACCACATTGAGTCAATGACGATCTTTTTACACCATGCCGCCCGCGTTTTAATTTTTCTCACTGCTGACTTTGGCACTGTAAGTTTGTTGCATGTGATACAAGTTACTTTTTACTTCTTATTAAATATACAATGGCAATGGTGTAATTTCAAGCTATTGTTATTAATAATTACGATTCAAACACTTGATGTTAGATTGCAGACAACATATTCATATTCGTTTTTGGTTAGATGGGTTTAGTGGGTGTTACGACTTATGTTAGCCCCCCCCCCCCACAACACCCCCACAAATTTTATTTAAGTTATAAATAAATAAAGTTGTTGAATCCATACAGCTATAGTCCATGTAAATAGCAACTGCGTAAGTGCGGCGTAGCGTATTTATCGTCATTCACACTTATCCAAGGTCATCACTTTAGTTATCTGTGTCTACGGCGACGATTTTTCATCCGACTCTTCTTATTGAATACGTTTATTGGATGAGCGTAGCGAGCGAAGCGAGTGAAGCGAAAACTTCAATTTCACCGACCCCCCAAAAAATTTAGCTCGGTTGTTTTTTGTTTGTTTTTCTGTCTGTTTGTTCGCTCTCTACCGGGCAAACGGCATATCCGATCTTGATGAAAATTTGACAGGACCTTCGAAATCTCTAAACTTAGAATTGCTACGTTTTTGGGTACAATCGAAGAAATATTTCTCATGAATATCGTACTTTTACGATTTTTTTCGATTTTTAGTGCGATATTTTCGTGACATTTGGGCCGATTCTGACCAAACGGGTGGGGCCACAACGTTCATATTTTACATTGACATAAAGATTATGGTCATGTAGTGCCTCTTGAAAGAAAAAGTTGGTCAAAATTCATAGAAATAAAGGTATAACTATAGAAAAAGTAAGGAGATTCCACGTAAAAACGTAATCATTGGACAGAAATATTCCAAAAAAGCTCATGCATCAACGCGACTGGAAAAAGCGTTCGCGAAGCGGCCTAGTAAATAATTACACTTGCGTGGCGTGTTTATTATACTATACCATTTTGACCAACATGAATGACTTACAGAACGACCGTAACTAATTACGGGAGTTGTGGTAGTTGTAAAGGGCATATCCAAGGGCTGTTTCAGAGTAGTTATTCCGAATAACTACACGTATTCCCTTGCATTCGCATTCCCGAGGGAAGATAATCTTGGAAGAAACTTTCGGTCAGGATTGCCGGAGGCGGGGATCGTTAGATGACCTCCCGAATCAGAGTTACGCGCTTTGCATGAACT